>PPNO03000016.1:0-334566 GCA_003708185.3 Isabelozyma rhagii
CTTTGGCAGAGTCGTATATAACTCGGCAGTAGGTGTTGCCATCGATGACATCAATGTTCTCACCAGTATCATTTTCTCTCACAGTATCTAAGGTGCCTGAAAGCTTTCTTCTTTTCACAGATTTGCTGGTAGATTCAGAATTGCTGGTAGATTCAGAATTGCTGGTAGATTCAGAATTGCTGGTTGATTCTCCCCTAGGACGAACGTTTGACAATGGATCCTCTCTTTTGCTTACATCGGTCACCCTGGCTATAGCAAGAGTTTCCTTCAATCTGTTCTTTATAGCATTTGCATCAGCATCAGTATTATAAAAGAATCCTGCTATAGCCGACCTCAAAGTTATACCATGCTCCACAGTTTCTGGATTGTTAATGACATAGTAGTCTATGGTCATTTTGTTATCCACTATTTTGTATTTAAAGAACCCTGAGAATGACTGGTGGTCTGAAAGAAGAATCCTATCAGTTCCACAGAGTAAAGCTTGGTGGATATATTTTTGTAGAACCAAAGCAAATAACACTTCAGGTTCCCATTCTTTATCTAGAAAGAATTTCGTATTCGAATGCAGTAATGTACTTTGGTCTTGGTTTCCTCGCCTCAGAACAGCTGCTTTGAATTCGTCAAGGCCTTCTGACATTTTGTATTTTTCCGTCTTGTAATCGCCTATCGCATAAACAATATCGGGATACTGACTACTTGAGGGTGTCATGTGAATGATATCAGGTTGTGCCATACCTTTTCGAGATAATGGCGGTCTTACAGACCCTCGGTTGCCAAAAAAATGGTTTATATCACCAAGGTGTTTAAAAAGGCTTTCAAGTGGGCCAGCTATTTGTTTAGCAAAGTAATCCTGGACAACTTTTTCCTCAGACAGTGCGTTTCCCAGATAGTAGGGATAGATCCTGGATAAGTAATCACCCCTAAGCTTTGAGGGCAATGGGTCGCTAGTGCCCTTATCAAGTGGATCAGGGGGCGGTGGTTTAAGAGCCTCATTAAGTGGAGCAAGGTAGGTATTTTTGAACTCATCAGTAGTCATCTCGTTAAATTCAGCAGATATCAATGCATGGCCAGTATAGGCCATAATCGATGGGGAATGAACTATCCCTAGGTTCACCGATGCATTACTCTTAGACACTAATTTATCTGAGGAGGGGGCTATGGCCGAGGAGGGAGGGTTGCCTGAGGAGGGGGGTTTAATCTTCAATAGGTGAACGTCCAAGAAGAGTCTTGCATTTCGTTCTGGGTCTTTTATGGCTTCATGATAGAAGTCCCTATTTATTTCAATATCGTCGTAGACAGGATGCTTGAACGTGATTTTATTGCTATCTTCTCCTGAGAAATACATAGGGTTTTCTTTAGTAGGATCATTGAAGGTGGTTTCAATGCCATCTTCTCCTGGAAATTTCATGGATGCCATTAATGTATTAGGCAGCGACATTTATTCCTTACTTGGTGTTGATGCTTTCACGGGATACGTAGTCGATGATCACGTGACAATTATAAAGTATATAAGCTGTAGTTCCTTCAGCGAAGTAGGTTGGAGATTTTGAAGATTAAGTTATATTAAATATATATATTCTTCTCTGGGTTGAGTTTTCCTTATCTTCAGTGAGTAAATCCTTAATTCCAAATAATTCATTATGTGGGTGACTTGGTTCATTTATATTATCCTGAATATCCCTTAATTTTCCTTACCAAAATCCCTTCCACCTTCTCCACTTTGTTCTGGCTTCTCATTGGTCATTACTCCCTCAATCATGCATATTAAAGTTGTCTCTCACCTCGCTGCAAATTGATGTGAACTTGTTAATCCTAATCTAGTTATCACCTCAATTTTTATCAACCTTTTACAACCTTTCCTCAACCTCAGGTCGTGTATTTCTCAATAATTATGTGATGATCACGTGTATGTACAAGTTAACTGTGAATTCCTTCGATGAAAGATAGTAAAATGATGTAGGTAGGATGTTCATAGGTGACGTTTCAATAAAATTATAAATATACTGTATTACCACTTCTCTTTGGATGATGAACTACCTGATCTTTTATTCTTATTTTTATTTTGGAAATTTGCTGGTATATTTATATTATGCTAGAAGCCCATGAATTTCCCTTTTCATCTTATCTCATGTGTATCATGGTTCTCCTCACGGATAAAAGTGCTCATAGCATTCTTGAACTGTAAAGTGACCTCTACCAATCATGTGAAACCCATAATTTAGGTAGTCCTTCTACGAACATTTAATGGAACAGCCACACACGGAACTTACTATATACAATGGCCCTCAAATCCTGAGTGAGCATATTCTCTTCTGGCTCTTTCAGTAGTGTTCTCGTCTTTTAATTCTACACTTAGAGTATATAGCAATACCATTCTATTAGCTACTTTTACAAAGGCTTTCATTACTTGTTGAGCGAGCCCACACCCTCGGATCAGTAATCAACGCTATCTCGTCACAATGACCCTTCCTATATATCGACTTACTTTTAAATCATATAATCAGATTCTTCTCCGTAGGAGGTACTTCTATCAGTTTCATATTTGCCAGACTCGTCAGCTTCATAATTTTCCACTAGAAGCCTGTATGCCCAATATATTGTCGAGTTTTTGAAAATCCTTCTTCTTCTGTTTCTCATTATTTGAGCTGTCCGACAACCCAAAGTCTATCAAAGATATCTTACCTGACTCAGATACATGAATGTTTGGGATCCTCACATCATTGTGTGCAATTCCCATAAGTCCAAAAGGATTCCACTGAGCCTACCTTGGAAGAATGGGTTGGGTTTGATACCACAAATTGACTTGTAAAATCCAGGTGAGCCACATACAAAAACTTTCGTATCCTCACGCTTGAGATTTTCTTGGAGGTGCTCTTTAGAAATACGACCTTTTAACCCTTTCCAATTGCCTGATAGGTTACTTACAAAATAGTGGACTTTAAATTTTTCAGGATTTTGACTAACGATAGTGTCAATTTCATTTTTCAATAAAATACCATTTTCATTCTTAGAACTGTAAAAAAGTTCAACCTGGGTCTCATCAGTGGGATCGCTAGATACAGACTGTAATAGCTGATAAAGAGGAGTAATCCCCGCCCCACCTCCGATTAATGTAATCTTTTTAGTTTCATTTGGTTTGTATTTGTAAGCTTGGATTGGCCCCATGAAAGAAACAGCTTCTCCTTCCTCAAGGTTCCATAATTTCTGTGAAAATTGGCCATTAGGATATGTTTTGATCACGAAACTTATCTCTCCTTTGGTATTATTATCGGATCGCCATGGAGTTAACAGAAAACTCCGCACAAAATCTGTAGTGTTGTTAAATAAAATCGAGAGTACGGGTATAACATTTCATGTAATACAGTAATATATATTCTATTTGAGATTTTTAGAGTTCAACAAAGATGCCTGGCTAGCTCAATCGGTAGAGCATTTGACTCTTAAAGAGTGCAATCAAAAGGTTGCGGGTTCGAGCCCCGCGTCGGGCTTTTTTTTCGAATCTCGTACTCTCTTTATTGGGAAATTGTTTACCAGGACTTAAGGATCTACCGATGCACGACCAAGTTTTGTGCCGGATAGTTCTGCACTACATTAAGTGAATGTTTTGCATCCTGCTAGTTATAGAATAGATCTTTATATTATGGGTGTTCGTAAAAGATTAACGGGGCCCTCTAGCTGGCGGCTTGTTCGTCAGTGATGGTAGTCAGACAAATACAAGTCTTCAATAGTATTTTAGTCTTATTGAAAACACCAACGCATTGTGGAAATGAAGATTGCAAAACATTGTTTGCAAGAAAATGTGAGTTATGGCTCTAAGAAATTCAAAAGCGCCAAAAAAAGAAACAACTACATCTTGAAGTTTTATGAAGAGTAATGAAAATTAAGTAATAATTAAGTCGAAGTCTAATGAAGAAGTAGATCAAACGATGTACGAATATAATAAATGGAACTTACGAGAAAAATGAAAACTGAAAAGAACCAAGAGAGACCGAATCTACTGTCTTCTTATCCAAAAATACATTGTTTGCCTGTTATTTTTCTGCAGAACCACCAGATTTTTTTTTTTTTTCACCTTTTCTATTTGTTATTACTAATGAAAGTCTTATCATATTCCTTATAAAAGAAATGATACGACTATCTACCTCGGAAAAACTAGACTAGTGCGCTAATTCTGGACCCGTAAACCTGCTTATTCCACCCGTACACCTTAGGTTGCTTGTATGGTCGCAGATGTAGAAAGCGGGCTGACCAAACTGTTACTGCAAACGCCAACAGCAAGCTCCATCCAGGATGTTATTCTCAAACGGATATCAGCGATTGGTCAGCGGAGTTCAATCCACTGACATCAACAATCCGTCGCGATTGCTTTTCCAGATCATACTTCTCCAGTGCTTCTACTATTTGACGGCGTTGGTGATATTTTACTTGGTGTCGTCATTAAACGGCTATGATTTCCAAGTTGAGTGGATATTTCTGTGGGAATTGATCACTCTGGACAATGCCATGGGGTTGACGCTCTTCATGTTATGGCTCGTTGATTCATTACTTTGCGTTTTGTTTGTTACAATCATTGTAGGGAGGTCCAAATTGGCGTGGGATTTCGCCATTACGATTCACATAATAAATTTAATTGTTGTTTGGGTATTCACTAAGAAGTTCCCTACCTCCATACTATGGTGGTGTTTACAAGTTATAAGTGGACTCATATTGCTTACATTATCCACGTATTTGACTAGATGGAAAGAATTGAGAACTACTTTTTTCGGAGATATGCTAGATCAGCAAGAATTGGGACAAGTTGATCATTCCGATGATCCAATAGAAATGCATAATCTTAATAAAGAAACGTCTCTGTCCGATCAGCAATAAAAATGTATTATAACTCTGCTGTCTGAAAGTGGTGATCAGACGAAGAATAGATGGAGTAGTCGTGGAACTTAAAGACACTTTTTTGACTCCAAGAGCTAGTTGATGGTTAGCTTTATGTGAGTGACTTTTTTCGGTACTAAATATTGTGATAATCGTGGCATCATGTAAAACGTGCTTTGTTATGGAAAAAGCATAGAGCATGGTAAAACAAGAGTGTTCAAGAACCCCATAATTTAATAGAACAAACGGATATTATATGAGGATGTCTTATTTCTCTCTTTTTTTTCAAAGTCCTGATTCTCTCTTACGTCCCCAGAAATATTCATCTTACCGTTCAAATGAGTTGAAGATCTAGATTTCGTTTGGAGGTATAATTAATGGTTGGGCCCCTCACTTTCTAGATTGCTCATGCAACGGTAATGAGCTCCAATAGTCCCTCATTCGTGTTATTTAGTGTATCTAGTTAAGCAAGACATCTAATGTTCTTATTTTGCTTTATACGTAGGTCTCAATATAATAAGAATCAGCCTTATACATGCTTCTTTCTATGAGTTCACCAGGAGCGTCGTAATTTGCTCTTCCAGTTGTTTGATGAAGCTACGGTGTTCATCGAAATTCTTTAATTGTAGAACTAGCTCCTAGGACAGTTGATGGCAACAGTGATGACGGCTTCAATAAGCCTCAACAACTCCTCATCTGACACTATATATGGTGGCATGATGTACACCAATCTACCAAATGGTCTGACCCACACTCTTAACTCAATGAACTTCTTCTGACAGGCGGCCATATCAACATTTTCGTAGAGTTCAACAACTCCAATAGCCCCAAGAACTCTTACATCCTTGATGTGACCATAGTTTCGACCCTTCAACGGGAGCAAGTTGCTCACCAACACCTCCTCGATATGGCTAACCTGCTTCTTCCAGGCATTCGTTCTAATAATCTCCATGTTCTTAGAAGCAACCGCACAGGCTAATGGATTAGCCATAAAAGTGGGCCCGTGCATAAAACATCCACTTCTTCCCTTACTGATGGTATCAGCAACTCCTCTGGTAGAAACTACTGCTGCTAATGTCATGTATCCTCCGGTGATTGCCTTTCCGACACACAAAATATCCGGAGCTATTTCTGCATGCTCGTAAGCAAACAACTTCCCTGTACGTCCGAATCCGGTGGCTATTTCATCGAGAATTAGCAACACATTGTGCTGCTTGGTCAATTGTCGGACCCTCTTGAGATACTCGGGGTGGTACATTTTCATACCACCGGCCCCCTGAAGGATTGGTTCTAAAATTACGGCTGCAATGGATTCCTTATTCGCTTGCAACTTGTTAGCAAAGTCCTCGATATCGAGATCATTCCATTGTTCACCATAGTTAATTTCAGGACCCTTGGCGAAGATATTGGCTGGAACGTAGCCCGTGTACAATGTGTGCATCGAATTTACAGGGTCACACACCGACATGGCCCCGAATGTGTCTCCATGGTAGCCATGAGTAATGGTAAGGAATTTCTTTCGGGAAGGCGTTACTTTAGCATCCCAGTACTGAATTGCTTGTTTCAAAGCAACCTCAACTGCCACCGAACCACTGTCACAGAGGAACACGCACTCCAATTGTTCATGAGTCATGTCAACCAAATGCTTACAGAGCAGAATGGCCGGATCATGAGTAATGCCTCCGAACATCACATGTGACATCTTCGAGAGTTGATGGTACGCTGCCTCGTTCAATTCCTTGTGGCTGTAGCCATGAATAGCACACCACCATGAAGACATGCCATCTATCACTTTTTCACCTGATTCTAGTTCAAGGTACACCCCAGCAGCGGACTTGACATGATAACATGGTAATGGGTTGATCATGGAAGTGTACGGGTGCCAGATGTGTTTGGAGTTGAATTCGTCTCTTTCGCTAATACTCATATCGAAAAAATCCATTTCGGAAGTATTTGACCAATGATATAAAAGGAATGAAAATTAGAAGTATTTAAGGTATCATGATTTTTGCATTCGAAAAATTGGGCAGGATGACTCGGAGTCATCGTGACACATTTTCTCGAGAATCCAAGCCTCATGACTCGTTCGCTTTTTTACGGAATATTCTTTATTGTTGGCATCTTTCGCTTCTTTACAGATTCATCTTTATAGTTGGCACTATTTTGCTTCTTTACTATATAACCATTTATATGTATTATGGCAAAAGCAGTTTTCATCACAGGAACAGACACCGACGTGGGCAAGACGTTCGTGAGTGCTATTTTGGTGAAAGCCTGGGAGTCCAACTACTGGAAACCATTTCAAACCGGGTTACTGACGGACCCGGGTGATACCAAGACAGTAAAAACGCTTACAGGATTGCCTGAATCCCATTTTGAGGTACCCCAAATTAATTTGAACACCCCATTGTCTCCATGGAGAGCAGCAATGCAAGACGGTATTCCCCTTGTCTCCGTAGACGAAATCAAAATCCCCGAAAAGTTTCTTACATCATCCAGGCCATTAGTTGTTGAAGGTGCTGGTGGGTTGTTTGTCCCCGTTAATGAGAAGGAAATCACCACTGATTTAATTCGCCATTTGGACTTACCGGTTATCCTAGTAGCAAGAAGCTCGTTGGGGACCATCAACCACACACTTTTAAGCATTGAACACTTGAAAAGACGAGGGGTCCTGAATATAAAGATAATTTTGAATGGGGAATTGAACAACGATAACGCTAAGACTATAGAACACTTCTCTCCGGGTACCCCTATAATAGCCCAGATTCCACATGTGGATGAAGTGGATATCCAAAAATTATCTGGTATGATTCCGCATTTTGAGAGCTTATATATGTAATAATAACTTTTCATCTCCATATTAGTTTATTGTCGTAACCTATGATTCTGAATTAGTTCCAGACATTATTAATAAGCAGCAACTTTTGCCCCTGTTTTCTAGTCGTAACTCGTTAATGAACCTTTCATTTCCTCCTTCTCGTAATGAAAGTCCAATATATTATCGAAAAACCCATCATTTAATGCGTAATAGTCACCAAGTTCATGGGTCAAATTACCAAATATCTCACCAAACTCATCAGCCACTGATTCGGGCGATGTGCTAGCACTAGCACTAGGAGAACTAGAGTCGACCTGCTCTCTAGTTGCCATTAATGCCTTTTTCCTTTTCATTTTCTGAAGATTCTTCTTTGTTTGTATGATAGGAAGGGGGTTTTGGGCAAGCGGATCCTGTCCGTCAATGCACTTTAAGTAAAATTGCCTGGGAGTCAATTCGGTGTAGTTTTTAAATGTCCGACATAAGTGCCATTTTGAAACATTCAACTCCGATGCTATTCTATCGATATCTGGTTTCCTCTTCATCTTAGCGCGTCCCATAATCATCTGACATGCTTTATAGATGGTATCTCTAGTTTGGTTCCAGCCATAGTGTAATTCCGGTTTACACCGCTTGCAAGGGATGAATCCATGTACCATGGCTTCTTCTATGGTTTCGTAGTAGCACACATTTTTTATGAGAGGTGGCCTTGAAGAACAGGTGGGACGACAGCATATCATAGTACTGGTGACACAGTAGACGAATTTACCCTCTGCTTTTGGATCTCTCTCTACCAAAGCCTCAAATTTGCTTGCGTCCGTAGCGTACTGTGAATCCATGCTATATGATGCTATTGTAAAGTCATTAAATTGGGTTAAATAGAAGAAGAAAAACAGCCAGTTATGACATCTTATTCTTCTTTTTTTGCTTCCAAATTTCTATTTGGGCGTGGCACCTGTACACAGGGTTCCCGCTACCACACCGAAAGCGCAAAAGAAGGGTTCCGAGAGGGAGTACCAAAAGGAGGAAAGAGGCGGCTAGAATAATTCGGACAAAACTCGTGGAGAGCGTGAAGTGATTCGGTGACACCTTAAGGACCACTTAGAAAGGAAACAATTTAGTAAGACGCTCAAGAAGCGGATAAGTAAAAGATCGTGGGAAAGATCTTGGGGCGGCTTCCTGTAGGTTAAGAATTATGAAGGAAAATAACAATAAGCCACTCAGCAGGGTGAGAGCAAATACGAGATATCCATTTATGCTCAAATAGGAAGGAGGAGGATCTTTCGTTGTTCGTTTAGAAGAGGTCCAAGAAGCGCATTTTCTTCTTTGGTCATTCATTTTGGGTGCGAAAAAACAGAATGAGCAATTTAGAACAAAGTAAAGTTTTACTGAAAGCCGCTACAACATAAGGGTGTACGGCTGCACTAGACCCCCTTTCTGACGACTTCATTTAGGTCTGAAGACGCTTTTTGGTGTGATCGTGAACTAAATCATTCAATTAAGGTACAGTTATATACAAACTACGTATTACTTCCCTCTCACTTTCTCTTACCCTTTCCCTTCACCTTCACATTCCGGGCTTTACCCTGGGATGCCATTCTATCAGTCTTCGTCTTCTTGTACGACCTTCCATTTTCCTTTCTCGACTCCATTGCTTTTCTTTTATGGGAATTCAATTTCTTACCGTGCTTCGTCAACTGATGAATGGCTTCGTTTGAATGCTTTTTCTTATCCTTCTCTGATTCGAACCAAGTTCTCTTTGGACGGGATTGTATTTCTTTTTCATACTTCACCAAATTGGAAGCTTTGGCAAGCTGTAATTCTGCTTGTAAAATTTCCTTTTCTTCTTTTTCCTCTTGTAATACTTCTTCAATCGTAGATTCTTTGGCTTCTACAATTTTATTGAGATTTTCAACCTCCTTCCAATCGACATTACGAGACACTGCTTTCCCGACTGGTTTGTTTTCTTTGGCTTCGGCTTCTTCTAATGATTTGATCGATGCTTTCACAATCGATCTATCTTGAGTGGATTCTCCTACGAAGGTAATCGACTTACCTTCTCTACCGGCTCTGGCAGTTCTACCCACTCTATGTAAGTAGATTTCGTGACTTTTTGGCATGTCAAAGTTGATGACAATTTCAATCTTAGGAATATCTAAACCTCTAGCAGCCAAATCAGTACAGACAAGTACTGGGACCGTCAAATTTTTGAAGTCATTAACACTCTGTAAACGTTGCTCTTGGGTAAGAGACCCATGAAGTTCCGAAACTTTCATCCCTAATAAACCAATAATAACTCTTAGCCTATGGGCAGTTTCCTTCCGAGCCACGAAAACAACTATACGACTCTGTTGGTTGGGGTCGAGGATTTTCAATAGATGGAATAACAATGCTGGTTTTAAATGTTCTCTCTTACGTATACGAATGAACTCTTGTACCAATTTCGTGGCAGCACTCTTTGGTGGATCGATCATGATACGAACGGGTTTATCCAAAGACAATTGAATCAAATCCTGAATTTTGGTATTCATGGTGGCAGAAAACAATAATGTTTGTCTCTTGTGTTTGGGGATTAAAGAAAGAATCTCCGTAAGTTCTGCTTGGAAACCTTCCTCCAACATACGATCAGCTTCATCAATAACCAAAACTTCTAAAGAATCAATGGAAAATGATGCCGAATTCCGAATATGATCAATTAATCTACCCGGAGTTGCAATGACGATATCTGGTCTGGTCTTCAATTGTTGTTCCTGTTGTCTTAAGTTTAACCCACCAACGGCTAGCCCAAAATTCAAGTTATTTACAAATCTTCCGATTTTCTTACCTACATCCCCAACTTGTATGGCCAACTCTCTGGTGGGGGTTAATACAACCACTCGAGTAGACGCTACCTTGGTAGGCTTGTAAAGAAGTCTTTCTATGATGGGAATCATGTATGCTGCGGTTTTACCAGAACCAGTCACGGCCCCAGCAACGATATCTTTTCCCAATAACGAAATAGGAATGGATGCCGACTGAATGGGAGAAGGTTTGGTGTATCCTAATTGAGCTAAGCCTTTCAAAACAGGACGAGATAACTTTAATGACTGGAAGTTTTGATGAACGAGCTTTTCAGCTTTTTCTGCTTCTTCTTTATCGGCGTAGAATTCGGCCATTTGTTCTGCGGTATCTTCTTCCTTCTCTTCATCAGAAACATCATTGATTTCCATTTCTTCCTGTTCTTCCTCTTCTTCATGTTCTTCATGTTCTTCATCCTCTTCTTCATCTTCTTCGTCTTCTTCGTCTTCACTGTTGCCTTCAGCACCCATTCCGAACCCATCTAATGCTAATTCGTCTTCATCTTCCCCTCCTTCCACTTCTGATTCTTCTTCGTCATCATCTTCTTCTTCTTGTTCCTCTTCTTCCTCTTCTATGTCTTTCTTCTTGTCGCTTCCTGCAAGAGTCAGTAAGCCACCCTTTCTCTTTAATATTTCATCAAGGTTTACTTCCTTCTTTCCTTCTGCCGTTTCTCCTTTTTCTTCTATTTGAAAGTCCCAGCCATCGAATTTTGAGCTTGAGTCCATTCCATCCAAAGAGAATTGGAAATCAGGGTTTATCTCATCTGCTGCCTCATCATCTCCTTCTACCTTTTTATCTTCGACCTTCTTCTTTCCTTTCCCCTTATTAACAACCTCTTCTTCTTCTTCTTCAGAGGACAGTTCCTCGAGCACAGGAGCTTCATTTTCCGAGTCACTATCTATAGTAAGAATGAAATCCTCATCTCTCTTACCATTACTCTTTTGTTTGACCCCAGCGCTTGGTTTTGACTTAGATCTGCCCATTCTTAATGCCTAGCTAATAATATTGGATGATGAAAATTCATAGGTGAAAAGTTCCGATGAGGGCATCGAAGCCTGCATGTAATATTTTTGACAGAAAAAGTAGAAAAAGTGAGAAAAAGTGAGAAAAAGTGAAATCTTTCTACTTAAGAGCTAACTGCGAAAGATCATATAATACAAAATTTAAAAAAACTAGCTTTTTTTTGAAATGATGGTTTCGATAGAGTTCCGAATATCTACAAAGTGGGGACGACTACAGAGATGAAAGATCTTGAAACACTATCTCAATACCCAATATTCTTCAATTTTTACATGTAAATCTGCTTTGCCTATTGTCACCGTTTATTATTCTAAGGTACCCCTAAGATTCAACTTATGTCTATGTCGTTTAATTAAATGCAACTGTAACCGACCTCTATCGATAGTGGAAGCCCTCTGTGGCCAAATTTACCAACTCTGCGAAGTCATAAAATTCGTCTTCATCATCGTCACTAGTGAGCTGCTCATCATCATCAAGCTCCCCACCCATGGACTTATCCTCTAAACTTAGCAATTGAGTATTTCTTCTAAGATCAACTAAGGAATCTAATTGTTTTTCTGTTTCTTCTGACAACTGGCCTGGCTTAATCATTCCTTTCAACATCTTCAAACCATCTAACCACACATACTTACTCACTTGTGTATCGGTGTAAAATGATAACAATCGACGATTTTTGTCCCCTACAAGTGTGATTTTTTCGTAAGAAATGGTACCCTTGACCGTAACCACGGAGCCAATTTTCTTTTTATCTTCTTCTCCCACATAATTACCAACTTTAGTGGATTCAAAGTCCACAATATCCGACAATTGCACTGCTTGTACTTCCATCTCTTCAAAAGATGGATTGATGGACGGTTTTTCTGTGAACTCTTTATAATAAACCGACTTCCTGTTGGGTGCCAATAACATGAAATAATACTTATAACTCAGTTTCTTTTCCCTATTTTTCAACATATACTCCCCGTAACTTTCTGTGTACACCCATGACCCTTTCAATAGCTGAATCACACGTTGTTCACAAGCAAAATCCATGACTTCAGATGTAAGGTAACAATTAAATTCCTTAAACCTGGAACTCCAGTTAGCCTTGTGGGCGGTTTTTATATGCTGAATTTGGGTATGTCTCAATTTTTCAACTGAGTTAACGGAAGTTATATCCAAACAATCTTCAATAGATTTATCATTACGAGACAAATTTAACTCAAGAGTTTGAGTATATGATTCTAACAACTGCAAGATACCTTGGACATCTTTATAGTTGTCCAATTGAGCTTTTGTTTCCTGCCATAACACCAAAGAGTTGTTCATGGTGTAATAAATCATGAGTTCCCAACTTAAAATAGAGGAATAAATGGTGGGGTAGGTTTTTTTGTTGTGAAAGATTTTAATCCACATATCAGTGGCCTTTTCAATAAATAAGCATAATGGGAAAGTTCTTGAATGCTCGCTCATCATTAACTCTTCGTGGAATCTCTTCTTAAACGTGAAATTAGGATCTTTTAAGAAGATTTTGAGATCCATGGCCAATAAAATGGTGAAGTTTTCAACGACGAATTTCTTAGGATTGTTGGTGAAACCAGCTTTGATATACTCCTCAGTGGTGGCAGGAGTTCCATGTTCATTTAAAGAAACTTCCAAGAAGACAAATAAGTTATGCAACATAACTTGATGGGATTTAATGGATAAATCAAAGATAGTATCACTAAGGTATTCATTCAAATTGAAGTATGCAATTTTCAAATTCTCAATAGAGTCTAAGATAATTTTATCATCGGTTTCGATCAAATTACCAATGGTGCTGAAAAATGTCACATGTTTCAATCGTCCAGCTAAGGTGATGATAGGGTTGTAGTTGAATCTCAAGGATTTGTTGATCAATTCAGTGACTAATTTGATGGAGTTATGGGTGATTTTATTATCATTAAGGTAAAGTTTACTGGTTATAATATCAATGACATCCAAATACTCCACCAATGCATCGTATAGAGGAGTATATCTATCAATGGAATCATCTTTTGATTTGAAAACCAGACCACTAATCGATAACACCAGGATCTTCAATATAGATTTGTAGGTCTCGGTAGACATATTCAAGCTGACAATTGAAAAGAGAGTGCTGAACAAGGCGAAATCCAAAATCTGGTTGAAATCATCACTTACGGCATCACTGCCAGTGACGCAATCCAACAACTTTGCCAACACAACAATGGAATTGACCTTCTCTTGTTTATCCTTACCCAAGATATTGTTCTTGAGAACGGAAGAGTATGAGAATGCTGTTGCAGAATCAAGCTTAACTTTGGTTAAGCTGCCTAGAGCGGTGTTAGTATTTGGATCTCGATTTCAGATTTGCGGGTGCACATACTCTTGGATAACAACTCATTGAGAGTGTGATTGATGGATCGGGACGATTCCACGGACATTTCAACCTAAAAGAAAGCAAAACACGAAAAACACAAGAAGAAAGAAGAGAAATTGTAAAGAAAATGAGACGATATAGATCCAAAGAAAAAGAAGGCGTCCTTTTTCGCTAACGCGCATGGCCGTCAACTTATTTTTTTTTTTCTTGACAAAAAAAATAAGAAAAAGTAATAAAGTTATCGACACAGTTTCCGAAAGATCGGGCGACCATATCGCATGAAAGTTCCATATATATAAGGTGTTACCAAGTGCAATTGGGCTTATAACTTGGAATGTGAACAAAATTACATGAACACATAATCTGAAAAGTTGTGGAAGACAGTCGCATAAGTAGAGTAGATTCGCACCTCATGCACGGCATGTAACCGCATTGGGATAATTTTTTTTAGGTCTCTCAGCTTGACTATTTTTCGGGCTCCTAATCGGCAATTAAGATAAAGGGGGAATTAATTCGGGCGTGGTTGTTCACAGCAGGAGACGACAACAGTACAAACTGCATTCGGTAGGTTGAGTACGAACAAAGCACAAACCGAGGACAGTAAGTTGTGGGAATGTAGAAGGGGCGGGAGACACCCGTACACCAACACATGCATGACCGATGGAATTATGTATGGTCAAATGCTGGAAACCTTGACAAGTAGCCCATCCAAAAGAGTTTGGTTCATGATAGAAGTCTAATGCAAGGAAGGAGAAACTAGGCACAAAAGAGTCACAGACTAAAACTGAATTTGCATTTGCACCACCTAAAAAAACAAATTGCCCGTGCTGCAGTACTTTCCTTTGGTATTGAATCAACCGCAAAAGTGGCGGCATCTGGGGCAGGGATTAATGGGACATTCTTCTCTCCACGAAGGCCTATCCACGAAGGACTATGTAATAAGCCTCAGATCATATTGCACTCCTGATATCAGGAGTGTCATCTTCGAACAACGCCTTAATCAAGGCTACAACTAGAGGGAGTCATTGGATATTAAGTTGTGGTTATAGTCCTGATATTCGTGCATGTTGCAAGTAAGGGGATGTGCACTGTCTCCTCGGGAAATTTCGCATCCAATCGAAACTCGCCTACGTCATGAACCCTACCCAATAGCAGAGAAGTATTATTCCCGAATGAACTATTTTAAACTATTTTCCCGAATTTGAGTGGAATCTTTCATTCGACCTACTAGGACTCTCAGGCAGGAACTCTCTTGTACATCGCTGATAAAGGATGGGGCAGGAAAGGGCTTAACTAGACGCATTTCCGATACGAACCGACTCAATCGAAATGAATGTTGGGTCCGATGTACATACGAAGGGACAGGCCACCCTAACTCCAAACCACTGCTCATTTCCTTCCGCTCTCTGGTCTGTCCGTTCATTCCACCCATCCTGCTTTAGAGGTTCAAGCTCTTCTTTACACCCTTACACCTAATTAACCCGTACCTCCCGCATTGTCTTCGAGTAATTTCATAAAGAAAAAATCATACCGATAACGTCGCGGAACCACTCCTCTTCTTCCAAAACTAGCCAGTAATCTAATCAATTGGTTGTCGAATCATTTTCGACAAAAATCGTGCTCGATCGTTCAATTCCGTGAACCTTGTTGATTCCGACTTACGTACGCTCAAACCGAGGATGAGTTTCTTAAGACGGGATAAATCAAGAGCCAATTTAAAGCCCTCATTTGGCTTCGGGGAGGCCAAACTGAATAGTCTAAACCTGGCAGATAGACAATCCGCCAATGATTCCAAGTCCGAAAGTCTCAATCCAGCAGATAGTCAAAAACTGAATACGAAGCCCTCATCTCATTCGGCATTCCCATCACCTACCTCCCGGGCCACCAAGTCCTCCGGGTTCCCTTTCAATTCCGAGTACAGTGACAGCATACTGTTTGACGATCATAACCACACCAGGAACAACAAATTGATTGCTGACTCGATGGCTCCCTCGTTATCCCACGATCATGATGAAGATTATAGTCCGAGATCTTCTATTGTATCTCTTTCCAAGATGGGCAGCAACTCCGAAGCTGAAGAAGCCCATGACCATGTTAATCTCAAAGACAACTACAAGGGATTCCATGCAAATAGGAGAGGTGTGGGAGTGAATGTTCCACCATTGTCTCATCCAATTAAGCCACGGTTCAAGAAAAAGTCCGGGTCTTTATTGGGGAAGTTAATATATTCATCTTCTTCCGCACGAAAGGATTCTGAAAGTTCTGCTCATTCAGCTGACTCTAATGCTCATTCTCACCATACCGCCACTCATAATTCTGTTTCCGAGCCGTCTTCTAGTCGAAATAATTCAGTTGGATCTGGGTCCAATTCCCAAAACCAACCCACTAGAAAGTCGGTAAGCTCTTCTGGGTCTAGTGGTTCATCCAAACATAAATTCCGGATCCCTTCCATGTCATCCCACTCGTCTTCATCTCATCCAAATACTCTAGAACTTCCGGACCGGCCTCCACCACAGAAGGCCCATGACTTCCATTTCCCTGGTGGAAAAATCTTTGATCTTGACATTAACCCTAACGAACTTAATGATATTATTAAACCTATTTCTCAAGAATCAACAGACTCTTCTGGTAATCAAAGCCCTAGTGATTTAGCCTTGGGTCCCCTGCCTTCAATTGATAGAATAACCCAAAGTGCTACAACTAATGATGAAATTGCTAACGCATTACACAAGTACAATAATGACACCAGGTCGGAAAGCAGCAGTCTCACACCAAATCCGTTACTTCGAAAGTCTTTCACTTCTACGGGAGTATTTAAAAGCCAGGCGAACTTGAATAAATTGGCGGACCCCAAGGGAAGTTGGAAAGCTCCTGATAGTTGGGATGTGAAAATTGATAAAAGTACCTCGGGTGATGCAAACCCCGATGGTGGATCTTTAAGTGATTCTGACGAGTCTGAGGAAAAAATCGACTCTAATAAGAATGGTGAGGATGCAGAAATAACCAAGACCTCGGGTAATCATTTAACAATTCACGAAAACATATCGAATGATCAATGCTCCATATCTTCCCTCTCCACCAATGGCCTGCTCACTTCTGATGATGGTCACCACAATAAAACTTTCTCTCCTGATGGACATAAAAAACTGAAACATAAACCCAGTGCTGACGAAGATGCCCCTATTCAATCGCACCTTCCTGTGTTGTACGGATCTCGCCAAAGGTATCATGTAGTGGACCAGAAAGATCAAACTGGCAAAGGACCTAATCATATAATAAGAGTGTTCAAGGAAGATAATACCTTTACCACAATTTTATGTCCGCTAGAAACTACCACTGCAGAGTTGTTGAGAATCGTACAGAGAAAGTTTTTCATGGAATCAACTTCCAATTGCCAAATTGCTGTTTACATAGGTAATTGCGTGAAAGTTCTAGAATCATTCGAAAAACCTTTAAAGATTCAGATGGGACTTTTAATATTAAGTGGGTATCAAGATAATGATAGTCTTCAAATCATTGGTAGGGAAGATTTATCGTTTATCTGTAAATTTGTGGTGGAAGATATTTTATTGAGAAGTTTAACTCACGAGGAAGAAACAATGTTATCCAAAGATTACGTCGATGTTGATATTTCTGGATTAAATTTGAAAAATATCCCAATCATTTTCCATCAACATACTTATGAGATTGAACGACTTATTGTGTCAGACAATCCTTCGATTTACATTCCTCTTGATTTTATCCAATCCTGTAATAATTTAACTACCATAGTGTTTGCTGCAAATGGATGTTCAAAGTTCCCTACCAACTTTCTAGAAGCCAAAAAATTAACTCACTTAGACCTTGAAAAGAATTTTTTAGATGAATTGCCTCCAAAATTTGGTCACTTGAAAAACTTGACTCATTTAAAGTTAAATTCAAATCAACTTTCAAGTTTACCTAAATCTTTCGGAAAATTAAAGAATTTAATGGTACTTAACTTGTCATCAAATTATTTCAATAGCTACCCCGAAGCTATCAATGACTTGGTCAATTTGAAAGATTTGGACTTATCCTATAATGATTTATCTTTAATTCCTGACAGTATTGGTAATTTGGTGAATTTATCGAAATTAAATCTTTCCACCAACAAATTGAGTAAGATACTCCCTGATTGTTTTACCAAATTAGTATCTTTGAAACGTTTGGATATTAGGTACAACACAATCTCGAATGTGGACGTGTTAGGATCTTTACCTAACTTAGAAGTTGCTTATGCTTCTAAGAACAACATTTCTGCATTTAGTGACGAAATGGAGAGTTTAAGATTGTTACACTTCGATAGGAATCCAATTACTAATTTAGAGTTCAGAAATTTGCTTCCATTATTAACGGTTTTGGATTTATCAAAAGCAAAAATCACTTCTATTCCTCCCGAATTCATAGGAAGAATTCCTCATATTGAGAAGTTGGTATTGAATAAAAATCATTTAGTTACCTTACCTGATGAATTGGGCTCTTTAAGCAAATTAGCATTTCTATCTCTTTACGGGAATAATCTTCAAGTATTACCATCTACAATTGGGAAATTAACTTCTTTGCAGTTTTTGGATCTCCATTCTAACAACTTGCAATCATTACCTGATGACATATGGAATTTGAAGTCATTATCAGTGTTAAACGTTTCCTCCAATATTCTCACATCTTTCCCTAAACCTCCATTACCCGTTGTGAAACGTATTTCTTCATCAGTAAACTTCAAACAATCCTTGACTTCCGAAAATGGTGAAGAGATCGATATAGATAGACCCGTGATTCATCCTGTGGATGAGAATGACCGTAGCAACAACCTTTTGTCTATTGATAGTGTCCCTACTATTACTGATACTCCAGGTAGTGAAAAAAATGATCCTTTCAGTACTACCTCTAGTTCGTTAGCCGATGGTCTTCTTGTGTTAACCATTGCAGATAATCGACTTACTGATGTGTCTTTTGAATCGATTTCCTTGTTATCTGAATTGAAGTCCCTTAATTTGTCTTATAACGACCTATTAGAGATTCCTGAAGGAGCACTTCGAAGACTTACTAGATTGACAGAGTTGTATCTTTCCGGTAATGAATTGACAACATTACCAGCAGACGATCTTGAACATTTGAAGTCATTAAAGTTGATTTTCGTCAATAACAATAAATTGGTTACCCTTCCAGCAGAACTCAGTAAATTGGTCTATTTACAACATTTGGATGTCGGATCTAACCAGTTAAAATACAACATTTCTAACTGGCCTTATGACTGGAATTGGCATTGGAACAAAAACCTAAGATACTTGAACTTTTCTGGTAATAAAAGGTTCGAGATTAAGCAAAGTCACATCAAAAATCCTGAAACTAATGAAGACTTTGATAGTTTATTAGTTTTGAAACACTTGAAAGTTCTTGGCTTAATCGATGTTACCCTCACATCAACCTCAGTTCCAGATCAAAATGTTGATATGCGTATTAGAACCACTGCCTCTGAAATGGATAACATTGGATATGGTGTATCTGATTCTATGGGTACTCGAGAAAGAATATCAAGCAGGGATATTTTCTTACAGAAATTCCGTGGGAATGAAAACGAGGTGCTTATTTGTTCATTCGATGGTAAAAATGGAGCACCCAATGTAAGCCACAGAATTTCACATTTGGCAAAATCTCTCTTAGTGCCAATCTTTACTAATGAATTGAATAAGTTAAAATCAGATGAAGGTATTGAGGATGCCATCAGAAGAACTTTCTTGAGCCTCAACAAAGAAATCAACGGAGTGCTTTACGCAATGAAGAACAATAACTTCACTTCGGTTCCAGCTAAATCCGAATTAGCTGAGTTGAACTTGAATTTAGATAGTGATGCTGGATGTGCTGTCACCATTATTTACCTCAAGGATAAAACATTGTACAGTGCTAATATTGGTGATGTTTCCGCGTTGATATCTAGAAACAATGAAGATTACATCCATTTAACCACCAAACACGACCCTACAAACAGACCCGAATTTGAACGTATCAGAGCCTCTGGAGGTTACGTTTCAGGGGATGGTGCATTAGACGGAATCTTACCTGTTTCTCGTGGTGTTGGATTCTTTAATTTCTTACCTCATACTAATTCCGGTCCTAGCATTAAACGATTCAATTTAACAGATGCTGATGATATGATTATGATAGCCACCAAAGTGTTTTGGGATTATGTTTCTTGTGAATTGGCTGTAGATATTTTAAGACAAGAGAAGAATGATCCTATGGTGGCCGCCCAAAAATTAAGAGATTATGCCATCTGTTACGGGGCCACAGATAAAATAGCAGTGATTGTTGTTACCTTGGGTCAACAAAAGTCTTCAAAATCGAAATTTGGTTCCAATGCCTTATACAACAACTTAAGTCGCGAAAATGAAGTTTTCACAAATAAGAAGAGAAGAGATCGTACATTGCAAGCCGGAGATCTCGCACTAAGGAGATTGGATGATGAAATTGAACCTCCAGTTGGTGAGTTGGCCTTGGTATTCACCGATATTAAGAATTCCACGTTGTTGTGGGATGCTTATCCTGTCGCCATGAGATCAGCAATTAAACTCCATAACACCATCATGAGACGTCAATTAAGAATTGTAGGGGGGTACGAAGTGAAGACGGAAGGGGATGCGTTTATGGTTTCGTTCCCATCACCAACCTCGGCTTTGTTATGGTGTTTCAACGTACAACATCAATTATTAACTGAAGATTGGCCCGCCGAGATTCTTGAAACTGACCAATGTTGTGAAGTCACAGATGGGAAGGGGAATATCATTTTCAGAGGGTTGTCAGTGCGGATGGGAGTCCATTGGGGATCTCCAGTATGCGAGCTTGATATGGTTACTAGACGTATGGATTATTTTGGTCCCATGGTCAATAGGGCATCTCGTATTAGTGCTGTTGCCGACGGGGGTCAAATTGCCATGAGTTCCGATTTCCTTGCCGAGATCAAGACTTTGTACAAGATTCATGAAGACATCCGTGAGGAAAAAGTGTCGTTAAACGATGCTTATCATGGGAATGTGCGAGCGGGAGAGATTATTGAGAAGGAAATCACTTCCATTGAAGAAAATGGACTGGCTTACTATGAATTGGGTGAAAAGAAGTTAAAGGGGCTTGAAACTCCAGAATTGGTGACTTTGGTAATCCCTAAAAAGCTTGAAATCCGGTTTGAAATTTTCCAGAAAAACAGTGAAGATAAACCTTCACCAAGTACCCAAATTGTTGGAACCTTACCTGTGGATTGTATATATGGACTTCGGACCATTTCACTTCGCCTTGAGGGAATCTGTTCTATGATGAATGGAGGGTTCTATATGAATGAAGGATTCCAGCAGAATTCGTCAGGGATTATTTCTACGAAGTTGAATACCGACTTCAAAGAGTCGGACCTTATAAGTCTTTTCAACCATGTTGTAACCAGAATCGAGCACTGTGTAGTGACGTTGGAGCTCCGGCAGAAACTCAGTCAAGTTAGTGGCACTCATGGTAAGATCAATTTTGTTGACACCAAGCATATTATTGATGTGATGGACGACTTTTATAAGCTTGTCTTTGACAATTCACCGCTTGCTGCCATGTTAAATGACACTGCTATGCCTACGAGCAACAAAATAGAGCATATTGAGTCCACAGAGGTAAGCAAAGACTAAGGCTACAGCGAGAAGCAGACAAATGGAGAACAGAAGGACAGATAGAAAGACAGAAGGACAGATAGGGGGAGAGAAGAAGGCAATAGAAGACCATGCGCTAATGAACATTATACGCTGCAGAAGTCCACCATACCGGCAGACCAATCCCTATCACCAGTTTGTAGGAACTTTGTGAGTAGCACCGTCAACTGTATAAAAACAAAACGTTATTTATTCTTATGCTCATTAATGTAAGTAAGATTTGATCTCTTCGGTGTGTGGTTTGATGCGAAAAAAGGCGGAAATTTCAGAACCGGAATTTTCACTACGTTTCCATTTAATCACCCAATTTATCCCTTCCACACACCGATTGCGAAGCTTTCCAGCAAGATGACCGAGGCACGAAGAACTGGGCTAGGTCTGGTGGTATCGCTCCCGTTTTCACGGCACCAATCTACCACATCGGTGGCTTCCATCACCCTAGAAGAGAACAAACTCAATACTAGCCACTTGACTACTCCCTGGATCAGGGAAGGGGTTTACGGCCAGTCAATGGGGCTTCGGACCCGTTGTCACGATGAAATTGGGTCCGAATCTGCGTTTAATGGGCCCCCAGACTTGTTGCATTGGGGGAAATACTATGGGTCCCGAAGCAGCGTGTACACCTCCAATGACTTCGATATCGAACACCCCTCCAAGGAAAGCGGAAGAAAAGACGACGATGGGTACGTTGGATTCTACCATTTTGCCAACGGGCTCACGTTCCATTCCAAGCTGAAGTCCATAGAAGACCATCTCTGCGAGCTTGTAGGACTAGCGAAGGAGAATGATGGTTATCATTGGAAGAAAGACATTAACGAAGAAAGCAGCATGGGGAACTTCAAAAAAGACATGATCTTGACATACTGCACCTATAACGTGTTCAACAAATGTGATTTTCGGGTGAAGTACATCATAACCACCGCCTCGTCGCTGAAGAAAGTGCCTGTTTCCATCAGCCAAACCTACACCATTATTCCCAACATTATAGAGGGAAAGACCCGGAAAAACTACACTTTCAGCCTGCAAACGATCTCCCAACTCTCGTCCAACTTTTGGGAAGAGCTCAATGCCTCCAGCATCATTCGATTGTTCCATCACTTGGACTACGCTTCGAACCAGCTCACGGGGTTGGTGAGTTATCCAGACTTCACCAACTCGAAGCAAAGTCTTGAAGCCTCGATGAAGACTGTGATAAAATACCTCCCCAAGGGACACTTGACGGAAACAAAATCGTGCTACGGAGTATCGACAGGCTCGGGGAACGTTCATGATGGTAATCGAAAGGTGAACAACTACAGAAATACGTTGGTAGACACAATAATAAGACTAGTTGAGTTGGATTTTAGCGGTGAGCTTGGAACCATAGCAATCAACGAAATTAAACGCAAATTCTACTACTTAAGCGACTCCAATGACTGGGACATAATCATCTTGAGGGTTCTCAAGGCACAAATGGGAGGAAACCATGAACATGAATACTTGACGCTTATTCACTCGCACATGCAAGCCAACATTGAGAAATCTACCGTTCATTCTACGCAGCTGGCACTCATTTTGATAGAACAGGTGAAGTTTTTGATCTCGAAAGAACGATACGATTTGGCCATCAACATTGCCCAAACTGCCGTCAACATCTTACCGCTTGACTTCGACTGCTGGTACTACCTTGCCCTTTGTTGCATCTTGAACCGGGACATCAAGAGAGCCTTGATAGTCATCAACTTGATTCCGGTAGTGGTCAATTCGAAGCACCGCAAGACCGATATCGGCGTGGTGCTGGGAATCAACGATCTTTTCATGACCATCTTCGCTTCCAGAGTTGGACGGTATGATGAGGTTATATCTGAGTCTACGTTCAAATCTTACTTTCCTCCTCCTGTTGACACCTCCTCAACCAAATACAGCGAAACAGGGTCCATCAAGAAGCTTTGGCACGACTACTTCACCCATAATCCACTGAAGAGACACCCAATAATCGGTAACATGTTTTATCAGTCGCCGCTAGTCAATTCGTTGGCCCGAGAAATTGCTTCAGTGGACCATAATCTCCTCAAGCTTGCGGATGTTGGTTCGGCAAAAGCATCCTTCTCCGCCCAATCGGCCGGTACTCCCACGGTATCGATTCTTGAATTCGACAGAGTGTCGACCTGGGGAAGATGTTACGATCTTTTGTCGCTACTCATTGCCATACAAGGCTGGGACAGTGTTGTGAGATTGAAGGAAGAAATCTTCCAAAAACCGCCGCAGGTGGAAGAAGGTAAGGAAATGGTGGTAAACAACGATGAAAAAGGGAACATGTTATCGTGTGAAGTGTGGTTGGACCAGTTGTTCTTGATCCTTTATCAAGATCTTAAAGTGTTGATGGTAAAGGGCCAGAATAACGTTCATGAACAGCACCATAGTGCATTGGAATGGGAAATCATGGGGATTCTTGGGTTGGCAGCAAAGTACAACTTACAGGAATCAATAACGTCCATAATGACCAGTTCAATGGGATTGGCAGAAGAAGGGAAAATCGATTATTTCGGCATCATTAAATTACTCGAGATTTATGACGAATTCATCCTTAGTGAGGTGAGTGTGTCTCATCTAGATTTATACGGTGATGACTATTTGAACCGAATCTTCTCCAACAAGTTGATATTGCGGAAACTTTCCCCCAAGATCTTTGAAAACTTTGTTAGGACGTTAGAAAATGAGTACTTGACATTGGACATTGTTCTCTACAATTTGATTATTCTAATCAGTTGGAATCTTCGGTGGTATAACTACAGTCCCAACCACTTAATTGTAAAGATCTTGTCGAAACTTTGCTTGAAGTACGACTCAGTATTCGTTCGAGGTAAATTCAGAATGATATTTGAACAACATCGAGCTGTGCCAAACAAGCCAAAATCAGGGTTCATGAACATACTAGGGAAAAGCAAGGCCAAAGTATCGTTTGCAATGGATTTCTCAGAGTCAGATACTATAGTTGAGTACATTGACAGGTTAATTACCTGGATTGAAGACTTAAGCAGACATGAGCTCTCAATCGGAGACTCGAAACAGACATAACCCCTGAAATATTGCATACTACCATTGATTTGATCATTTATAGACTATTTACGATTTTTATACACGATTGCAAGTTCATCTATTCATTCTTCTTAGAATCGACCGGCTTTTTGCCCAACACCTTCTTTCTTTGTTTGATCATGTAGGTGTATAAAGTGTAGAAACCTGGAGCGTAAGTTAAGATCGAAACGATCAAAAAGTAGTAATAAATAGGACCATAAACTGCCTTGGCCTCATCGAGAGAAAGGTAAATCATGGCGATTTCACTCGAAACTCCAGTAGGGTACAAGACGTAGAAGGTAGAGTAACGCAACCAGGTCAAGAAGTAAGGAACACCATTTGGATTGGATAAGTTGGAAGCGTAGTAAGCGTATCTGATGACTTCGGTGAGGGACCATGACAAAGTCAAAGTAATGTACGCCCAATGGAAATTAGCGGGTGAGTTCGGTAATAATTGCAAAATCCCAAGGACAATCAACAAACGGCTGAACACTTGTACTGTAGTGGTGAACAATGGGGATTTAACAACTCCTGTGGCCGAATTGAAAATTTCCACCAAAGCAAAACATTGGATCACGGTGAGGATTTTGTTGGTCTTTTCAAATAACAATGGTTGTCCCAACAGAGAGCCTAAGAAAATGGTGTTGAACAACACAACTGACCAGAAAGATGACGAGATGGAATTGTACGAGATGAGCCACTTGTTAGGTGGTTGGTTTTTTGCTGCTGGAGAAGACATTGGATCAGGAGAAAGAAGCGGAAGAGAAGGAGATAGAGAGAAAAAAAAACTTCAAACTAATCTTCAAACTACTTGTTTTTCTCCACACGCGAGCAGACTTTTTTTTGGGGAAGTTTTTCATTTCAGTATCTGAACTTGAATTGTCGATTCAAAACCTTACCTCTTTGTTTGATCATATAAGTGTAGAGGATGAGGAACCCAGGGATGTACATAAAGAGTCCGAATACGAGAAAGTAGTGGTAAAATCCTGTTCCTGCAGTCTCTAATGAAAGGTAAACCACGTAGGTCTCACAGACGAGTCCCAATGGATAAAACACGTAGAAAGATGTGTATCTCAACCAGACCAATTGGTATGGGATATTGTCGGGGCTAATGATCTTAAAGGCGTAGTATGAATAGCGGATGATTTCGGAGATAGACCACGCAATCGAGAGCCCCACGAAAGCCGGAAAGCAGAAGTTTCCCGGAGAGTCTGGCAAAGTGTAGGTGATTCCCATGATGATCAACAATCTGGCGGAGGATTGAACAAGGACGGTAGGGAGGGGAGACTTGACGTAGCTGTGTATAGAATATCTGATTTCGGTCAAGGCATTGAACAATTGCGCCACCACGAGGAACTGATGAGGATAGTCAGTGTATTCACGGGAGATGTATATGTTGGATGGAGACGGTGGTACAGCTAGGTACGTTCGGACATCGTTTAGGGTGATCAATAAGATTATGGACCATGCTAAAGCGGAAACAGCGTTATAGATTGCAAGATATTTGTCGTCGCTAGAAAGGGCACCAAGCAACAGCATCATGAGGAGGGTGGGAGTTGAGGAGGAGACGTGAAATAGTAAAAGACGAAACAACAATATAAAAAAAACAATAGAAAAGCCGAGAAAAGGCACCGAGAAAATGTTATTGATATAAGAGCAAAAGAGTTTTGGGATGGTGAAAGAAGTTTTGAGACCGCATAAAGCTAGATGAAGGGAATACTATCTAAAGCTTGTTACGCATCAGCTGGATTGTCGACTACATTCAGAATCGTAGGAGTTAAGTCAATGGTTGGATGTTTGACGCTGGAGAGAAGGAATAGGAATTAGAAAGGGCCAAAAAAAAATCATACATATCATGTTTCTCCACACGCGAGTTGACGTTTTTTTTTTGCAGAGTTAACTTGTTAGTCCTTAAACTTCAATTGTCGATTCAAAACCTTACTTCTTTGTTTGATCATGTACGCGTAGAGGGTCAAGAACCCAGGGATGTACATAAAGAGTCCGAATACGAGAAAGTAGTGGTAAAATCCTGTTCCTGCTGCCTCTAATGAGAGGTAAACCACGTAGGCTTCACTGACGAGTCCCAAAGGATACAACACGTAGAAAGACGTGTATCTCAACCAGACCAATTGGTATGGGATATTGTCGGGGCTAATGAGCTTAAAGGTGTAGTATGAATAGCGGATGATTTCGGTGATGGACCACGCAATCGAGAGCCCCACGAAAGCCGGAAAGCAGAAGTTTCCCGGAGAGTCTGGCAAAGTGTAGGTGATTCCAATGGTAATCAACAATCTGGCGGAGAATTGAAGAAGAAGGGTGGGGATGGGCGACTTGACGTAGCCGTAGACAGAATGTCTGATTTCGGTCAAGGCATTGGTCAATTGTAAGATCAGGAGGAACTTATGAGGACAGTGGATGTATTCACGGGAGATGTATATGTTGGACGGAGAAGGGTACGTTCGGACATCGTTGAGGGTAATGAATAAGATGATGCACCACGAAAACGCGGAGACGGAGTTGTAGATTACAAGGTATATGTCGTTAGTGGAGTATGCTTCAAACAACAGCTTCATGAGACAATGTGGTTGAGGAGAGGACGTGGTTGAGGATAAGATACACGAAAGAAGAGAAAAAACAGTAGAAAAGCGCACCAAGAAACTCCATTATGTAGGAGCATAAGAGTTTTGAGATGGTAGAAATTTGAGCCGGTAGTAGTTCGAGCCGGTAGTAGTTTGAGCCGGTAGTAGTTTGAGCCGCTAGAAAGAGGTTCGTTTGAGAGGGTCAAAGGAGTTTTGAGACGGTAAACTGAACTCAAGTTTCTGGAGCATCAGCTAAATCGTCGACTACATGCTTTGCGAATATCATTAATCATTAATACATATACCCTCAGGCAGTTGAGAGAGATGAATCGGAAGCCTCTTCCTTATACTTATGCAAAATTGCCGATAACGTTGTTTCATCATTTGCAATCAACTGTTGGTCCCAGTCCACCACCAAAGGTGCCAAAAATAGCTGCGAAGCATCAGCACCTTCTTCAGTAAGCGAATTGAAGGCTTCATGTATCATTGCGTATTCTCCCTCGGTGAAAAACTTTATTCTATCAGCA
Source organism: Isabelozyma rhagii (assembly GCA_003708185.3). Taxonomy (NCBI): domain Eukaryota; kingdom Fungi; phylum Ascomycota; class Pichiomycetes; order Serinales; family Metschnikowiaceae; genus Isabelozyma; species Isabelozyma rhagii. The sequence goes on from PPNO03000016.1 coordinate 27,765, forward strand.
GCATTATTCTGGGTCTGCGATAACAATCCCACTGGCGAGGTAACGGTAACACAACCTTTAGCATCGGCGGATTTTTGGTCAAACATAAATGGGAAGCATCCTTTTAAAATGTGGTTGCCGGCACTGTCTTTAGCATATTGTTGATATATCAAATTATATTGGTCATAGGTAGGCATTTGATCGGCTACAATGTCTACTTGAAATAAGTTTTTGTCATTGTTCAATTGGAAATAGGATTTGTCAAGAAGCGAGTAAAGCGCCGCTGATTTTGGCACTTTCGAGTTATGGAAAATGGAAATAGTTGCTGGAGAGTGTTGCAAAGTTCTGAAAAGTGACATGATATAAATAGAGAATGGGTTAAGATGTAGATATAAAAAACTTCCCAGAAAGTTGTTGTGTTTTTATACCTCTGGAAACCTAGTTTTAGAGATAAGGAGTTACATCCCCGGACTGTCACTTGATTGTTTGGCTTCGGGGGTTTCGGGGATGACTTTCGGATCGATGGAACTCCTTGCTCATGACTCAATGTCGCGCGTCGCAAACATGTGCGACATTTCCAATCAAATTCCCCCGGAATCACCCCAGTCTGGGGAAGAATGAAGGTCGAATTGTGGGGTTGAGCCTGCCTGACTAGAAATGCACACGAGAGATGTGCTTTCTGATCACGCATAGGTGCCATCAGCTCACAATTCTTCGATCGGGTGATTTACACCAATTGGCGTTCGAATGGCACCACCTCGGTTAAAGGGATGCTCCGTCAGGTGTACGGGCTTGGATAACGGTCATGGGTACGATGTTTGATCCGAGACAATTTTTGTCCGCCGGTGTACGGGTGTTATTTACACGTGACCTTTTGTCATAGATCCACAGATGATGATAGATGACAGAATTTCCAGCTTCTATCTTTTCTTCATCCTTCACCAGCATGTGTCGCTTCATGATCTACAAGGGCCGAGAGTCCATGGTGCTCTCGGATCTCCTCACCAAGCCTGCACACTCCATCATCAACCAATCGTTCGACTCCAGACTACGTCTTGATATGAGAAACCCCATCAATGGAGATGGATTTGGGGTAGGCTACTACAGTTCCACCAACCAACCGTGTATATTCAAAGCTATCACACCCGCTTGGAACAATGTCAATTTGAACAATCTATCTCAAGGTACAGAATCAAAACTCGTCTTCGGCCATGTCAGGGCATCTACCCAAGGAGTGTTATCGGAGACTAACTGCCATCCTTTCTCTCATGGTAAAATCATGTTTATGCATAACGGAGGTATTCTGTCATTTCACAAGATCAAGAAGAAGTTGATAAATTACATCGATGATGAATTTTTTCTTCTTATCCAAGGCTCCACTGACTCCGAGTGCTCTTTCGTTCTATTCTTAGATACTTTGGCAAAAATGGGGTATAATCCTTCCGATTTAAATACTAAGTTCTCTCATAACGTACTCAGGAAAGCATTGTTAAAAACGATCGAACTCATCAAGCATTGGCAAACTGCTGTTACCGATGAGCCTTCTTTATTGAATTTCGCTATAACGGATGGAGAATCTGTGGTTGTGAGTCGCTATATAACTTCAAAAACAGATGAAGCAGCTTCACTACATTTCAGTACGGGGTCGAGATTTTTTGAGTATGGACCGGGTTTGTTTAAAATGGAGAGACTCAATAAGTCTCAGGATGTCATCTTTGTAGCTAGTGAACCACTTACGTTCGAAAGAGGTGATTGGATTTGCGTTCCTACAAATACTACCATCACCATCAGTAAGAGCAATACGGTGTTGATGCACCCTATCAACGACGAGTTCTACGATGGCGGTGCCATAGAAAGATCATCAGGTTTGGCCATGAGTAAGGGTTTAATGGGAGGAGTTCCTACCAAATCTCGTAACCCCACCTCCATCACCAGCGACTCTTCTTCAGCTGCTACTTCTTCGATGTCGACGGAAATCCCTTCGTTGAACTCCAGTAATACCGAGGTCGATTCTACTATAGCCAACCTCCCCCCTCTCCAGAGAGAAGGACGTAAAGTGGTTACATGAGGATAGTTAATAAGAGATGTAACTAAGAATAGAATGTATTCAAGTGGGACGAGAAAAGGATCATTGCATAGCAAGCTTTCTATATTAGGTCTGTCTGCCCTTAGGATTCCTAAACGAATGGGACGTATCTATGGCATGCACTAATGGCTTGCAATTACAGAGTAATATAACAGGAATCCTGCTAAAAGGACAATCAACACATATCAATCCCTTGAGTAGGAATTGATGACATCATATATCTACTAAACAAGTCGGACTTGTCACCGTTACAAGTTGTCTAGAATATATTATAGAATGATAAAACGTATTATAGATGAAATGTATTATAAAAGGACAAAAACTAGTGAAGTTCGTTACACATTTCAGGGATAAGCATCCTGAATAAAAGAAATTAAATCATGGTTGTATGATCGTGGCGATGAAAGGTCTATTAAATTGTTTAATGGAGAAATAAGACCGCGGATGTCGGTTGTATGCACAAATTAGTGAACAAGCATTAACCTTTACTGGCAGCTCGTGTGAGTTTATTGGATCCGGTTTCCTCATTTTCTCCATAATCGTCAAATAGAATCTCATCTTCATTATCAGAAGAGCTCGAGCTGGAACTTGAGGTATCAAGTTCATTTTCATCTCCTTCTGGTTGATTGGCAATTAATGTACCCTTAGAGTCAAATAAGGGTTTGGACATTCTGTATGATAACCCGTCGTCATTTGGATCGATGTAGTCATCATCATCATCGCCCTCAAAGTGGTCTGAATGTCGTTTGAAGTGATGGTATTCTTCATCGCTATCATGGTCTTCATTATTTGTTTTGCTGGTGGAGGAGTCTTTTTTGGTGACGATTTCGGTAGAAGCAGTATTTGTTAATTGCTGGGACATGTAATTGGTAAAATGATCGTCGTCATCTGACTCTGATTCATCGCTGGAGCTTGATTTGACAATATCAGACGGTTTCTTTTCTTTTTCTTCTTGATCGTCATGGTCAATATCTACATCTTTTTTCTCATGAAAATCGTCGTTTCTCTCATGTTCATCATCGCCTTCATCTTTATAATTGTCTTCATAATTGGAGCCAAAGATATCTCGGTCAATCTCCAAATTCAATTCTTTTTCAATCACCTCTCCAGTACCTTCATCGAATGATCTTGACGTTGTATCATCTTCATCTTCATCCTCCTCTTCTTCATCGCCTCCTCCTAAGATAGCATTATACTTCTCACGCGTATCGTATAATACATGGCTAACATAATCAGCCCAAACGTCATCTTCGATTTTTTCATCGATCAAATGACTTAAACTGTTCACTGGATAAAGTTGGATGAATTTAACCACCTCCTCGGCGATAAGAGTTAAATGTCCCATATAACCTAATCTCAAACCAGTATGTTCTTCTTCATATTCGGTACAAAGTTTTTGACCTTCAATGATCTTGTTAGTGATATCTCCACGGTTGAATAAATCAATGGCTACGAACTTATTGAATCCAATATCCATAGATCCATTCAACACTTGTTGAACGATATCAAACACCACATTATGCAAGAAGTTATTCCAAGGAAATTCAAAGAACATGGAGAGAATATTGGAGATGATTTGGGTATCAAATAATGCAATCTTTAAGAAATCCCCGATTACAGGATTAGCCCTGATTTGCTCTTCTGATAAATTAGCATTCGCATGAGGCTCTTCTTCATCATCTTGATGTTCATTGGTGATTTCTTCTTCATCTTTTTGTAGTCTGGTATTAAATGAATCGATTGTATCATTTGCATTGATATCTTCTTCTTCTCGTGCACTTTTATCGGTTCCCTCACCATCGTCATTTTCTGGCAAGACTATCACCTCATTATACTTAAAACTGATTGGATCGTATTCTTTCATTTTCAATCTCAACAAATCTCGTTCTTTGACTACGTCGAATCCTTTGTTGTCATTTAGTAAAGCCATGTTGGAGCAATGCAATAGCTCCGCTATCAATTCACAAATTTTAAACCTTTCAAATCCTAAGGGTTCAATTTCTCCAAAAGGTGTCTTTAATATTGGGGTCTTTTTCCCATGCGAATTCATTAATAGGTTATTGAATTCATCAATTTTATTACCGAAAACTTGTAATAAATGTCCCAAATAAATGGGATCTCTTCCAGTAGGTGGGTGACTCTCTAAGGTGATGTACAACACAGGTAAAATGTCATAATCCGAGTTGTTCTTTCTAATGATTTCGATGATAATTCCTACTCCATTAGCTAAAGCGTATCCACCTTTGAGCATGATGTTACAAAGGCGATCCATTTGTTCGTATGATACCAATTCCCGGGTTAATTCGTTAGGCCCGATGGTGGAATTATCGGTCGTGGAGTTTGCAGATATGGTGATTAAGGCCTTAAGGAAGTCTGCTGCTGATGATTGTCTCACCAAAAGGTTATCTTCTTCATCCCCATTATCATTGGAGATATCAAGAGAGTCCACCAAATAGGCGATTAAATTTTGGTTTTGAAGAAAGTCAATGATTCCTGTGGCATTGTCTTGTTTATCGGTGGAGATAAGTTTGAGTAAAAAGTCCATAAGAGGGGGGTTAGAAAGGTGATTGGTGAACTTTTTCACTAAATTAGGTTGGTTATCAATAAGGTAAGTGATCATTTCTTCACATTTCATATCGAGTAAGTGTTCCATAATTTTCATGAAATAGGTAGACAAGTTGATTGATAATGGTTGCTCTGAGTCGAGAATTGCCCATAGCTTATTCAAGTTTTCTGTTGATTCCATCACAGTGTCAGTCAAAGACCATACATCGGCACTTAAAATTTCTGCTGCAAAAGTAGCATGACGGCTACGCTTTTCTTCAGGGGTTTCTTCGTCCTCATCCTCATCCTCATCCTCATCATATTCCGCGTCATCGGTATCGCCCTCATCTTGTTCATCATCTTTTTGCTCCTCCTTCAGTATCTCCTTCTTTTCTAGCCCATTAATATCGAGAGATGACAAATTGTTGTTTATATCTTCCTCAACAGGATTACTACTCTCGTTTATGACCAAATCCACCAATTGGCTAATTACCTCGTCATCTCGCAAAAACTCCAACAACATTGAATGATTGGATAAAAGTTCTTGTAGTAAATCATTTTCGTCGAGCAATTTGAGTAAAACTGCACTTCTAGAAGAAGCAATTTGATCATCGTCTCCTGATTCCTGATTTATGGAATGATTTTCGAGGATGGTGGAAATGTTGGATAATGAAGTGAATCCATTACTGAATTTCCAGAATGATCCCGACATTCTGACTTATGAATAAATGAATAAATGAACGTGAAACTGAACGTAAAACAAATGCAATGAACAAATGGAAAAAAAATAGAAAAAAAAATTGGTCTTTTGACAAACTGTCTATGGTAACGAATGAATCAATTCCCGTCTCGCACGAAGTCTTTCTTGTTCTGGAATACGACAAAAGAAGAAGTGGGGTGAAGTGCTTATACTAAGCAACCAAGTATTGTATCCTCTTTTTTTTGAACGTAAGATTCCGTTTAGTAACAATTTAATTCAAAACCTGGCGGGAAAGAAAGTGTTTTTAAAAAAGGCGACTGAGTTCACCACTAATTTTTTTTTTTTCTGGAGCTTAGCAGAAATTTCGTCGGTTTTGAGGGTACTTTTTTTTTCTTTTACTTTTTGTCATTTCTGTTGTCCGAATCGCTATTTGCTTTTTCTAGTGCGACCGGGTTGAGACACGCCCTTGTGAATAATTATCTGTAAAATTTTCACCTCAAGAACTATAAACCACCAGATCAGCCCCCATATTATTCCTCCATAAGTTCTATGTTGTTGTCAAGCATAAAGCGTCGAGGCATAACACTCGCTCGGTGTGGAGGAGTTCGTTGGTCAAGCACCGTCAAACCAGACTTGACTGCCATGAAGCTCGACTCCAATGGAAGTAAAGACTTGTATGCTGTGTTCAGAATCCATAACATGCCATATTTGGTTACCAAAGGAGATACCGTGGTATTACCATTCAAATTGAAAAATGCCGAGGTTGGAGATGATTTAAAACTTAACGATGTCACTACTTTGGGATCTCCAGAGTACACTTACCGTGATAACAACGGGGTGTCGCCAGAATTATACCAATTGCAAGCCAAAGTGACAGAGGTAACCAAGGAACCATATTACGAAGTTTACAGAAAAAAGCAAAGATGTAGAAGATTGAAGACCTTCGGGGTGCAACCATACCAAACCATGATCACTATCAATGAATTGAAATTGACGTAATGTATATAGACAAGATCGAAGATCTGATGTAAATAGATACAAAGTTGACGACGTCAATTTCTAATGTATGAAATAAAGACTACATGTAGAAGTATGAACGGAGGTGGGAGAGAGGGATAGAAAGTGTGTAAGGGAAGACTACTGAGAGAGGGAATAAAAAGTATTCTGCTTCAGTAATCTGCCAGATTAATGTACATAGAGTAATTCCTCTTCTGGCATTCAAGGCCCTCTTAAAACACATTAAATAGAGTAACTTCATTTCAACGTCGTGAATATCTAAAAGAAGCGTCCAATAAATACTTCAGCTACTCATAATATAAAATCCAAATAAGCAATTGCTTTAAAAGACTTAAACCCTACGTCTTTTGCAGCTTTACCCTGACACCCGTTTGGAATTGTACTTTATCATCTTACCCAACTGTGTTTTAGCAAAATCAAAGGTATTATCCTCTGTCATGAAAGGATGCTCCAACAACTTTTTTGCGGTAGGTCTCTGTTCCGAGTCAATGGTGAAGCATTGATTAATGAAGTCTCTGGCCTCTGAGCTCACCAAATTTTCAATGTCTTTTGGAATCGGAGGAGCGAGCTTCGTCTTCCCGATCTTGTAGATAGCACTCACCACCGCTTCGTTGGACCACGGTCTTCTACCAGCAAACATCTCTAAAACAACACATCCTAAAGACCAGATATCAATCTTTGCACTGTAACCTTGTTTTCTATCTTCCACCATATTATCGATGACCTCAGGAGCCATCCAGAACACCGTACCTTGCATCGACATTTCAGCGTTATTGACGTAGATATCCTTGGATTTCTTGGAAATACCAAAATCAGAGATTTTACATGTTCCGTCGTTCTCCAACAACAAGTTATCTGCTTTCAAATCACGATGTAAGATTCCATTGGAATGCAAGTATTCTAAACCGAGTAGTACCTGTCTGGTAATGAAACGGACCAAGCGTTCTTCAAACTTCCCATAAGATTTCATACATGACGAAATCGAGCCACCAGCAACATACTCCAAGAACAAACTGTAGGTGTTTCCTTGTTGCTCGAATCCAAGATACTGGACAATGTTTAAGTGGTTCAAATCCTTCATGGTCTCGACTTCCTTGTGAAGAGCCTCAATTCCTTCGGAATTCTTGTCGCCTTTCAACCGGTATCCTCGAGGAACAACAACCTGTTTTACAGCCAACATTTCCCCTGTAGTAACATTCAATGCTAAAAACACCGATCCAAACGACCCTCTTCCTATGAGTTCCCCCTTAATCCAGGCGAATTCTTCTAATTGCCCGTTTACGTTGTTTCTCAATTTACTTACAAAACCCTTTTCAATTTCTGAAGACGTTACTTCCACAACTCTTTGGCCCCATAACTTGGTGTTGTTACGATATAATGTTTGAGGGCTGGATTCGAGCAGGAAATCGCCGTTATTTTCAAAGCTCTTGTTGACGGAATTTATTTTACTGGAACTGGTACTTGCAGCAACTCCAGAGCTCTCAGTATTAGGGGGTTTTCTTTGCCGTGGAAGCCTTTCCTGGTGTTGTAATGGGGTAGAGACATTCCCTGTTTCTAGTCGCTTACGACGAGCCTCATTTGCTACAACTCTAATTGTCTTCATTCTCCGACGGCTCAATTTAGGGCCCTGGGTTTCTCCATATAACACCTCGTCACCAGAGTCAGTGCTCTTCACTGGTGATATATTGGCATTGGAAAACGTTCTGGATATAGTGGGTTTCTGCGATGGAAGCGGTTCATTGCTTAACGATATGGACGGCGTGCTTGGGGATATTGGCGAGTCATCGATTATCGGCTTGTCAAGGTTTGTGTATGGGAAATACTTCTCAAGATTATCGTAAACCTCTTCTACAGGTGGACGCACGTTCATTCTGTTGATGACCGCTTCATCTGTGAGTGTATGTCGTTTGACTGGTGAGGATTCAGGCGAGCCCTTATTCTTCTGGCTCTTTACTGGCTTGACAAAGAAGTCATCGTCGTCAGAGACACACTCAACCTTGGCCGATTTAGAGGTACTTCTCACGAAAAAGTCATCATCATCATCATCGTCATCATCATCATTGTTGTTGCCAACATTGGTGTCGGATTTTAGCTTCGATTCTTCAAGAGCTGGTGCTCCTTCGAACGAAATCGGATTCTCCTTGAATGCATTGTAGTCTCTTGTTATGGTTGATTTTCTGCTTGAGCCAAAACTCTTCATACTCAAGCCTCTTCTCAAGCTAAAGGATCTATCGCTACTACTCGTGGACCTACTAGATACCGATGTATCTTCTGAAAAGTTCGAAGCTGCCGGCAGAAAAGCTCCTGATTTCTTTCTTTTGAGTAAACTGTTTCCGGTCCGAAATCCATGGGCCTTGATCGCTGGAGGTGGTGGGGCTACTCTTTTGGCAATGATGCTTCCTGATTTGCTCTTATCTGAGCTTACTGAAGGGTTAGGCGATACTGAAGTGCTTTTAGTCATTGTCTGAGGATCCAAATGAGTAGTTTTGATGGGGCCATCATCCTTCAAAGCATGAATGGTGGTTGCTGACACCGGTGATCTCAATTGATCGGATACTGACGAGGAGTAGATGTTAGGTATTAATTTCGGTGCTTTGGTTTCGTAGGGTGATCTTCGCCTCTTATCAAAGTCAATTTCTCGTCCCTCTTTACGAAGTACCTTGAAAGTGTTGGAAAGAGGCATACCGTCCTGAGCAGCCACTGTTGGTGAAGGTGTCGATTTAACTTTCAATTCAGTAGTGTTAATCATGGGGAGAGGAGGTTTTATTTTCTCTAGGGGCTTCTTATGTATAGGGAACAGGATTCTGAGGGGGAAATGAGGTTGGGGAATAACTTTAGGTTCCTCAACATTAGCATGCCCCGAAGGAACTTCTCTGATCTTATACATTTTATCCAAATTAGTTTCCTTAACATTCCAATAGTCTGTTTTCGAATCCTTGTTGTATTGTAGTAAGTACTGTGGAGTTGCAGGGTAGCTGCGTTCGTCGTTGTTTTCTCCACCCATTTCAAATGATTTCGAGTCAGATGACGTTGTGGACATAGTTTTGATCGATGGAGATGTTAATCCAGTCGTATATGCTACGTAGATTTTCACCAAAAAATTTCCTGTCAATGCTCTGAAGAATACGTCATCTGTCAACGCAAAACCTTTTTCGCAGCCAAAATCAGTTAAGTGATAGGTAATGTCTTCCAGATTAGATAGCCCCAAAGACCTTAAAATCGTCTTCTTTACCAAAAGTATATCCACAATAGTTTCCTTCGATAATGAGATCGGCACAAACAGATGGTTATCTCTAGTGGTTAAAATGACCTTGGAATTGGGGTTCTCTACTTTCCTCGACGGGAGGTAGACGTCCTCTATCACAGATTCGTGCGGCACGGAGCCCTCGTAAGACGATTTCAGCGACAGTCTAACGCTGTTTATGGGGGACGGGACGTAATCTTCAACAAAAGTAGTATGACTGATGCTAGAGTGAAGAGTTTGGCTATCATCGGATATTTTTTTGGATATTGGTACAGGTCTTGCCGGCACGGTTTCCCGGGTTAGCTGAGTCGAGGCACGCAGGCCTTTAAGACTCCGTGATGAAGCCGAGGTTGGTTTCGCTGAGGAAGATGATGACGACGATTGCACTTGTTTGACGATTCCTGCAGCTTTATCCCCACCATACTTGAACAACGTATTGAACAACCCGCTCTTTCTATTGCTGTCGTTACTAGAAGTCCCACTTCCCTTTGAAGTACTTTTCGTGGGGGTAAAAGATTCCAGCATGTACTCATCATTTAGGGAAGTGGAGGTGGCCCTCACTTTCGGGTACACGCTAGGATGAAGAGCTGAATTTGGCGCCGATACTGATTGCTCTCGGGTCGATTTAGTATCGGAAAAAGAGTTTCTATTCCCTCCTTTACGAAATAACTTATGATGAGGATTCGGATCTTTGTTAGAGTATTTCACACTCGTGGGCTCAACATAGGAAAACGGCCGCTGCTTTGGAAGTGGTGGAGCGGCAGACTGAGCCAAGGCCCCAGTAGAATTAACTGAAGCTGAAGAACGGTGTTTATAGAATACAAGACTCGATATTCTATTATCGGATTTTGCCATGACGACGGGTGACAGCAGCGAATCACTTGAGCCTCGAGAATGATGCTTATACTTATGAGGGTCAAGGGGTTGTTCTGCAGAATCGACTTCATATCGGAGTAGAACGATGAATCTTTCAATGGAGTTATTCTCATTATCAAGAACCAAAAGCTTACCAAACTGTTTCCAAATCGCAGAATCTGCTTCGTAATTGCATAGCTCAAGGAACCTATTTCCAGAGATTTCGTTTCTTCGAAACGTTTCCTTCCATGAGTTATTGAAGTTATGAGACTCAAGCCATTTCACCACACTGCTGATTTCCCAATTAGAAGAGGACGCATACTGCGACTTTAGTTGAGTATTCATTGCATACCTAACAAATCGTTTGTCTTTGCTCTGGTTTACTGAGGACGTCAAAGTGGAAGTGCTGGAGGCATTAGAGTGTTGAGAGGATTCCGAGCCATTTCTAATATGTGCCTTATGGGGAGCTACCTCAGCATTATCACTGCTGGCACATTGACGAAGCTTGTTATCATAGAGTTCTTTACTGTTATGGGAGCCAACCGAACCATCATCCGAGATTGACGGAGGACGGGGCAAGGGGAGATCGGTGTTGCTTGACCGAGAGAGTTGTAATGAACTCTGGGTATACTGGTAATTACTGATCAACAGTCCTAACCCGTTGGAGGTACCGGTAGATGTTGAATTAGGAGGAGATACAGAATGGATTATGATGGACTCGCCGTCTGGGCTTACAAATGGACCACTTGGTATACTATCATGAGTTCTGGTTGGAGATAGCTGGAATTCGTGCATCGAGTCCTCCTGTTCAGAGAAACTGAACTGCTTGGGTCCGGAGCTTTTGCCAGGACTCAAGTCATGCAATTTTTGACCGGGGAGCTTTTTGCCGGGGCTGAAGTCGTGGACTCTTTTACCGGGACTGAAGTCATGGACTCTTTTACCGGGACTGTATTGATACGGCTTATCACGAATGTCATTCGGTATTGCTATGGGAGGAGTATTGGTGGCGGGTGGAGGATCTATTTTGCTCGGGGTCGAGGTATGGAAGTTGAAGTTATCTGTGAGGGTATCATCTTCAATTATGCTCTGATTATGGTTCGTTTCGTATATTACTCCATCGGATGCTACTCTGGGTGCAGTCTTGGGTACTCCCAAGCTCGACACTCCTGCGGACTCTTTCTCGTCGGGAGTTCTTATTCGTTTTGGCTCATAGCTAACGGATCTGCCCTGGCTATTTCTCTTCCCAGCGGAAGAGCCAGGAGCAAGGTTGTTGTATGGATGCAACGTGGACACTTTTATGAGAGCGAGTCAGGGATGTAATGATGCAAATTGGTTACTCTTTCACACGAAACCTGTCTGTGAAGGATCACACACTAAAGGCTGCCTATGGTATGAAGACACTGAGTCAAAACCAGATGTGTTTGTGCAAAAGTTTCTGTTCAAGACACTGAGTCAAAACCAGATGTGTTTGTGCAAAAGTTTCTGTTCAAACGAGGAACCGGGCGGAGTTGATGCGAGAATACTCCGTAGACTTGTATTGTCAGTCTGGCTTTCTTTCCGTAGAAGAAGACAGGAGGATTCTGTCATTTTGACGTTTCCAATGAGCTTCTAAATTTAGTTTTGGCGCGCGGCTCAAAATCGAAACTAGTGCTTTTGTTTCTAAAACATATCTGATAAGGCATAGAGCGATAACAGAAACCGCATAGAACACTCGGTCTGATAAAGCATTGAGAAGTGACAAGGTATGACAGAATGGAACAACTACTACACACAACGATCAAAAACCTACATACACTCCATCTATATCCCATAACCGGAGACGAGCAACGGTATGAATCGCTCCTACAGAATACCATCGAGGGCATTCTACTGTTGTTCAGCTACGACGACAAGTACTATCATGAAGTACATTTGACGGTATCTCCCAACGATGCCGGCATTGGATCTCTATCATTTCTTTTCTATGTGGATAAACACGTCCACAACAACAGTGGAAGCATCAACGACTCCAACATTCTCCACTATGTTCAATCTAACATCGAAACAATTGAGGTGGATAACCACTTGATGAAGGAACTATTGAAGATACTATCGCGGCATAATAAAGACGACACCAAAAAGCCAGTCCGACTAAAGGATTCCTATTCGTTGATTGTGTATAAATTTTCGCAATTGGTGGAGTTTTTCAACAAGTTCCGAATAAAATCAGAGGACGCTTTGGCAACATATCTCCACCGGTGCTTTGCCTATGAAGGGGAATTCTCCTCCTCTCTAAGGAATCAGCTAGGCTATGAAGAAACAGAGAAAATTGTAGACATCCTTGACAGCTTCATTTCCAAAACAGCACAGAATGTGGTGAATGATTCAGAAGACAACGATTCAATGTTTAGCTATGAAGACAAGACGAGTTGGTTGGATATAAAGCCAAGTTCACCGTTAGGATTTCGTAGTACGGATCCTGACTTTGAGAAATTGTACCAGATATTTCTTCAGATATCCGCATTCAAAAGTGATGAGACAAACACGGTTGACTATTCTCGTTATGTACGACTAATGATCAGTTTCTATAAGAAACACAACAACACCCAATCACTAGAATTGAATAGTTTCAAATTCAAAGAACTAAAACTCAATTTTTTCTACAATTTCTTAGTGGGAGACTCCTCAGAAACACCATTACTTCCAATTTACTTCCGTGATGCCACTAAGCGAGTACTTGCGAGATTGGACCTTTTCCCCGAAATGAGCAAAGTGAACGACAAGCCAGATAAAGTCCCCGAATCTTTACCCAGCTCGGCATCTGACAATGTATCTGTAGCGTACTCTAAAGAAGACCGAATCCGACTAGTTTCTGGTTTGAAGAGAATAATTCCGCTCCTCAATGAGTTTAACTTGAACTTCAACTCAGACTTCCCTATATTATTCCAATACTATTTGAACTTCGTGTATAACGACTTCCCTGAGTCTACGGAGCAAGCTGATTTTCAGTACATCGATAGCATTGTTAAATCCGTCAACATTATTACTGAATTCGAAAACGAAGACGAATCTGTGGAAGACCATAATTTGAGAGGTGTGGTTTTCGATTTTTATAATGACCATCAACGTTTGGTGGAAGAAAGCCTTGACTCGACTTTATTGATGAAACTAGCAATTACTGAATTCGATGCAGATACTGATATAAAACGAAGTATCCTCACTCAATGGAATTTCAAGACATTAAAAGTTAGTCAGCTTGAGTATAATATGGAGACTAAATTTTTCCCCATGTTGCAGGATCGCATTAAAACCCGTATTCTTACCCAGTGGTTTGCAAAACTCCAACGTTTCAAACAGCTTCAAAAGGTTTCAGAAAAGTACCATGATAAACATTTGACTGTAAAAGTGTTGAAAGATCACTGGATCCCCGCTTTAATAACCTTAGGAAAAAACTACGAGTCTGCCCAACATCTTTACATGATAAAACTATTTAAAAGATGGCGGACATACGCTGAACAGGTAAGGGGCCTACAAGAAATAGCAGATGATCGATTCAAGCAGAAAAAAATGGGTGGAGTGCTTCAAAGTTGGACCAATTCGTATAATAAGGCACACTACTTGGGAAAAATTGCTGCCGAGCACCGAAAGGAAGTAACAGATTCACGTAATGCTATTATTAAACGCGGTGTATGGAAATTGTGGTTTCAGAAACTCAATGAAGTGCCAAACCTAAGTGAAAAGTTGTTCCTTTTATCCCAAACCGAGCGGAAAGTAGTTACTAAGAAATTTTTCAGCGCATGGAGTAAAGAGGTTTTGCATAAACAAACTTTTAAAGAAGTCAAAAAACGAAATGACCACTTATTGAAGAGCTACTTTTTCAAGAGTAAGTGGCTCAAAAAACTACAAGTTAATAAGAAGTCAAAGGAATTAGTGCAAACGAAACACCAATTGGTTTTAGATAAAACGTTTCAGCACTGGAAGGGCCTTCAGTCTCTTCGAAGTTTAGCTGATGTTCATTACAATAGGACCGTAACTTACAAAGCTTTTACTCGATGGATGCTTGAAATAAGGTTATCTATGTCATGGAACGATCCTCAAAGGAGTGTGATTAAACATTCACAACTAAATCTCTTCTTCCATCAGTGGAAGCTAGCATTGAAGCTCAAAGTGTATGATGAAGAACGAAATACTTCCCTTTTGAGGAGCAGTTTCGAAAAGTGGATTGACAAGAAGAAAAGGTTAACAGAAAACGCTTCTCGTGCCGCCGACTTTGAGAAAGATATTGTTCAACAGAATCAGTTAACTCGGTGGACCCAAGCGTTGGAGCAAAACCAGGACTTGGCTAAATCATCCGATCTCTATAGACTCAGAAAGTATTTCGGTCTCATGTTGAATTCTTACAAAAAGTACTCTATTGAATATGAAGAACAAGCATTAAAGTTTTCCAACTCGCCACTAAGCACTAAAATTACTATTGCATCAGCATTTAAAAAATGGCAAGAGGAGTATCATCAAAGGTTCGAAATTCTGGCACTTGAAAAGGTAAAGTATTTCGTCGACAATGTCAGTGTCCCTAATAGAAAGTATACATTTCTCTCTATTTGGGTCAAAAAGTACAACGAAAACTACAGTAGAGATGTTGCTTTAGATGAAATGTCTGATGGGTTTATTGCACGTTCGACTAATAAGGAAAACTATTTCCGTATGTGGGCCGAAAGAGCTAGGGAAATAGCTCAACTCCGACAACAATCGGAAACATTCGAAGCAAATTTATTAGCGAAAAAGTTCATTCTTATATGGTACGACCAATACGTTAATAAGGGGTTACACCTTAATGATTTAGCTGACGACAACATTAGCAAAAAGGATTTGGTTGCAGCCAGGAACATTTTAAGTAAATGGTCGATGAAGTATATTAAAACCATTCAGAGAAATCACCAATCCTGTGAGATGTTCATTGAGCGGTGGAAGATGTCACGAGCAAGGGCGATTTTGGAGTTATGGGTTCAGAAAACCCAGGAAAAAATGGCCAATGATGATTCGTTTGAATTGTCTGATACCAGTTTGGTGAGTAATCCGTCACCACTAGCTAGCAAATCGGTGCGATCCGTACCTAGCACCAGAACTCGTTTTGATGGCAATTCCAGTTATTTGTATACTCCAATCAAGCTGCAGATTCGGTCTCCAACAACTCCTCATGGTCGTAACGCAGGTCCGAGTCCATCAAAGCTCCAAGAAACTAACATGAAGTTGAAACTGGAACGTATTGAGTCCTTACGGCGCCATTTCGGTAGAGCCAAAGGTCAAACGGCTCCACAGGGACACTCTACTCCATTCAAAGCAGAAAAGCGTGAAGCAGTACATCTAACGATGCCAGAGACGAAGCAACCAATCCGATTATCACCGCCAAAATCCCGTACCACGAGAATGCCACTCCCTCCCAAAGCACCTGATTTTAGAGCCTCTCAGTCTCTTTCACCTGAAACTGAATTCTCACAAGCTGAAATGTATTCCAAAGCCACTACCATGATTAGCGAAGAAGAGGAAATTGAGTCAGCAAAAAGATTACGAAAAATTACCCCAATTTATTTCCCCCAAGATGATGCTGAACCACGGCTCTCTCCGCTTCACAAGATACGAGAGAAGTACCAAGAAAGCTCAGGTGTGTTCAGCTAATTGCAGCATAATTCTGTATTATAATGTATATTAATAGTAAACGATATAAGAATACTAAGCCATTGATTCTAAATAGTCGATTTCTGAGTTGATTTCGTCCCCTACATCCTCCAAGTCGACCTCCTTGATAGGCACTGATTCAGCCCCAACCAACACTTCCTCCTCTTCTCTTACTGGCTCTTCTGTTTCCGGGGTCAAAGACTCAATTAACAGTTCTAATCCGTCGTCAGCGCTAGTTCTTTTGTAGACATACAAGAAGTCGCTGCTGAGAACGAGAGAACGGATAAAAGACGCAACAGCATCTATATCCAACTCCTTAACATGGCTAGCAACATCAGTATAGAACGATCCCTTGCGAGGGTAGTATAGTTGAATGAGGTTAATGATGGGAATAATAGTGACGGTTTCAAATTTCTGTGACTTGTGAAGAAGCTGCCAATGAGCAGGAATATGAGTTTTGGCCAATTTTGAATTTTCGTCTATAGTGTCCAAATTCACTTCGGTGATCAAAATGTCTATGTTGTTCCACAATTTCAACAATTCGAGCTCATTTTCCGTCTTGTCGTACGTAAGTGAGGTGTTGTGGTCCTCTAAGAATCTACTGACACCCGTCATACACGAAGCAACGTCCATATGAACAAGCGTTTCCCCTTGTTGATTTGTTGGGACGTAATCGTTGACGAACAAAATTGCATCGGCTCCTGGGTAGTTGAAGCTGGAAATGTAGCCGGATAACAACGATAAGCCCGTAGCAATGATGACACAGGCCCAAACAGTTAAGATCAAGAGCTTGGTACTGAGCGAAGAGTTCCATTGTCTAGAGATACCAGCAATCCCATTGGCAGCCAGTAACGTGAAAATAGGTATGGTGTAGATGATAAACCTCCATTCTTTGTGGGGTTGGAACGACATTACTGCAATGAACACCAATGAAGAAATGAATAAAATTCTTAACGAGTTTCTAGCCGGATGAGAGACAAAGGACTTGTCAGAGCCTGGTTTGGAGCCGTCATCGGCCGGATCTTTGAGAAGGCCCTGGAATGCAAGAGCGTAAATCACCGGGGGTCTGAAAAACTGTACCAAGAACTTGCTAAAGTAGGTTGACCACGGCAGGACCCCCCAGTCGGCCGATTTACCGTGCAAGATATTGAATTGGAACGACACCAACTCTGGTACCACCCAGGAGCCCCAGAAATACGAGTCGATAGCCAAAGTGGTGATAAGACCATAAGCGGTACCAGCAACAAGCATGAGAATGTTTAATGGTAAGCTGGATTGGCCGAAGACGAGGGACGACACCAAAGCAATGACAACGGCGAATACGCCCACTTCGAGTCTGAAAATGACCCCAGTGAATGCTAGCCACGTCAATCCAGTGACATCGCCCACAATTAACTTACTAATGGCGAAGTTCACTATAGGAAGAGCGATGAAGTTGGGCAAAGTACGCGAGGAATAGTACAATAGGTGGAATTGGGATAACAACAAAATGTTGTACCAAAAGCCAATTAGACCCTTCCTTTTCGCCTTTTTATCGGCAAATGTCACTCTCTGGAGAGTGTTTCTGATTCTGATCAACGAAAAAGCATTGAGGAGCCCCAAAACTCCTCGGGCTACCAACTGAACGGAGACTTGAGATCCATTGGCGATGAGGGAGACGCCAAAGAGGCCAGCAACAAAGTCCACAGCCTTCACGAATCCTGACACAACCACGGCTCCGATAAAGGTTCTAGGAACGACCCCAGGGAACTTGACGTGGTCGTAGTTGTCTTGGATGGTTTCCACAGGGAAGATGCCATAGTTGAGGATATCATGAATTGCCTGGATATTGAACGATTCTTCCACCTTGGTGTACGGCGATATGAGCAAATGGTAGCCCACGACCGCAATGATCAAAGCATCAAACAATCTATTATACATAATGGACAGTGGAAGAGTATGAAAGAAACTGGGGTGCTTTTTCAAACAAAATTCGCATCAAAAAATGGAAAATGTGAAAAATCCAGCCTCGCATTGTAAGGCACTACTACACCAGATGGACGACATACCTGAATTAGTGATAGGGTTGGAGGACATCCCTGATTTAGTGACGGGGTTGGACGACATCTCTGACTCAGAAAAGAAGTTGCCTACGCAAACAGTCGTCCAACAATCATCACCATCCCCAGATGACGTTAGTGCCGGCGACGTCGATGAGGTGACGAGAAAGATCCCCATCACCATCATCACCGGGTACTTGGGATCAGGCAAGTCCACGTTGCTCGAGAGAATCGGCCGAACCACCGACAAACGACTAGCCATTATCTTGAACGAGTTCGGAGACTCAGCTGCGATCGAGAAGTCGGTTACTATCAAAGACAAAGAAGACGCCGTGGAGGAGTGGCTTGATTTGGGGAATGGGTGTCTTTGCTGTACTGTTAAGGACAACGGGGTTTTGGCAATTGAGAACTTAATCCAGAAGTCCAAGGGTAAAATCGACTATATATTGTTGGAAACAACCGGGATCGCTGACCCAGCTCCCATAGCAAAGATGTTCTGGCTCGATGAAGGATTAGCTTCTAACGTTTATATTGACGGGGTAGTGACGGTGTTGGATTCTGAGCACATTCTACAGTGTTTGGATGATGTTGGTGGCCACTGGCATCGGGAAAATCACCATATTGCCGAAGACGAACAAGAACTGGAGAAATTGACCGAAGGCATCACCACCGCACATTTACAGATAAGTTTGGCAGATACCATTCTCATCAACAAAACAGACAAAATCGAAGACACTCCCCACCGGCTAGAACAAATCACTGCTCGAATCAGGTCGATCAATGCCACTACTCCGATCCACACCACCAAATTCGGAGACATTAACCTCGAGAAAATCCTAGACCTCAAAGCATTCGAATCTACTAGTGAAAAACTCGTAAGTTCAATCAATTTCAGCAATGATATGGTATATCACGACGAC
The DNA here is from genome assembly GCA_003708185.3 of Isabelozyma rhagii. Classification (NCBI taxonomy): domain Eukaryota; kingdom Fungi; phylum Ascomycota; class Pichiomycetes; order Serinales; family Metschnikowiaceae; genus Isabelozyma; species Isabelozyma rhagii. Next base: position 46,804 of record PPNO03000016.1, read on the forward strand.
AGGATATCAACAATCACTATTGGCTTTCCCTACTTTAACTCACCAGACCTGTTTAGCAAGGTTGAGGCATTCTTGCAGCACATTCTTTGGGAAGACACCGTTAACGACAAGGAAGTCGAAATTCACAGAACCAAGGGGATCTTGGTTGCACACGGTGAAAATGGCAATGAAATCAGGGTGATTCAGGGAGTAAGAGACACTTACGAGATGGTAGAGGGCCAGCAGATAGCTGAAGGTATCGAGGAAAATAAGTTGGTATTCATAGGGAAGGGGCTCAATCGGGAGGATTTGTGTGTAGAACTACAGAAGTATGTAACGACTGGCAGGTAGACATTATAAAGGGGGGTGGGAATAGCTGACGGTAACGGACAGAAGAGGTGACAAAAAATACCTGTAATAAGATAGTAAAGGTGACAAAAAGTACCTGAAATAAAGTCTGTTACAGTGATTTCACTTAGTCATACTTAAACACACATGTTTATAGCACTCGTAAAGAAGTTCCTCACCCAAATGGTAAGTTGTGGCTCTGCAGCACATACATTACCACGATCTAAAAAAAGTTTTCCAATTTCCGCCAGTAGTAGTACACGACCAAATGAATGAGCACTCCATTACATGTATTTAATTCATATATCGGGTTCTCTCACCCCTTCTTCATCACTAAGTACATGTTACTGAGTTTCGAAGATGAGACCGATTTTGCAGCTGTCTGTCGTCGCACGACCTTTGATTCAACACTTCCGCACGACCTCGATTGAAAAATTTCACTTTGACAGGCTTTAAACGTCGTTATATCCCCCACGATGACAGACAATTCTAAGGCTCCTGATACTGGGGAAGCCAAGAGTGCAGAACCAGTAGCTGCTACTAAGAAGGTGAAAAAAGAATGGAAAAACCCTGCGTTACGAATGATGGGAATCCCCAAGTTTGGGCTTCCCTCGAGAAACTGGATGATATTCTGGACAGTGTTGGCAAGTATTGGAGGAGGAATAGCATACGATAAGTACGAGCAGTCTCAGATCCGTAAGAAGTATATGAAGATGGTGGAACACTTAGGAGAGGAGGTTTACAGTGAGAAGAGGATTCCCAGAAAGTTAACTATATTCATTGCCCCTCCACCCAATGACTTTTTGGAGGAATCATTAAGATATTTCCGGAAGTTCGTTAAACCTATCTTGAACAGCGCTTCCATTGACTACGAGATCTATACCGAAAACAGACAAGGAGATATTAGGTCACAAGTAGCAGAGAAGATTAGACAATTAAGAAGGTCCAAGATTGAAAAGCTGGAGCCCGAACCCAAAACTAGCGATGAAGAGTTCAAGCATCGTCACGAACTATACGAAGCAAAGGACGTATTGGGGCTCTACCAGCTTGTGAATCCTTTCAAAACTGTGAGAGATGATGAGGTGGATGTGCTGAGTGCGGGAGGAGTGGTGTGCATTGGAAGAGGAACGTTCAAGGAGTACATGAATGGGGTTCACGAAGGGTTGTTAGGACCGCTAGAACTGGTGGTAACAGAGCAGTCTGGCGAGCTAAATGAAGGAGCCAAGATAGCGGAAATCGAGACGGAAGCACCCCAGGCAGCAGAAACGACACCACTAGCAGAAACGACAGAAGTTAACCAGCCAGCAGAAATCAATAACGATACCCAGTCAGAAGGTACCGAAGTCCAAAGTCTTGATGCTAAATTGGAAGAAGAAAAACAAGAATCCTCTGAGGATTCAGACGAAGAGAAGTTGCCACCAGTTCCTAAGCCGTACATCACCTCAGACCAATACGCCAACCACCAATTAGCTCTCGAACTTGACTTCAGCAATGGGCCCGTTCTCAACGACAAAAATGTGCCAGTTCTCTTCGAACAGCCGGTATACGTGTACCCAGTGCCCAACTTACTCGGATTTTTCAACACACCTCAAAAGATTTACCGATACTTCACCAAGAGAAATGTTGCCGAAGACTACGGAAAGCGGACGTTAGCCATCATCTACAACTTGCACCGTGACTTCGAATTCAAGGACAAGTTTGCTGGGAAGGAAGAAGAATTAGACTGGCCCAAGAAGTGGATTGAAAAGGGGAAGACCAATGGCAGTGAATGGGTGCAAGAGTTGGAGGTAGACGACCGAGTGGTGGGAAGAATGAGGGTGTATGACGAGAGGTTAATTAGCGACCATCCTGAGATTTTTGCAAAGGAGCCTGTAAATAGTAAGTAGGTAGATCTGCTTGTATAGCATACCACAATGCCGGTTATCGTATCTAAGTCACTGTAGAAGATGCTGTCTGTGTATTCCGATTGCAACTTCCCGATTAGTACAGAAATTTCGCAACACTGCAGGTCGGAAATTCTATGTGGCACGGTCTTGTGTGTCGGCATCCCGTCGTCCTACGCCATAGAAAAACTACTCCGTTAAGAACCACAGATCGACTCTGGACCCCAACAGATCAGATCTCCATGTACAGACAAAGATTCATGTATTGTTTCCGTAATTCGATGCTCGTATTATCGCGTATCTTCGATGCTCGTATTATCGCATTAACCCAGTACTGATTGTCGCATAACCCCACCGGATTTGTTTCGACGCCAGTCATTACTCGGGCTCCGCAGTATCACGCCCCCTCTCGCCACTGATCGAATAGATAATGCACTGCTGTCTCTACTGGTTGGAGATATATGGCCTCCAAGTCGGTAGCGTCCGATGCCCATGGCCGGACTCGGGATTTTGATCTGCTTACGTCAGCGGCGTGTGACTACCGCATTTTCTCATCATTTGATTGGCAAGAGATAGGCGCGCGAAAAACGCCAACGACAAATGTCCGAAACAGGCCCGCGTCCGGCCAAGTTTTCTGTTTGAGTCTTGAATCATCTCAAGACAGATTTTGACTTCAAATTTTGGTTTTAGGTAATGCAACTGGGTTTCTTTTTTCCGGCCCCAGATTTTTATTGGTCAGAGATTGTCGAATGCCCTTTCTGGATGAATCATTATGCTGAGAAGAGAAGAAAAGTGAAAAAAAGTTTATAAATACCTGTAGAAGTAATGTGAAAATTTTTTCTTTTTTATATTTCACCCTCTCCATATACTTTATCTCTCTATAATGGTCTTACCTCACGAACCTGAATTTCAACAAGCTTACAGTGAATTAGTTTCTGCTTTAGAAGACTCTACCCTTTTCACACAAAACCCTGAATACAAAAAAGTCATTCCTGTGGTTTCCGTCCCAGAAAGACTTATTCAATTCAGAGTTGCTTGGGAAAACGACAAAGGTGAAATTGAAGTTAACAATGGTTTCAGAGTCCAATTCAACTCCGCTTTAGGTCCATACAAGGGGGGTTTGAGATTCCACCCATCGGTTAACTTATCCATCTTGAAATTCTTGGGTTTCGAACAAATCTTCAAGAATGCCTTAACTGGTCTCTCCATGGGAGGTGGTAAGGGTGGATGTGATTTCAACCCAAAAAACAGATCTGATGCTGAAATTAGAAGATTCTGTGTTGCTTTCATGAGACAATTGGCCAGATACATTGGTCAAGATACTGATGTTCCTGCTGGGGATATCGGTGTCGGTGGTCGTGAAGTTGGTTACCTTTTCGGTGCTTACAAGCAAATGCAAAACAACTTCTCTGGTATCTTAACCGGTAAAGGATTATCCTGGGGTGGTTCTTTAATCAGACCTGAAGCCACTGGTTACGGTGTCGTTTACTACGTTGAAAAGATGATTGAAAAAGCCACCAACGGTAAAGAATCTTTTGCTGGTAAAAAAGTGGCCATTTCTGGTTCCGGTAACGTTGCTCAATTCGCTGCCTTGAAGGTTATCGAATTGGGTGGTACTGTTGTTTCTTTATCTGATTCCAAAGGTGCTATCATTTCCACCACTGGTATCACTGCCGAACAAATTACCGCTATTGGTGAAGCCAAGATTAAGTTCAAATCTTTAGAACAAATCATTGGTGATTACGCTTCTGCTTTCTCCGGTAAGAACGAAGTCAAATACATTGCTGGTGCTAGACCATGGGTCCACGTTGGTGAAGTTGACATTGCTTTACCATCTGCCACTCAAAACGAAGTCAGTGGTGAAGAAGCCCAAGTCTTAGTTGACGCTGGTTGTAAATTCATTGCCGAAGGTTCTAATATGGGTTCCACCAAGGAAGCCATTGATGTTTTCGAAGCCAACAGAAACAAGAACGTTTGGTACGCTCCAGGTAAAGCCGCTAACTGTGGTGGTGTTGCTGTCTCTGGTTTGGAAATGGCCCAAAACTCCCAAAGAGTCACCTGGACCGCTGAAGAAGTTGACAACAAATTGAAGAACATTATGTATACTTGTTTCCAAAACTGTTACGACACCGCTGTCAAATACTCCGCCGAAAAGGATGCTGCTGGTTTACCATCATTATTAAAGGGTGCCAACATTGCTGGTTTCATCAAGGTCGCTGACGCTATGTTCGACCAAGGTGATGTTTTTTAAATAAAAAAATGATTTCAGTTCTCTAGTATAATATATTTTCATTGGTTTAAGTGATGTAGTGATAATGATTGTAATAGCGATATGCTGGTAAAATCAGGATAATTAAATGTTTTCAATACTTGCAATAACGTGTTTCTAGAATTATTTCAATTTTTCAATTTTGCAAGATTTTGCAAAAAATCGACGAAATCGGGTGAACACAAGTGGGTAATTAGTTAATAAATGGTTGCAAATGAGAAATTGTCAAAAATAAGCTTTTTTGAAGGATTTCAATGAATACTTCGTTGCATCCTAGTACTTAAATCTCATACAACACTACTAACAGATACAGCAACCAGAAGTGGACATTGCTGATACCACTGCTAGCTAGTCTCATCTCGCATCATATGCCGGACATATTTTGGTGTGAATTATAGCGCGCTTTGATCTGATCTGTTCTTTCTCATTTACTCTTTCTTTCTATCCCTAATCATGTCTGAAGAGGTTGAGGACTTCAATGTAGTCGAATTCAGTGTCCCCGACGTTCCGCAGTATCTCCCATTACACCCCACGCTAATCAGGGAATTCGAGTCTTCCACCACCGTCTCAGAAAAGCAGCTCCATACGATTGATTCATTGATCACAACATTAATGAAGAACACCAAAAGCTTCGTGAATTTCTCTATAGAAAATAGCTACTTACTCGAAGAATCCAATGACATGGACAATTACCTCCAGGGCCAACTCAAAACCCTAACGAACTTGGTTTCTCAAAAGCATCAACTCAGTGTCTTTAAGAACTCCATCGACACCTCGAAAGCAAAGATAAAACATACCCAAAACAATGCTCCTGAAATCACTCTTGACATGCTCGAAACGTACGCCATCTCGGGGGAGCTACCTTTAAGTGAACGAATTCTGTATGATTATGAAGAAACAAAGGCTCAACACTCCCAATCCTTCGATTCGGTGTTGCAGTCTAATACCAACTACAATTACTTGAAAAACTGTTCATTCATCCTCAAGAACCCAGAGGATTCGGTTCCTGACGATTCTGATAGCGGCGACATTGAAATATCAGGAGGAAAAATCTCCCTCAAAGATCCTATATCCCGTAACTTTTTTGAAGATCCATGGATTTCTAGAAGATGTAACCATGTCTATGAGAGGAAATACGTATATCGCGAGTTGGCGAATAAGAGATCATGTCCTGTAGATGGGTGTAATGCGGTGCTTGACAAAAATGATCTAGTACCTGATGATTTGATGAAATTAAGGGTAAAGGTTTTCTTAGCGTTGGAGAAGAATAAAAAGGCCAACCTGATGGTTGAACGTTTAGACTAATTGGGTCTTGCATAAATCTTTAATGATTTTGCATTTAGCGGCAATATTGGTTTGAAAGGTAGGAATTTTAGTGTTTGTTTAATTTTAGGAAGTTGATACAGAAAAAGTACTTGTACAATTATGAGCGCAATATACAGTGGAGAAGTTAACATACATTGGCTTGGCTACTTACTTATTCAAGAGCCATATATTAGTATAATTTATTCAAAGGTGACTTACATAGTGAATGTTGAATTAGAACGTCAATTTACTGGCAATGAAAACAATTTTCTCATCCTTCATAACCTCGATCACTTCCCCGAAATTGAGTGCCTGTGCCTGGTGAAGATCGTAAACATCCAAGAGAATGTCAACAAGTGCCTTTTGGTCTTTAGCAGAAGTGGAATCAACGATGTCAATCAAGGCGAATGGGATTTTAAGTTCTCCAATGTCTTCCGAGAGGATATAGCTGCTAGCAATTTCATAACCATGAACCAGTTTTCCGGTCTCGTCGTCTTCGAACACATTGTTTCGTTTCTTTTCTATTGTTTTGTTGAAATCAATGCCTTTTTTTGTACTTCAGCTTCTTTCTTAATCTTCACAACGTCATCTGATCCTTCTCCACTTCCTCTCTCAACCAAAGCAAAACCAGTGTAGGCATCAGTCAAGTATTCCATCTCCAAGTGATTGTAATTTGTTTAGAAAAAGCGATCTATACTTACGCTATCTATTTTCATCTTTATCAACTTATCAAATGCTATGCAGGAATGCAGCTGTCAATCTTTGGGCAAGATCACCTTCCCTATCTTCACATAAATTAGCAAAAGACATTCTTTAAATGAAGCTTTTGACGTTCCAAATAGGGAATAGCAAGTATCCATTGTATATTGGACCGACGCAGAGTTCATCGAAGGCGATATTCATTTCAAACCGCTTGATTCCTTCACCAAATTAATGTTCATATCAGGTGCTCAGCTCACAAAAAAAAAAAAATAGGATAAGAAAATCACGTCTCTTCTTTCTACCTATCGTGAAGATGTCGGTAAATTTTGGCAATATCCACCCCTCGGATGTCCCAGTAACCGACTTAGATGATGCTGATGACGACATCTTGTTCAACGAGCAAACCGGTCGGACGGATGAATTCCTAGATTCTTTAGACTACGAGCATAACCCAAGGTCGGCTATAGGTGGGTTCTTCGGTAGAGTCAACAACTACTTCAACAACACATCAACAAAACTATCCGGTGCCAATAGCTCCGATTATTTGCGAGTGGACAACTTCGAAATTGCCGATGAAGATGAAGACGAAGAAGATCAAGTTGACTCTGACCTCAGAGACTATAAGATCAAAAGACTAACCAAAAGCATAAACCATTTCTTTCTCCTTGTTACCGTATTCATGGCAGTACTTCTACCCGTGTTGTTCTTTTACTTCCGTAGAACACCAAACGTATCCATACAATCCAAGAAGATGGTTCTCAATAACTCTACTCATGACTTCCATCCCACAACGATCATCATTTCCTTGGACGGATTCCATCCTCATTACATCAACCCCAAACTCACCCCCACGCTTCACCAGATGATGATCAATGACTACGGTGCTCCATACATGATACCCTCATTCCCGTCGTCGACTTTTCCCAACCACTGGACCCTTGTAACAGGATTATACCCTTCTGAGCATGGGGTCGTAGGAAATACATTTTATGACCCCCAGCTAAAAAAACAATTCGTCAACACCGACCCTAAAGTAGGTGGCCTAGATCCCGACTTCTGGCGTGGTGGTGAACCAATATGGACTACTGCCTTCAAACAAGGAGTAAACTCGGCCATTCATATGTGGCCCGGAAGCGAGGTCCCTGGCATTGGCATTGATGGTGGTGGTCCCTTGGCTGTGGATAGATACAATGGTTCGGAGTTACTAAGTGCAAAAGTCGATAAGGTAATGGCATGGATAGATAGGAAAGATATTAATCAACGACCAGAGTTGATTTTGACCTATGTGCCTACCATAGACCAGTTCGGTCATAAATTTGGAATTTACGGCAAAAACCTCACCGATGCCATCACGTACGTAGACGACTTTGTCGACTTGATGATAATGGAGCTGAGTAAAAGAAACTTGACTGATATAGTCAACTTGGTGATTGTTAGTGACCACGGAATGGCCCCAACCTCCAACGATAGGTTGTTGTTTCTTGACGATTTGATTGAAATGAATAACATCGAGCACGTCGACGGCTGGCCATTGTTTGGCTTACGACCATACCCACAACTATCAGTGGACGATGTGTATGAAGAAATAAAGTCGAACTTAGAGAAGCTCGAGGAAGAACGGAAACATTTTAAGGTATACAAAATCGAGGATATTCCCTCGGAATGGAATTTTGGAGGGCAATTGCATGAACATAAGTACAATTATAGATTAGCTCCGATCTGGATAATTCCTGATGTGGGGTACTCGATAACAACTCACAAGCAGTTTAAAGAAAACAATAACGAATACAAACCTAAGGGGGTACACGGGTATAACAACACTGAGGTTCTAATGAGAGCGGTTTTTTTAGCCAAGGGCCCTTACTTCAGCAGTAAGGTCAAGGGAAACAACAAAAGAGTTTTACCTTTTGCAAACACTGAGGTGTATAATCTCTTATGCGATAGTTTAAACATTGTTCCTGCTGCAAATAATGGTTCTGCTGCAAAAAATGCATACTCTGTTAGTAACGTGTTTACAGAAGGTAAAGCTTTACCCGAGGATTGGACCGATAACTTGGGATACCCTGATGTCAAATTCCCAATTGAGCATATTGTCCAAGATGCCACTTACGACTTATTGTGGAGACCGGCCAAAAGACCCTCACCCACCACAGTTACTTTCAAGCCTAATACGGAGCCATTATCCTCCTTGATCTCCGAAGAATCAAGCTTGTCAAGTATAGTGCCTGTGAGTCTTCCGAAGCCTTCTGATTTCGAAGATCACGGCTCATTCTTAGATGATGCTGGTGATAAACTCGAAGACATAGTGGAGCACGTTGAGGACATTGTTGATGATGTTGGAGAAAACATGGGTGACCTTGCCGAGGATGTCCAAGAATCAGTAGATGGGTTATACGATAAGATACATGACTGGTTTAATCAACATCTAGGTGGAGGAAAACCAAGCAGGCATGAGTGAAGGTGATGATAAGCAAGAAAAATTGGAGGTCGTGTTGTATTGTATATTATAAATAGATATAAATGGTAGGTCGTGATCATAAAGTAGTTCTTTCCGTGAGAGAAGGCGACAGTACATCAACTTGTCTTAAGAATGGTGAATTTGAGTGGGATTGTCTCAAATCAATGTGACTACTGGGTGTCTGAGGAGGTGAGTTCAATGAATCGAAAGAATTGTGATTGGACTTTGGGCTGAATCTGGTATCAACCACACCGTCAGCACAATCTTGGCAAAGTTTGATGATCAAATCCTTTGATAATTCTGTAAACAGCGTTGATCGGGTGATTAGAGCCCAATTGGTTCTTATAATTTCCACCATTTTAGAAACAAAAACACTTTCATTGGAAATTATGGCATTAGACCACACCCGTAGTATTAGATCAATTTTCACCTCTGGTTCACCAACATTGTTATTCAGTATTAAAGTATTCAAGTCCTTGTATAATTGGAATAACGTCTGGGCCCGTAAGTCAGGAAGTTCATATAAATTAGACAATATGAGTAAACTTGAATAGTCAATTATTGAAAAAGGAGGAGAAATATAGGATTCAAACTCAATCGTGCCCGCATATAGGTAGAAAACCAACGCTTTCACCGAATTATAAGGTTCAGGTATGAACATACGATTCGTGATTGTTTCATTCATCCCACTACTGATTAACCTTTGGAAATGAGGCCATCTTGCCAATAGAATTGATTTGTGGGTTTTCAAAACTTTGAAGGTTGCACTCAGAAATTGCGGATTTGATATGGCTTCGGTGATTTCTTCTGCCATACCGTCTGGATTATCCTCGTATTTGTTTCTGATCGTCTCATCGCTGAAAGTAACAATTTCAAAGTCATTAAATTGTTCTTGAATCAAAAATGTCTTGAAGTCATTGACAAGATTCAAGCTGCCCATTTGCACTTTCTTATCATTTTTCGAAGATATCTCGGTAGGAATTCCTAATCCAATCAATTCAATCTCAAGTATGGAAATTAAATTAGATTGTACCGATGTAGTCTCATCGGGGTTAGAGCTTTGTCTTTGGCGTTTTTCATACCCTAAAACATACAAATGACCATTATCGGAAACAAAAGTATGTTTCCAAGCATATCCGTTAATAGATCGAAGTCCATGCAGTCTCAAATTAGAATTTATATTCTTCAGATTAACCAATGGAATGTACTGGATATCATTCAAATCATGATAAGAGATAGAGATTCCTCGATCATTGTTCTCAAACCCCCACAGAGGTAAACTTATATCTAATTTTAACGAAGGGTTCACCCCGGAGTCTAAATAAACCTTCTCACAGTTTGTTGGAAGCACATTTTGATTTACCGACTTTTCATTGAAAAAATCTTCGTCTTCTTCGTCTTCGTCTTCCTCTTCAATCATGGAGTTATCGCTGATTCTGGGGTTGTACACCGGTTTCAGAAGAAGAGAGATTTCACCGATACTTTGATCGCCGAAGTTAAAGTATATTATCGAGCTGGTCACATGGTTCATATCTTTATCCAAACCTCCAAACGAAAACAACTTTCCGTCATAAACAGTAACGGAGTGATCAAAGCGAGCAGCAAATTCTATTGGACCATGCCAAACTCCAGACAATAAGTCATAGCAGTACAAATCATTCAATGGAGTAGAGTTAACCAATCCTCCACTTATATACATTTTATTACCATCTGGAGACAAACAACAAGCATGGCGTGACCGCATTGATGGTGCACTGTCAAGAACAAAGTCGGGAGCAGAAACCCATTTACGGTCAAATAAATTATAAACCATCATTATGCTGTCCTTCCTATGATCAGCACCATTTTCTTCTCGAGGAGGAATGTAGTCAGTGAGTTCGTCATAAGGGATTCCTCCAAACACAAGAATATCACCACGACCAATGTATACGGCCAGATGCCCTTCTCGGTAGAGGCCAGCATGCTTATCATCAACCTCCCATACTTTATTTTTTAGATTTAATAGATAGATGTTACTATCAAGATTGTCATTATCATCAAAACCTCCGTATAAAAAAACATAGTCCGTACCAGTACATGGCACCAACGTCGACTTAACGTTATATCTGGGAGAGTTTTCTCCTGGAATATTGTAGATGTTAAACCCACTCTGCTGTTTCATTATCAACCATGTACCCCAAAGAAAAAATAGTGGCTTATCGCAGCAAGATAAGAGTTTTTCACTGATAGCACCAAAAAATAGCCAACCTCGACATCCAACGAGGCGAGACTTTGATAATGGAACCGGTGTTTTAGTTGAGCTGGTTAATACAAGCAAGGAAAAGCGCTGGAACTATGACTTATCAGACGACTGATAGAGGGCTGGAATGGGAAAAAGTGATGGGGTAGTCACGTGAACAAAATAGATGCACGGGTCTACAGAGTGGGGGTTGTTAGCTGGCAGCTTCTCTATATACTATATACAGTGGATCACCATGTTTCGAAGGGATCCTTATCCAATTCACTGATCTTGATGTCAGCGTCCGACAATTCTGATTGTAATTGCAGTTTCAATTGCTTCAAAAATGCTCGTTCTGTATTGGAGTGATTGCAAACTATCACAGAAGATCCCGTTTCTTTTAAGTAAAGAGTTTCGTGATGTGACAATTCACCCGTGTAGAAAAGATCGGCTTTCACGCCCTTGAATACATCGGAGCCAGATCCTGCGCAAATAGCTATGGTGGTGACAAGATGGTTCTTATCTTGAGCAGCAACCTGGACGTGAGATATGCCGAGACTTCCCTTAACACTCTGTACCAAATTTGACAACGGAGTTGCTACTTTCAAAGTGACAAGTCTACCCATTCCACAGTCCTTGTCGATGGTATCAGGTTCTATGGGGTATCGGGAAACTTCACCGATTCCTGCAGAGATCCCATCAGCTAAAAAGTCATTGACTCCTCCATTAGCACTATCTACAGCTGTGTGAGGGGAATACACACTAATGTTGTTTTGTATGAGTTTTATTAATGACTTTTGTTGAGGGTCTTGGGGAGTAATTGATTTCAATCCTCTGAAAATGAACGGATGGTAGGCCAAAATCAAATTGGACTTATGCCTGATTGCCTCCTCCGCAACTGATTGGGTCAAATCGATGGTCAAAAGAATATTGCACTGTTCTTTGGTGGATTCCTCCCCAGTAGCATCTACTAACAATCCTGTGTTATCCCATGTCTTATCTGCCAACCTGATGGGGTAAAATTTTTGAACTGCTTTGTTAGTAATGAAACTATGACAAAGACATAAGAACTCACATACCAGCAGTGACTGCTCTTTTGACAGCGGCTCTGGACATTCTGATTAATGAAGAAGGACTTCAGATATGTAGGTCAGTGAGAGAGAAAATTGGCCAATTGCGGTACGGGTGTACGGATTTTCTTCAACTAAATTCAAAACCAGTAGAGATGATTTGGTATTAGAGAGAATACATTGGAGCTACTCGAGTGAACACATTGGAGAAAAAGGAATCCAAGGAGTTAGATAGAGATGAACAAGCTAGTGGAAGTGATGTCCCTTCCTTGGCTTGTTACTCAAGAAACTAGTTACTCAAGAAAGCCGCACACAAGAAAAACAATTCACCGTGGGCCCTAAAAATCGGGGGAATGAGAGTCCGCGGAGAATCTGGACATAGTCTAAGAGCTCAAGTAGGAATTCCAATTTCTTTATTAAACCAACGTGTATCTACAACTTATATAACTATATAGCGAACACTCTAATTAACATCTTTCTTTTAACGTCTAGCCTCATATATCACTTGAATAACAACAGCTATCCAAATAAATGTAATGGTGTACTACTGTTTATGCTCTTTCTAAATAAAGTGATGAAAACAATATCAAGTGTCAGAGATGAGTGGTTCTGGCATCGTCGCAAGAGTGTTCGTTTACTAACGATTTCTTGAGTTCGATACTGGACCTACGTAGCGCTGGTGGTTTAGTGGTAAAATCCAACGTTGCCATCGTTGGGCCCCTGGTTCGATTCCTGGCCAGCGCAATCTTTTTTTCCATTCTTATGAAGCAATGGCTCATTTCCTCATTTGTTTAATCTTCTTACTCTCAAAAATCTCTTTCTTTTTTCTTATTTGTTGCAAAAACCCTATATTCTCGACTATATTTGAATTTCTTTATCGACTCTATTCAACTTTTAATTCTTGAAACAGTCAGTCAATCTAACACAGTCCAAATACCCGTCTTAGGTTGGCCTGATTCTACCAGACTGTTAATGAACTCGAATAAATGCATTATAAAGAAAATGGTCAATTTTCATCAATTTTTCCAAGTTGTGTAACAGTTACAAGGTTTGCCTTACTTACTCTAGAGCTCACACATCATTGAAGTATGTGTCTGGGTCAACATCACATTGGAACGTACCTCTCCAGCTTACATAAATGGCTACAGAATTCGTCCGATATTATATGCTGAGGATTAGTGAAGCAAAGGAGGATCATTTGATAGTTGTGAATAAAAAAAAAAAATTCCAAATGCCCCCTGCCAGAATTGAACTAGCGACCTTTGCATTACAAGTGCAACGCTCTACCACTAAGCTAAAGGGGCATTCTTACCGAAATTGGCGCTTAACTTCATGATAAACGCGCAGAATAAGGAAAGATCCATACACCAACCAAAATCGATCGCTTGAAAGTTACTCCTGAATGTTTACATGATACCAGATGTTGTCCCATCATATCTCTCAAGTATTTCAGATACAACCTAAGTATCCCCCGCAAAAGTTAGTTCATTTTCTCTTCCTCTTAGCGATGTCTGTCTAATTTGAGGATCAAATAATTTTATAGGGTGATGCGAAAAAATGCGGGACAGAAACAAATAACATCTTCCTCTAGCAACTACATTCTTTTGCCACTAGAGTTCATAACATTAAAGTAAAATACCCCAAATTGATAGAGTTGGATTGTGGCTGACTTCTTGCTGACTATGATCAACCGAACTTTATTTAGCCGTAAGGCAACCTCGTTGATTCGTCAAAGCTATCGACAGCGCTCCTCCCTCCTTACCTCCACGTCTCCAAGATACAAATGGAACCAAGTAACCAGGCTAGAGATGATGAATCAACACAGAAATCTTGGGTTTATAAAGTTGGTTGCAAGAGCAGCTAAAATCCCCGCTTATATAGGGGGAACCATGGCTGCAGGAGGTTCTTATTTTGCTTATAAAGTGGATCAGGCTTCTAATTATACCCAGGATAAGTTGAGCTCTATTAAAGATTTCACCAACGGCGTTTTTGATAAAACGGGAGAATTTTTCAAGAACTTTAGCTCCAATGGTTCTACAGAGTCTGGAGGTGACGGTGGAGGAGGAAGCAATGGTGACACCGCAACCGCTGTTGGGGCCACAGCAGCAGCAGCAGGATTATCCTCAGAAGATGAAACAACCCCCGACGAGGAGTTCGAAGAAGACGAAGAAGCACTTATTGATCAGAGTGATGACGAAAACCTCGATCTTGACAATGACGAAACCAATGACGAAATCTTAAACTTAACCCGTCAAATGATTGAAATCAGAAACTTATTGACTTCTGTAGACAGTCAATCTGACACTTTAAGATTGCCATCCATTGTTGTCATTGGATCTCAATCTAGTGGTAAATCATCCGTTCTTGAAGCCATTGTTGGCCAGGAATTCTTGCCAAAAGGTTCCAATATGGTGACTCGAAGACCCATTGAGTTAACTCTTGTCAACTCCCCTGAATCGGCCTCTGAAGTTGCTGAATTTCCTGCCCTTAAATTGTTCAATTTGACTGATTTCCAACAAGTACAAAAGACCCTCTTTGATTTGAATATGGCTGTACCTGCTTCGGAATGTATCTCTAATGATCCAATTCAAATAACGATCAAATCTCCAAAAGTACCTGATTTATCATTGGTAGATTTACCTGGTTACATTCAAATTGAAGCTGCAGACCAACCCATGGAATTAAAGCAAAAGATCAGGGAACTATGTAATCGATACTTGGAGGCTCCTAACATTATCTTGGCCATTTCAGCTGCTGATGTCGATTTAGCCAATTCAGCTGCGTTGAGGGCCGCTAAAACAGCAGATCCACGAGGTGAAAGAACCATTGGGGTCATTACAAAAATCGATTTAGTTGATGCTGAAAGAGCAAGAAAAATTTTATTGAACCGTAAGTACCCTCTCAAGATGGGGTATGTGGGAGTCATCACGAAAGCCCCTAACATTTCCAATGGTGCATCTTTATTTACTCGTAAGTCAGTCACCAGCTACCAAGCTTACGTAGCTCAACAAAATTACGAATTCAACTATTTCAAGAATAATAAAGAAGAATTTTTTGGTACTATCACGGGAACAAGAAACTTGAAGAAGAAGTTAATGAAGGTATTGGAAAAGTCAATGTCTGCCTCCTTAAGACCAACCCATTTTGCTATACAACAAGAGCTAGAAGAAACTTCCTACAAGTTCAAAGTAGAGTTTAATGATCGTCCATTGACCCCTCAAATGTACTTGGCTAATAATATTGATGCATTGAAATTATCCACTAAAGAATTAAGTCACCATTTTTCCCGTAACGAATTGAAATCGCTCTTGAAGAACGAATTAGATCAAAAGGTTTTGGATTTATTGGCAGAAAGATTTTGGAATAAGCCATCAGATGGAAGCGTGGTGGAACCCAATTTAAAAGAATTATCTCAAATTAACAATATCGATGATGATATTTATTGGCATAAGAAATTGGATTTAACCACTAGTTCGTTAACAAAATTAGGAGTGGGCCGTTTGTCAACCAGTTTAGTAACTAATGCTCTCATTACCGAGATCGAAAACTTGGTAGATAACACTCAACTTCGGAACCATCCGATGGCGAGAAAGGCGGTTAGTGATGCAGCAAAGTCGGTATTGGGAGCCAAATATTATTCAACTGCCGACCAAGTGGAAAATTGTATCAAGCCTTATAAATACGAAATTGAAATAGAGGATAGAGAATGGAATTCAAGTAAGGAAAGTGCTGTTTCCTTGTTGAAAGAAGAAATGAGACAATGTGATGAAGCATACCATCATCTCAAAAGACAAGTAGGAGGCAGAAAGCTTCTGCAGGTGATGAAATACTTAGAGAAACTAGATCAACAAAAGCAGAAGATTATTGGAGAAAGTGTTTATGATTCTAATGAAGCGTTAGGATTTTCTCATACCTTAATAGAAAGAGGAAAAGAGGGAATCTTTTTGAAGGACAGATTATCTTTACTAAAGATGAGATATCAATTTGTGAAAAATTCGAAAAAATGTAAATCAAAAGAGAACAAGTACCAATGTCCTGAAGTATTTCTTGATGCTGTGGCTTCTAAACTTACTTCTACGTCGATACTATTTTTGAATGTTGAATTATTGAGTGACTTTTATTATAATTTTCCTAGAGAATTGGATCAAAGATTTTTTACCAATTTGAGTGCTGAGGAAATTGAGACGTTTGCAAAAGAAGACCCCAAGATCAAAAAACATATTGAATTACAAGAGCGTAAAGATTTATTAGAGAATGCTCTTAATAGGATCGAGTCCGTATTGGCAATTCAAAGAAGTAAGATTTCTCAATTGAATGACCACAACAAGAAAGAGTCAATTTTTGGTTGGGGTAGAGGCGCATGATTCCATAATGTGAATAGACGGCAGTCTTTCCTTTTATGCAGTAGGCCCCGATTATATGAAAGCTTCAATTGGATGCAAATACTGCTAAAGGCTTTTGGCGTAATCCTGCTAAATTGAACCAGTTCAATCTGTGGTTTTAGACCACCGTACATTTCGTTTCTTGTTACATAGTTTAATATACTAATTTTATACGAATTTTTCAACAAGGGTTTACTACTACGAGGTCAAAATAGGAATTATGACTCCCAACGTATAATTTCGGAAAATCACTACTCTACAATTCACATAATTTGATATACCGTTTCTTTTCTATTTATTGAATGACTTTAACTATGCGGTCAAACAATGTTCCGATCTGGACGCCTTCGATGTTTTCAAATATTGGCAGAAAACTATTAATGTCCAAAGTCTTAGTAACCTCTGAGTTATCGTCAATTGCATCAGTGGTACCATTAGCTGCCCTATGAGATACTGGTGCACTTCTATAACTGATGATATCAGCAGTTGCTTGAGCTTTAAGTAACATTTTGTTCATATCATTTGTTATGTCTTCTTCAATGATATTGTCGATCAACGAAGATGCAGGAGGAGTGATGTAACCAATTCGTGAATCAAGGTCAATAAACATGAAAGAAGAATTTGAATGACGAATGGAAGAAATTCCTTGATCGTGGTTCATAATATGTACAGGTTTTAATTCGTCTGGTTTGAAGATCATGATCTTCGACTTTATGTATAAGTTTTCGTCTTCGTTGCTGTAATAATTGACAGCAAGACATACCAATTTATTTTTAGAGTCAACTGCAATCATATTCTTCCCTCCACTAGTGGTGTTCACTTTGGCCACAAGGTTATTCAATTCTCCAGACAACAAATTGTACGACACTATTCTTGTTTTCGACAACACAACAAGATCCGTATCTATCAAGGACAATGATCTGATCTTGGATCCAGACAACGAAGGAACTTTGAAAAAATCGTAGGAGACTTCCTCGAAAGTGTCTGCTGAAATGGTAGATATAGACGATTCATGGCCCAAAATAATTATTGATCCATCATCTGACCAACAGACATCAACAGAATCAGAAGATAATGCTCCCGAAGGTTTAGACTTTCTTAAAGTCCATGCGGTTTGTTGCAATTTTTTGGTGTTGTTGTTTTTCACTGTCTGATAAATTTCCTTAGGAATTCTTGGTCTCCATACTCTTAAACCTCCTTTATTGTCTGCAGTCAAAAATGCTAAACCAGAATGATAGGTTGAAGGACTGGGAATAATAGATAAAACCGGGTTTGAATTACCGTGAGGATCAATGATTTTGGTAGATAAGTCCCAGTATCCCACAGTATTGTTAATGGAGTTAGTTACCATTGCCGAGTCACGACCATTGGCATCGTTGGATTCAATAAATTTCCAAAACTTCAATGCATATTGTTTGTCATCTTTGGACAATAAATTGTCAATGTCAGAGGTTGCCATACTATCGAAAGTACACATCCATTGGCCGTCATTAGTGAACGCTAACAAGGAGATGATAGGATCAGTGAGTTTCAGTTCGGATCTTACTTTACCGGTAGATAAAGCAGGAGCAATGTTTTGTATGAAGTTTTGTTCATTTTTAATTGGGTCATAAGACTGAATAGTGGAATTGTTTGGAAAATATAAATGCTTGGTTAACGGATGAATTTCGAACTTAGCACTATAGTCATGTTTTAATTTGAAGAAATCAAAATTGTCTTTATTCTTTGCTAACTTCTTCTTGGCTTTGGCGATGGTTTGAGGTAAGGAATGTTGGAAATTGGGTTTTATGGCATTTACTGATAATCTAGAAACCAAATCCACAGCTGAAAGGATCAAAATCTCATAACTTGAATTATCACTGGAAGTGTTTTTCAAAATTAAATTATAATAATCCGGTTTATTAGTATCGATGGAGATTTTCTCAATCAGCCCATTCAATCTTGGTAAAAATTGGGTTTTGTCAGTTTCTAAGTGCCAAAACACCAATACCTTTTCTAGACCACCAGACAATAAGTACGAAGAATCGGGAGTGAAATTCAATGACTTTACTTGGTCAACATGCCATTTTAATAATCTTTGAGGTTTGGAATTGGTTAAACCACCATACAAAATTTGAATTGCTCCAAGTGATGATCCTAAGGCTATGGTTAAATCATTGGAAATAGCCATCGAGATGATAGATGATTTGTAAGGGAAGTTGATGGTTTCTTTGGTTGATTCTATTTGTTGGATGAGGCCCGAATATTCACTGGATTCTTCAATTTCCTCTTCATCTCTTCCGTAACAAACCGACAAGTTGTATAGTTGAAGTTGGTGGTTGGAAGTCAAGAAAACGATGTTATGACAGTTACTGGAAATGGAGTATAAGGAGACATTTTCAAGCTGTAACAATTGATGTGACAGGTTATTATGACGGTTGATTTTGTATAAAGTTTTGGTTTTTGATTCACCTGTCATGACATAGAATGACTTCTCGTTAATCCCAACTACTGATAGTAAAGGTAAATCTATGGAATCGTGGGAGATTATTGGTTCATCTACTTTTTCTTTCCACACAACAGTGATGATTACTCCAGTAGAGGTGAATAAAAGGAGATGACTGTCGTCTTTTACATCCAATTTAGCATCAACAACTTTGGTACAATCCAAATCAATGGTTCTGGTACACTGGCGAGTGGAAATGAAGTAGATTCGAATCTGATGACTTAAGATGACTATATTGTATCTTCCATCGGCAGAGAACACCGAGGAACTGGTGGACGCCGAAGGGAAAAACACGGGATTCCCTCCAGAGGCAAGGGTCAATGACCAACCATTGGACGAACTCATAGCTATTCCTTGATGTAAGACTAATAGGTTTTGGAGTAGGTTGTGGGTGAAAAATTCCATAATCAGCGATGAGCTCCGGAAAAAATACAATACGATCACGTGCACATAAAAAGTGAAAAAAAAAGAAAATGAGCAGAGAAACTGAAATAGAGAAAAGAGGAAGAAGAAGAGTTAGGTAGACAACGGCTATAAACCATCATGATTATTCCAGTTCGTTGTTTTTCTTGTGGAAAAGTTGTTGGAGACAAGTGGGAAACCTACTTGACGCTTTTGCAAGATGAAACGTTGACCGAAGGTGATGCTTTGGATCAGTTGAAGTTGAAGAGATACTGTTGCAGAAGAATGGTGTTGACTCATGTGGACTTGATTGAAAAGTTTTTACGTTATAATCCATTAGAAAAGAAGGAAATCAACTAAACGTCAGGTTGTGTGATGAGCAAATGACTCGGAGAAGACAGATGAGGTCGATCAAGCCAGTGAAATCCGATGGCCAGCATTAAGTATATAAAGTGTATTTTAGATGTATATTAATGAACTTTCATTAAGCCAAATGTAAGGTATGTATAATGCTCTGGCAATCCAGGTGAGGCAGAGCATAATGCTTTGGGGGCTGTTAGATGTGAGAATGAGCAGAGTGTGATAACAGATTAGCGTAAGCACCTGAGCTTATTAAAAAAACAATTGATTAGAAATGTCCTAGCATACTCAAGAGTATCTTTATTTAGCTTACTTTATGTTCTTTATAATTCTAGCTAAAGAAAGTGAATCATCATACCCGGTATAAGAGAAATTTGTATACGTCATTACCAGTGACGACGATTTCGTGATAACTATGAGATATATGGTCTACTGCTTGAAGTTCACCAAAAGGTCAAGCAAACTAGATTGATGTTATCGAAAGTGAAGGAGAGACTTTCAGAGCAGGGAAGAGGTTCGTAGAAAGATAGGTGAATGCTCGAAATCTAGATGATTATGAGATTTGTCAGTTTTTACCAGATTTTGCAGAAAAGTATAAGAATATCGTATTTTTGACTTCTCAGTAAAGGGCTTTCGGTGCTTCTTTTTCTACTACAGTGCCCCCTTATTGTAGTTCAAGACAAAAAGTGCATTTAATTATACATTTTTACTTCAATATATCCTCACTGATTGGACTTTTAGATAATACATAGTCCTTTTTGCTTTGCCCCACTACTTATTGTCAGCATTTTTGGTGTCCACATTCTGAAGATACTCATAAAAGAAAGTAATCAACTGCAAGTGACTTTGAACTGAGACCTTTTCATCCACACTATGGATATGATTTTCTTTCATCATATCTTTAACAAAGAATGGAGAGTATCTGAAAATGTTTCTCGTCAAGTTCCAATAATGTCTGGTATCAGTATTTGCTGGCATGATACTGGGGGCCACGATAATTGGGTACGTTAAGTTGGTGAACACCAAATCTTCGAAAACATGTCTGGTGGTTCCAACAAGGTATTTCCACACATTATCATCAGTAGGACTAACCGGAGCAGCTTCCAAACCTTCGAGACCCAAAATCTTCACCTCTAAAGACCCATGTCCAGTTTCTTCCGGTTCATAGATGGTAGATCCGTAAGCAGTTAATGAAAGGCTATGCTTCTTAGCAAGAACCAATACCCTAGAAACGAAATGGTTTTTAATTTCCTCTAGTGTGGAATCAACGTTCACCCGGTGATTAACCACCACACTGACATGTTCAGGTAAAGAATTAGCCTTTTCACCTCCGAAGAAGACATCCACAGCTTGAGAAGTAGTAATGAGGAGCTTGGTCAAAGGGTTTTCCAGTAAGAATTGAACGACTTTGGAGTTAGCAAATTTATCGTAGCCGGCTCTTAAAATGACCTTACGGGTGAGTTTTGGTAATTTGTCCGAGTTAACAGCAAGACATTGCAAGTAGTTCAAAATTGGATTTTTGGTTGTCAATGAAGGAGTATACGGATCTTGTTCGATTGCATAAACCAACTCACTGGCAATACCAATGGAGGTGTGATCAGGAGGAACAGAAGAATGGCCACCAGGGGTCTTCAAGTTAACCATTAAATCGACATAGCCCTTTTCCCCAGTAGCAGGAGCGGCCACGATCTGTTGGGTGGTATTATCGATGCTGAGCCCTGGACCTTCATCGAGAAGGGAGTAGAAGGAATCTTTACCGAAGGTTTCTTCCAAGTACTTACCGATGTTATACGCACCACGAACCCCGGAGGCTTCTTCGTCGAAGCCGAAGGCAGCGACAATTCCTCTTTTGGGCTTATAGTTTTGCGCAATCAATAATTCTAAAGTTTCCATGATAGCAACCAACACATTTTTGCAGTCACTGGAACCACGGCCAAACACCGAGGTACCATCGTAGTGGCCCCCGAAAGGAGGATAGGTCCAATCGCCCAAAGTCAGGTTTTGCACAGGCACCACATCCTGGTGGGCCGTTAACAACACCGGCTTCAAGCTGGGGTCGGAGCCCGGCCAAGAGAGCACCAAGCCGTGGGTGTTGACGGTGGTCACATCCACGACGTCATACACGGTAGGAAAGGTGGATTCCAAGTACTTATGGAATTTTTTGAATTTGGCCCATAATTCAGGGGCATCCGGGACATCGGGTTGGTTGTCGGTGATTTGGGTGTCGACCTGGACAGCTGCTGCCAACTTCTTCACCGACAGTAATCTAAAGGCTTCGTCGTGCAAGATGGTCAACACCGTTGAATTGTCGAGATCGAAGCTGGCAGGAGCAATTTTGTCGTAAATTGGACAGAGGGAAGCGTCATCGGTGGAGGTGAATGCGATTTTCACATAGGCCACCAAGTTAGTAAAGAGGAGGAGAACAAGAAGAAGTACTCCAAGGCCACCGGCAATGACCTGGGGTTTGCGCTGTTGCAACCGGGTTTTAACTGTAGTCGTATCAGTAGGAAGTCCGATCATGCTGATTGCTTGTGTGAGTGAAAAATTTAATGGGGCTCACAATCGATATATATACTGATATTTGACGTTCTTATCAGATGACACAAAGGACTGGCGGCACCTGGCGAGATCGGAGCACCAGACGCAAGATCCCGTGTACGGCAGCGGAGGAAATGTACCAGCCTCCCACCTAGGAGGTACGGGTGCGGAGTTTGGGAGAAGGAGGAGAGTGGGAGCTTTTTTTAACGTTTAGTCTCCTATAATACTGGATGTGAATATAAGGGTTTAGGGGATATCCAGGGGAAGCTCTACAGTTAAAACTCCTGAAAGTGGTTGAGCGGGAGTTACGGGTGCGGACAGAGGGAAGACTGTGGGAGAGTGTGTGGGAGAGTGGGAGAGTGGGAGGTACAGGTCTAACTCTCCGACGGATTTGTACCGTGTGCCGATGTTTGTGCAGCGTCGATTGCTCCAGCCCAGTACTCCATTGCTGCCGGGCATTCACATCTCCTACAGTGCACCACCGGAAATTCTCCTGTACGACAATTAGCCGACTTCTAGTCCCGTGCCAGCGAAAAAAAAAAAGACTCGAACACCAACACAAAATACTTCACCAAAACAAACAAACGCGAAGAGGATTGAACTCGCATAAAAATATTGGTGTATATTGACATATTATCTAGGAGGTTCAAGATTTGCTGCTAGTAATTAAGAGCTATTTATAGTTGAACATTCGTGTCTCAATGTCTCCTTTGTATTTACTTTTTTTCTGTGCCTTGGTTTCAAATATGAATTGTTTTACTACAGCCCTTTTTTATTTTCTTGACCATAGGTTTATAAGTCACTCGATGTCCTAGTAGTTTTTTTTGTTTTTTTCATTTGTTCTTCTTGTCTTTTGAATAAAGGAAAAAAAAACACATCAACTTTCATTCAGTACAGCGTATTCTAATCGCGTCCACTCCTTTACTACTTCCCACTGCATTAAAGTTCAATTTTTTTCTTCCCATAGTCATTCGTCATGAAATTAACTTACGGTTTACTCTTATTGCCATTGGCCAGTGCGTTCCCCTTCAAAAGGTACGATAATGGCACCGAACCTACTTCACTGTTGTCTTCGTCATCATCCTCGCCTGGGTTCTCGGCCTCCATCTTAACTACTTCCCAGGAAAACGCTGTGGAAGTAACCACCACCTCTACGGGATCTGATGGTGCAGTGGTGACCTTGACAACCACCGTTGAAAAGTACGTCACCGTGACCGTTGGTTCTTCTGTCATGGTTATCCCTGCCTCGTCTACCCAAGGCTTAGAAGCAGTTTCCACTGAAGTCACTGCCACCACCGAGGATAACACCACTTTAACCTCAACCATCACCATCTACAGTACTATACTCGATGAAACCACCACTGCTGGCACTGCCGCTGCCACCAACGCCGTCGACAAGGCTGCAGACGAAGACACTACTTCTACCATTGTTCAATACCAAACGTCCACCCGCTCGTGTTCTTCAACTACGGAAAACTACTGTACTCCAACTACCGTTACTGTTACCGTTACCGAAACTCCAGAAGCAACTGCTACTGACGCTGTCCTTTTGACTTCGACCTTCACTTCTTCCCACCCAATCACCGCTGCCATCTCCTACGGTGACATAACTACTACCATCACCAGTTATATTGAATTCACTTCTACTCAGGTCTACACCTCCTCCTCAGCAGCAGTATCCTCGGTTGCTGCTCAAACAACGTCTTCTTTTGACTACGCTGCTGCTTCCGCAGGTAAAAACGGTACTTCCATTCAAACTGCTGCTGCCAACAACGGGACTAATGCCAAACGTGACTACCTTCAAGGTAGATATGTTAACCCATTACTCTTCTAAGTCTCATTTTTTTTACGTATGAATTCAAATTTTGTTTTTGTTCAAAAAAGCTCCTCCCCCTCCTTTTCTTTGTTTCGGTATCTATGACTACTATTTATTTTGGCTATTTAGGATAATCTCTATATCTCTATAACACCAGATATATATGACTTTTATGAATTGTATGCGGCTTTTTTTACCTCCCGTATGTAGCCATCAACTGATTTATCCCCAATTGGGCTAATAACACACCGCTGCTACGCAGATCATATATATCTTGAATATTATTAACCCTGTAAAATGGTTGAAGTGTGGTCATTGAAAAAATATCGCACTTTGGCTGCAACTCCGTATTTTGATTCTAATTTCTCATTTACGCGTTTCGCGAACACCAAAACATTGAATTTACCGCCAGAAAAATACCCATTTTTTTCTTGCTCAACTTTGTTTTTCTTCTTTCTTTGCTTATCGTTTGTTTCACTCCTTCTTCATGTCTTCGCCAAGGGTTGACCACGATATAACTCTCGAGGGAGAGAAAATGTCGCCAATAAAGTTACCAATTATAATTGATTCCACCTCTAATCAAAGCTTCCATCAATCACCATCCGGTACCTCCACTATAGTAAATAAAAACCATGAATTTGGTCCTAGTAAACTACTTGGTAAACACCCGCATGGATTGACTTCAAAGTACGAAAATCGTAGAAACACTATCCATAACTTGATGCAAACACCTCCAGCAAACACCGATCACACATACCCCAACACCATTAACCATTTCCCCATCACTAGTGTGCCCAAGTTATCCCCCAAACTACAAAATTTAAGAAACTCCATTCAACTAACAGCAGACAAATTGAACTCTTCCGATAAAGAAAACTACAATTTTCTGTCTCCTGATAAGTTTTCCAACCAATCATCGCCGTTAAGATCAAAGCGTTTACATAATGATCTTACTAACTATAACCGCAAAATTGCCAAAATTATTGTTAGCGAGGATCATGAGCAAGAAGAAGAACTTCAAGTCACTGGAGTTCGAGTGAAAATTCATGATTTAGTGGGGCAAATGAAAGATTTGAAGAAGTCAGAAGATAACACCATCGTGAGTAAAATCACCTCTGTGGATTATGTCACTCCTCAAAGATACACCGAACCTGTAGCCCAAAGTCCGGCCTCTAATCCTAGAATCAACGAAGTTATTGAAGACAACACAAAATCAAACACATTAACCAGTCCTTTAAAAACTCATAAAATCCATCACCACGATAGTGATGATGATGATGAAGATTTACCAAATAATTTCGAATTAGAAAACGAACCCACGGTCAATTTCATGAGTTCTCCTAATTCAAAGCCATACTTTTCCATCAATTACATCAAGCAAATCCAGGAAAGCCATGATAATGAAATTATAGATTTGGAGAAGATTATCAACTCCAAAAATGAACAAATCTTGAGCTTATCGCAGGAATTACAATCAACTAACGGTCAATTTTTGAAGTTCGAGAAGGAAATTAAGGATTTAAAGCAAATTCACTCCAAAGTGAAGGCCGATAAGGAGTTGATAACCATTCAGTTCAATCAAAATAATCATGAAATTGGCTCATTGAATAAGAAAATCAAGATTAAAGAAAATTTGGTGCTGAATTTAGAAGATCGCATCGTTAAGTTGAATCAGAAGATAAACGAATTGAATCAAAGCAATGAGGCTCTGAGTGAAAACTATAATAAATTGACTGATAAATTCGAAGAGCAGGCAGAGAAGTTAACTTCTTTAGAAGAATCTATCAACGAGAAAGTAGAAGAAATAACTACGTTGACAGACTCCAATTTGCAGTTCAATTTGAAAATCGAGAACTTGTTGAAAGAGAAAGAAGATCACTTAAATGAGATCGAAGCGCTTAAGTCAAAAGAGCAAGAGTTAAATGATTCTGTTGCTACCTTTAAGAAAACAATTGCAGAAAATGATTCGATGATTAATGAATTGAAAGCTAAGATCAATACTTACGATCAAACATGTAAGAACTATGAAGTTGAATTAAAGAACTTCAATCAAGAATTCAAAAATTTGAATGAGATTTTAGATAAAAATGAAGATGAAAAGATTCAATTGAATAATAAGGTTAATGAGCTATTGCAATTAAATTCTAATTTGGCAAATGATGAGAAGAGTTTGAGTAAAGAAATCGATTATTTAAAGACCGAGAATCAGAAGTTAATCGATGCCAATAATGAGAAAGATGGATTGATTAAGATTGATGGGCAAAAAATTGATACATTGGTTCAAAAGGTTAATCATTTGGAAAGTAATAATTCCAACAAGCAATTGTTAAGCCAAATAGCTGATTTGAAGGAACAAGTAGCTATGGGACAAGAGAAAACAGATTTGAGAATTCGGGAAGTGGCAGAACAATTGTACTTTCAATATTCTAAAAAGCATGAAGATAAAGTTAATTTATTGAAAAATAGTTACAAGAAACAAATCGAAAGTATAAACAACGAACTTAAACATAAATCAAGAGATAACGAGAGTTTAGAGAAGAAACTTAATGTTGCCAATAAAGAAATCGAGTCATTGTTGAACTTGTTAGAGGATGAAAAGAAGAGATCATCTTCCAAGATACTAGCATCCAATAATACAAACATCGAGAAGCCTTCGAGTACGAAAAGGAAACTCAGTCCAAAAAGGACGGGAGGTAGAAGATTGAATATTAAAGCTCATCACCAAATATAAGAGATCAGAGATCGACTCTCCGAAAACGTCAACTCACCACTAATGAGTATCAAAAGGTGTCGGTAAACTCCATCCTCAAATGTAAAAGTCATCATTTCAACTGCTCTCATATATTCTAATAAACTTATCCTTCTATGATTATAGTAGCTTCCTCATCACTCTTCGGTTTATATGAATTCTTTTTAATTCGGACAGTCCTCCAACCGATCAATGGTCTTCCGTTGTACTGGGAGCTTTTAATCCTTAAAGTGCAAAGTGACTTGGGAATGGTTTTTTTAGATAAACCGTGAATCCTGAAGTTGATTAAATGGAACTGTTTCAAAGTGGAAGGAACTTGAAGTTTTTTAAAGTTGAATGGAGTCTTATTTATATAAGAAGGATTGGAGCTATTCAACGTTAAGCATTCCAAGTTTTCAATTCTAGAAAAATCGATGTCCGTAAACTGGTCGTCGTACATTTTCAATTCTAAGGTCTTCAATACAGGAGGAATTTGTTTCAAGAAGTCTTTCACCATATCACTATAACCGGTAATATGAATCAGCAATTTCGTCAATTTTGGCGGACAAGTGATTGATGTTATATTTACCACCGTGACACATAAAGCTGTGAGATTGGGAAATCTGGAATAATCTTGAACTGGTGATGTCAGTAAATATTTCAATTCGACCAAGGACTCTCTATGACTATCAAGAAAGGTTGGTGGAATCACGGAGTTTGTAGCCACAAGAGATTTTAGTTGCGGAAGCAGAGACTTTGTCATAAATTCACTTCTTATCAGGCAGGAAGTTAAAGACAACCGCTCGAGGGTCGTCGGTAAGATTTCAGGGTAGAAGTCATCATGAATATCCAAAGAAGTAATATTAACAAGGGGGAGTATAATTTGAGTGAAAATATGCTTTGAAGGTTGGTATGGAGTGGCCAATTGAGATAGTTGTTGATACAATTCAACCACTTCTGCATGAGGACGTATATACAATGTAAAACAACTGCGTCTTACATCCACCTCAACATATGCTCCCTGATTTGAAGGAAGATGGCTTGCAATTTTGAAGAATCCTGCCTCGACTAGTTGTGCATATTGATTCAGCGAAGCTACTACCTGAATACGGGCTTTAACATGCTGGTAATCACATGGAGTCAGGACGAACAGTTTGACAATGTCAGTGAATACTATTCCCGAGGAAAAATGCATCATAAGAAGGGTGAATTCGAGATTTCTTGGAACAATTTCACGAAAATACAGGCCACTGCCGGATAACATTTTCATAAAGGAACTATAAATACCGGACACCAATAGCCGGGAACGGTAATTGACATTATTCTCACTTATTGAGAATTCCACAATTGAGTTTTCCTTCACTGTCAATTCTAAGGCATCGATTAGGGCTGTATTAGGGAATATGCCGTGGTTTTGACAATGAATGAACATAGCGACCTTGGCATCGAAACCCAAGAGCTCAACTAGCTCACCTATACAGAAGCTCGGTAGATGGTAGAATGTCTTCATATGGATAAACTAATGGTACCGCCAAGTTAAATAGGGTCCACTACAGTGTAACATAGTCTTTATATAATTTTTTTTTTTTTTTTGCAGCCGATCAAAAAATGTTGAAGACTTTTTTTTACACCAATTAACAAATAAGATATTAGTACAAAAAACAAAAGCTCCCCATTCGAATATCCGCCTTTATAAGTCCGGAACATACCATGTTCTCCCAAAGCTCAGTAACGAAAAGGGAAATAGACCCATGCACCCGACTCTGACCCTGACTCGGGCGGTCACATGATCACATCAAAAAAAAAGCCTTTCAAGGCCCTTTACAGTCCGATTACCCATCCTCAAAACACCACTCTCCTTACACCGACTCGCTACAATTCCCATTATATTAATGATAAAGACCATAGTGACAGCACCATTAGCTCGAAAGTGCATTCCTTATAATCAAATACGTCGTAGTTTGGCTACTGCTGATCCATTCAATAGTGAAAATGACGCCAAACCCAAAACCAGAAGAAGAAAGACGTATTTTTCTGATTCATTGAACAAAGGACCGTCGTTTGAAGATTTCATCAATGGGAAGGCTCAAGATATGGTGGTTGACCCATTAGAGTTAGCCAGACAAACCGAAGAGAGATTACCTAAATGGTTGAAAGTGCCTATTCCCAAAGGGAAATCATTCCATAATCTCAAAAAAGACGTGAGAGAATTGAAACTATCAACCGTTTGTGAAGAAGCAAAATGTCCAAACATAGGAGAATGCTGGGGTGGAAAGAAGTCAGAAGCTACGGCCACCATCATGTTAATGGGTGATACATGTACTCGTGGGTGCCGATTCTGCTCGGTGAAGACTAATAGAAAACCCGCACCTCCGGATCCCAATGAGCCTGAAAACACCGCCGAAGCCATCAGTAGATGGGGGTTGGGATATGTGGTGTTAACCACTGTAGACAGAGATGATTTAGCAGATGGAGGTGCCAATCATTTATCGGCGACGGTGCAAAAAATCAAGCAAAAGGCGCCACAAATTTTGGTGGAGGTATTATCAGGAGATTTCCGTGGAGATTTACTGGGAGCCCGCACTTTGGCAGCATCAGGTCTTGATGTATATGCCCATAATATAGAAACAGTTGAAGATTTAACTCCTCATGTCAGAGACCGTCGTGCCACATACAGACAATCTTTGTCGATATTACAGGCTGCCAAACAGACAAAACCAAGCTTAGTCACCAAAACTTCGATGATGTTAGGTTTTGGGGAGACCGATGAGCAAGTGATGCAAACTTTGAAGGATTTGAGAGAAATTGAATGTGACGTGGTGACGTTTGGACAATACATGAGACCAACGAAGAGACACATGAAGGTGGTGGAATATATCAAACCGGAAAAATTCGACTATTGGCGTGACAAGGCGTTGGAGATGGGATTCCTTTACGTAGCTAGTGGACCACTAGTAAGATCGTCGTATAAAGCAGGTGAAGCGTTCATTGAGAATGTGATCAGAAAGAGAAGACATAACGTGGGGGAGGCTCCTCGATTAGCCCAGGAAATCAGTCCCCAACTCTTCGACAAACAGTAGTTGGGGGTGGACAGAGTAAATCGTCACGTAATAGCATATATTTATATTAAATAGATAAACCCGTACATCAGGGAATATGGCATAACGAACGTAGTGATAAGTACGGATAGCAATCAGCTGTCCGATACGAGAGGAGAGGGTTTGCAGAGAATGAGCAGACATGCGACATTAGCTGTTTAGATACGAAGAGAGTGATTGTAATGACGACATTAGTTGCTTAGGTACGACACTAGTAGATGGCATAGATAAGACAGTAGTGAGCTTCAGATATACGACTTTAGCAGCTCAGGTACGACGACAGTAATAAATGGCTTAGAAGACAATGCCTTTGGTCAGAGATCGAGATTAGTTGTAATGATGATATTAGTAACCTAGGTACAACAGTAGATGGCTTAGAAGACAGTGAACTTGAAAAGAGATCTAGCCTCGGTACAAGGCAATGCTCTGTTTCCTATGAGAATGCATTTAAAAATGGCTGCAACAAGGCAATGCTCTGTTTCCTATGAGAATGCATTTAAAAATGGCTGCAACAAGGCAATGCTCTGTTTCCTATGAGAATGCATTTAAAAATGGCTGCAACAAGGCAATGCTCTGTTTCCGATGAGAATGCAACTGGAAATGGCTGCAACAAGTCCATCACACCTCAGTGAGTGTCTTCATTCGCTGACGACATCACGGTGGTCGAGTTACATTTGCTCTGTAACACGAGAATATTTCGCTGCCAACTTGTCATCTCCTGATGGCAGTACCTGTGCAACCTCCACACCTTTCAGCTGACATCACGCACAATTGCTTCTTGGTTGACGTATATTCAAATACACCTTTTAGGTGTATCCTTCGCCGAATCAGGCAATAGAGATCAAGTGTCCGAATCAGGCAATCCCCCAGATTTGACATTCCCGTGGAAGGCACCTTGAAATCGAGTGACCGCGTTTGCAGGTTTGTGCGATGGCCTGGAGCAACACAAAATGTGGGTTTCACGTCTCTGATCGACAATAAACATCGGAGGCTGCTGAAGAGAAGTGATAGAAAAGGAACCTCCTACAGCGAATTGACCAGAGACGCCCATGTCAAACAGCTTGCGAGAGACTTTGGCCAGGAACAACGACAGCGAAGAGTCGTTGGTGTCTCAGTTCGAGACCACGCTCAGTATCCGGCCGACCCCAAATGAAATAGCTGAGGAGCAGGAACAGCAGAACCATGACTTGTCGTTGGATCACACCGTGTTGGCGGGCAATAACACGGTGTTCAACTTCACACGGGATCAATCCATCGTGGATATTGACGAACTAGAAGAAGAGGAGCAGTTGTTGGAGCAGATTCCCAAGCTCAAGAGCAAGAGAAAGTATAAACTCCAACCCAACTTAGCAGTCAAGAAGAATCTTGAGTCCTCCTCAAGTTCACGTTCACGGACCCCGAGTCCGTCTTATGACTCCAAGAATCCCTCGTATCACTCCAATATCGATGCTAAGATCTTGACCCCGTCCCCATTAATTGACCACTCTCTTTCTCGATTCAATAAAAGTTTCCATGAATTTTTAAAGTCCAATCCTCATATCGAACGTGAAAGCCCTCGATTACCCTATGAACACAACAAAACCCTCATTATCCTCTCGCCGTACAGTGCCGAACATGCTTTTGGCCGGAAGTGGGTAACAAAGTCGTATTTAGCATCCATTTTTGAACGTCCCCAGCGTTTGCTAGCCTCCTGCATTGGTGTGTCGGCTGCTCTCACCATGTTCCCATACTACTACAAACTCGTAAACTCCACCAAAAAGGGGTCCATTTTCTCCAACCATGTGAGAAGAATCCACGGCAAGCATTGGCCGAAAAAACTCTTTGAATTATGCATAGAATCTCACAACAAGCTTAGCAAAGATGAGTTGGAGGTGCCAGAAGACTGGAATGTGGGTGACATCTACTTAACTCCCAAGACCATCAACGCATTGGAGGGGGTAATCGGTACCATTGAATTATCTATTGATTCCTTGTATCGACAATCGGAAGAAGAAAATCATAACCTAGCCTTTGTGGTTATTAGACCTCCAGGGCATCACTCTCACGCCTGCTTGCCCAGTGGCTTTTGTCTATTGAACAACGTGCAAATTGCCATTGAATACGCATTCGAACAATACGAAGTCACTCATTGTGCTATCCTCGATATCGACTTACACCATGGTGATGGTTCTCAGGATATCTGCTGGGAACGAGCCGGATTCCACGGTGATTACGGCAAAGACGACGACGAAGATGACGACAATCCTCGCGATGATTATGGTAAGAAGTTCGCCACCTATCCTAAAGTAGGATACTTTTCGTTGCATGATATAAAGTCTTACCCTACTGAACTAGGCTTTGCTACCAAGGAGAACATCAAAAATGCATCCATGTGTATAATGGATCATGATTTGAACATTTGGAATGTACACTTACTGAAATGGACCAGTGAAGAGGAATTCTACAAGCATTACAAGTCCAAGTATGTCACGATATTGAACCGGGCTAACCAATTCTTGAACCAAGCCAAAAAAACCCGCGATCAAGAGTACGGCGAGTATTTGAATAATGTAACCCGATACAACAAGTACTTGGCCAAACCACATTTGTTCGGGCTGCCGGTACCAAAACCGCAACCACCACCATCATTTAAGCCGTTGATTATCATTTCTGCCGGATTTGATGCTTCTGAATACGAGAACTCCCAAATGCAAAGACACGGAATCAACGTTCCAACTTCATTTTATGCTACTTTCACTCGAGATGTGGTGAAATTGGCTAATATCCATACCAACGGGAAAATCGTCTCATTCTTGGAAGGTGGATACTCTGATGGAGCCTTGACGAGTGGGATCTTTTCCCATTTAATTGGATTGACCAACAGCACCAGCTCCAGCGATAGCGAAAGTGTCGATACTGAGACCTCACCCAAAGTTAACTTGTCTGCAGACGATGAATTATTGTGGAATTATACTTGGGGCAGTGAACAGGTGATGAAGGAGTTGGTGAAGGGATGTAAACGGACATGGACTCCATACAAGAACCCCAAGACCGACGTAACGATTTGGGCCAATGAAGTAATTAAACTTGGAAGGTCTATGATGCCTAATGC
The DNA here is from genome assembly GCA_003708185.3 of Isabelozyma rhagii. Lineage (NCBI taxonomy): Eukaryota > Fungi > Ascomycota > Pichiomycetes > Serinales > Metschnikowiaceae > Isabelozyma > Isabelozyma rhagii. The sequence goes on from PPNO03000016.1 coordinate 79,936, forward strand.
CATTCTTCCGGCGAATTACATTTACAGTTATCAGGAAATGGCTGCAAATGAGGTGCGAAAAAAGAAGTCGCTTTCGCCAGACTTTGATACAAAGATCTCCACCAATAAGCTCGTGAAAGAGTTGATGGACTCAGATGGGAACTTGCTTGATTTATCCAATAGTCCAAAGAGTGATCCGAGCGATGATCGGAAGTTGATGCGCCATACCCGGTCGTACTATAAGAACCGGCTGTAAGGACAATTGGACCGCAGAGAAGAAGTAAGAGGACTGCAGAGAAGAAGTAGGAGGAGCGACTAGCTGCAGAGAAGCAACATTAGACAATGGAAGCAAAAATCCGTGTGCTGGAGATACAAGCATGCAAGCAAGAGATGCAGTCAGAATAGCACACCACTGTATAGAACTATACCGCACATAATGTACATAATCTTTCACAGCATACATAAAGGGTCCAACACACATAAAGAATCCCGCATCACAAAATTAGTAAAGCTGTCTTCGTCACGTAGGAGCCGCTTCACCTGCTCCAAGTCGAGTCTCAAGCCATATACAACCAAGCGTACCTGAGGCGAGTGAAGCCGAGTTACAAATTTCGCAGTCAAAATGAAGGTAGACCCGTACCCTCTTTGATTGAATTGTGTCCACAGCACCGCGGGCCCATTTTTATAGGCAATCCCGACCCCCACCAATTTGTTTCGGCCCATTGCTCGGCCCATCGCTCATTCTCTTGGCCCCTTTCTTGCACAGGGCTACTTGAAGTTATCCACCACCAACAGTGCTTCTATCTACTTATTCTCACCTTTTCTGAGTATTTCGTCTCCTGCAAACGCCTGTACTTGCCCGTATACAGTCAATGGCCTGATCTATCCCTCTGTCCGATTCTTTTCGGCGGCCTACCACGTCCTATGTCGGTCCGTTACTCACGCCAGACCCAAATCTCGCCCGCACTCATCTGGCCGACGACGCACAGCTCGTAAATTACACGTCCACCCTAGCTTGTGCTGATAACACCAATCGTAACATTCACGGGCCCATTCCAGGTCCATCACAGGCCAGCCATAGGGCAGCACCGGCCATAACCACCTCTCTTACTTCCGTCTCTGGCCAAATTCCATGTCCTGTCCGTTGGCTGGCTCCACCTATTGTTCCCCTCGAGACATTTTTTTTTTCTCATTCCTAAAACAGTTAAGAGTTTAGAAACGGCTTTCGTCGCCTTCTCCGGGCAAGTAACTAACCAAAAAAAAAAAAAAGAAAACGTAAATAACATACAGCGAAAGCGAATAACTCACTATAAATTCCCATCGTCTTCTATTACATCTCTACAAGAAAGTATGAGTGTTGATTCCATTGGTGAGAACGCGGTAGACGTGCAAACCATCCAATCTCACAATTCACGTCGTCCAATAAGTGTGAGAATCGTAGGAATCGACCAAAAGGGTAAAGACTTACCTCCATCCCATCCAAAATTCGATCGGTCCAAGATACCCGATAGTCAATTCATCGAATTGCTACTATTCGAGATCCTGGAACTCAAGGCTTCCGTCACAAGAAATGAATCCCAAATCGAAAGCTATAAACAGCTATTAAAATCCCATAATATAAGCCCAGCACTCACTCCAATTACTCCGTCGTTTTCAGCAATTGTAGACAAACCTTCTGAGGCCGTGGAAAACATCCCAATAAGATCTGCCAGAAGAAGAAAATCCCAAATGCTTCCGTTGGACGCTTCTAGTTTGGCATCCGCGTCTAATATTTCCATCGATGAAGATGTCAAAAAATCAAGCAAATCTTCGGTCTATTCCGCATTACCAAAGGAGAACGAACCTTCAGATGCCAACTCCAACGCGTCTGAGCTCGATAAGACTCAAACAGGCGAAGCTCAAAATGGTGACCTAGTCCAAAATAGCATCGAACAACCCCAACCTAGCGTCGAACAGCCTCAACCTAGCGTCGAACAACCCCAAAATGGTATTGAAAAATCACTCCATTCATCCTCAGACCACCTCGATAAGGCCTCTATTCAGTCCACTCCAATTAAAGTTAGCCAGCCATCACACAATGACGCCAGAATCTCGCCCACAGGTAGACGGGGATCGGGCGACAAACTTGTAACTAATAACCAGCAACGCTCTGTCAGTGGCAATAGTTTATACAAATCAAGGATCAAATTGCCTCCTACTCTACAACAAAACCAACAACCTCCACGTGAAACAATGAATGTGAAAGAATTGTCAGTGAACACTAAAAGCAGCGGGCTTCCGTCAGACGCGTTCTCTCCCGCAGAGATTATCTCCTCGTATGGACTCAATTCTGCAGATTCACGGGGTTCGGCGTCGTCCAATGACAGTACAATAACTGCTATTCCTCCAGAGAGAGTAGAACCTTTGAAACGAGAACGAGAAGTAAAACAGGATCCTCCTGTGCCTCCACCAACAAAACCCATCCCTTCCCTTTCGGGTTCTACCCAGCCCTTGTCCTTACCCCAGACCTTGCTTCGTTCACCAGCACCCCAAGAACACTTCTCCAGCGGTGCGGCTAATGCTTCTCCATCAATACCTAGCTATGACCAGGGGATTCAATCATCTGCAAGTCTGAAATACGAAAGTCCCCTCAACCAATTGAGCCAAATGTCCCAGCGGTCGACTGATATTAGTCCTAATAATACTATCCACAGTCAGAATTCAAACAATGTCCCCAGTGGCCAGAATAATTACATAGACACCCAAAGTATCGCCAGTCCGATCTACTCTGGCCAAAATCCTCAGAGCCCAATAATGAATTCTAGTCATAATATTCAAGGCCCACATGAGCACAACCAGAACCAGTACCAACCCATTGATCCTTCTCGTCCTGTAGATTACCATAGTGCCCAAAACTCAAAAGGTCTCACTGATATTTCAAAAGAGGATAGCCGTCTTGATGGTAACGTAAATTATCCCGATCACACATTTAGTGGTACTACCCAAGGAAATTTCTACAATCCTGGTGATTTTGAACATCCTAGTGAAAATAAACCAGAAAATTCTGCTGACCTTTCGACTCCAGAATTCATTGCCCCCAATACAGGCAGATTCCCTAGTCGTTTACACGATTTACATAATCAGCCATCTCAGGAAGAAATCCAAAACTATATTTCTTCTCCAAACCAGCATTCCTTGGTATCTCCAATAACTTATCATCATAATGATTATGATAATTCCATATTACGAACACCAGTATCCTATAACTACACCTCTAATGATTCCATGTCAGCTCCACCTTTGAAAGGATCAGTGCAGACACCAGGATCCAGTTTTAATGTACTTCACAACAACAAAACGGAACCTGATGACGTTACATTATTAATAAAGCCAGAAGAGTTTCATACTATTTCTGTCAGGATCGCCAGTTCCATAAGTGTTAATTCCAGGAAGTCGGATGATCCCAACTTCACTCTTTCCATCAATGACAAAGCCACTCAAAAGGAAATGTGGAGAGTTCGTAAGCATTATTCCCAAGCATCGTCATTTGATGCAGAGATCAGGCCAATTTTGGATTGCTTTGGCCTTCCTAATTTACCTGATAAACAGCTTTTTCACTCTTCTACTCCAGCAAAAATTGACGCCCGGAATGAAACATTACAGAATTTTTTCAATTCAATATTTGTCATGCCTCACATTCCTCATTCAGTCATGTACAAAATCTGCCGATTTCTCTCATTAGATTTCGTCAGCCCATTGGATGACTTCAAGAGTGGTGCAATCAAAGAAGGGTTCTTGGTTCGTAGATATAAAGGGTTAGGAAGTACCTGGAAAGTGAGATGGTGTCAAGTCGACGGGCCCTTTTTGGAGATTTATGAAAACCCAGGAGGTCCTCTTCAAGAAACAATTAAATTGAAAGGAGCTCAAATTGGTAAACAGTCAAGTGATACTGTAGCCGAAGACAAGGGCTATAGGCATGCATTTTTGGTATTAGAACCAAATAAATCATCTAAGCTATCTTCCTACTCAAAGCACTTCTTCTGTGCTGAATCGGACCAAGAGCGAGACGAGTGGATAGAGAATATGATGCAGTTTAGTGAAAATGGAGGGGGGTCGATGAATGAATCAATGACCACCAGTAGTTCAAATAATTATAGTGACAACACCATTATGGAGCTAACTTCCAATAGGTACGATTATCAGGAAGATTTGGAAAGTAACAGTAAACCATACAACCTGATGGATACTGAATCGAGCCATACAGCCTATTCTCAAGAAGTATCTAACACCAAGGAAGCAAAGAAGTTGAAAAAGAGAAGTATTTTCCCTTTCAGATACAAAGCTGCCAACACAAGTCAAACTCATCTTGAAGATGAGCCTCAAACCCCGCAGAGCTCATATGGCTATAGAGACAATTATCTCGGTCAGCCACCAAGTACTATTAGTTCCCAAATCAGTGGAGACCCTTCAATCCAGCTGTATCTCGATCAAATGAATTTGGACGAAGATGTAACCCGGGCGATATTTGGAAGAGAGATTGCTCAAGCTTATGAATTATCGAACCACGATTTTGTCGGCAGAAAAGTGCCCAGTATCATCTATAGGTGTCTTGACTTTTTATTACGTACTGGAGGAGTTTATGAAGAAGGTATATTCAGATTAAGTGGTTCAACTTCCAATATCAGGCAATTAAAGGAATCGTTCAATACCAAATTTGATCTTAATTTATTCGAGACCCCGATTAAACCCGACATGCATACAGTTGCAGGATTGCTCAAGACGTATTTACGAGAATTACCCTGCCCCATATTTGGTTTGGAAGCTTACAATAATTTACTGACCATTGTTCTGGCACAGGGGAAAAATGGGTCTAAAGAGGTTTTGGCCTTGATGTTCAAGGATTATATTAGCAATCCAGCCAATATAGATGCTATTCATTATGACGCTTGTTATGTTATCTTCAACTTTTTGCGCCAAATCATCGCCAATAGCTCGAGTAATAGGATGAATTTGAGAAACGTGTGCATTGTGTTTGTTCCAACGTTAAACGTTTCGGTGGAGATCTTGATCAGCTTTTTGGTTGATTTTGAATGCATCTTTGAAGGTGGTACGCCTGTTCCTGATGGAAACAGAGAGAAGTTAGATCTACAAATTCCAAATTTCTAGTACTCTTGCTGCCTTCACACAATCTACGATCTTGACTATTTAGTTCTACGTTTAGTTTTAGTATTAATGCTTTTTATTTCACCTCTAATGATCTTGTTTCTAAGTTTAGATTAATAATCCTCGTAAAAATTTTTCCATGCGCAGTTCCTTGCATGGCGCAGTAACAAATGACTTTTGGCTGTGCGCGGCTGCAACTTTTAATCATGCAACCAAACCTAAGCTAAGCCATGGTACCTACTATATAAACTGGCTGTAGAGACGATGTTAGATGTTGTAAAAGACAAAATCTTAAACAATGTCTGCAAAAGAATACTATGATCAAAGTTACAACGCTCCAAGATACCAACAAGGGTATCAACAACCACAGGTGGCTGGAGAACAAGGAGAAAAGGGATTTTTGGCTACCGTTGGAGGTGCTGCTGCTGGTGGGTATGCTGGTAACAAGTTAAGCGGGCATCACTCTACTCTTGGTGGTATTGCTGGAGCCATGGCGGGAGCCGTTTTGGCTAATAAGGCTGAACATAAATGGAAACATAGCCACCATCAGGGAAACACCAGTCATTACCATGGACACGGTGGACACCATCATGGACACGGTGGACACCATCATGGACACGGTGGACACCATCATGGACTCAGCGGACACCACGGATTTGGTGGACACCATCAGGGATTTGGTGGACACCATCAGGGATTTGGTGGACACCATCAGGAATTCGGTGGACACCATCAGGGATTTGGTGGACACCATCAGGGATTCGGCGGACACCACGGCAGATGGTAAGCGAAGATGATCAGGAGATGATTTACGGGTAAACGCAAACCTGCGTTATTGCATTTTATACGAACATTACGACAGCGGCTGCATTTATATATGGTTTAGGTATAATACAATTTTGACTATATCAGGAAAGGTTCTAATAGCTGAGGCTTGATCTGTAGCCAACAAGTAGATGACAATACTTCGGTCACATCAGTGTGACCACGGACAATTACCATTCACTCTCACCGGTGGCCTTCTGGAAAACATAATCTCTGCCGTCGATGTTGGCCACTCCTTCTTTCAAGTTCGATTTCCATTTGTTCTTCACTCTTTGCACTTTATCATAAAGACACAACATGATCTGGCCCTCTTGATCTCCATCTTCATCATCGGATTTTTCTGATTCTAGTCCGTCATCTAAATCAGAATTAATATCATCCGAGTCATTAAATATATCATCGTCATCTTCGTCGTCATCCTCATCATCATTCCCATCTGCTTGATTGAGTTTCTTAATCTTCTTTCGATTTTTTGCTTGTAGTTTATTCATTAATTCATTATTATCGGTGTAAACAGTGAACTCAAAAGTACCATCCGCCTGATTGACTCGAGGTAAAATTAATCCATTATTATCGTCGTAGTCTTGACTTACGCCTGGCGATTCTACTTTGATACTCATATCTGTTGGTAATACCAAACCGTTGGTATCGGAAATTCCACTAACTTCTTCATGTTTTAATCCTCCATTACTTTGATCCATTATACTACCAACCAAACTTGATGGATGCTTTTGATGAAATGGCTCCTCTTCATCCCAAGAGAACTTCCCAATCCCTGCTTGACTTAATCTCTCACACCAAATTTTTCTTAAATCCTGCAATGTTGATTCGTCAATTCCGCTATTTTCGAAATCTTGTCTCGAATCAGATATGACTTCTTCAATTACGGCTTCATATAATTTACTGGCTTCGAAGTTCGACATTTTTCGATTCAGATCCTCAGTACGGTTATTCACTCAGAGCAATACTTTGAATGCCCTTTTATATAATATTAAAATGCCAAATGGATTAGTTCAGATGGTGGCTTGGATGGCTACCTCTTATTTTTCGTTTGTTGGTCTCAATGCTGCAAATCTATCGATATTCAAGCGTTAAAGTCAACTAACTGAACTAATATAGGCCGTCTGACGCGAATAAGACGACTAATGGATGAATTACCGTTGAGTTGGTTGCTTGCAAAGGGATTGCCATTATTTCGTCACTTTTTCTTTTATATGAGAATTTTCATGGCACGTGATGGTGCACGGGTGTAAAGATCAGTTTATAAGTAGCTCCACTAACCATATCACTGACAGTGTACAAAGTATCAATTTTGTTTCAATTCGACAGTGTGTGGACAGTTGTTACTCCAAAGGCACCTTTATCACTTTCACATTATGATCGCTTGCGTAATAGAAGTTCAGATCTTTCAAAATATTCTGGCTTAGATAGACCGCTTATACGAAATTTCGCAGCAAGTAGAGATCTTAAAGAAAAAGGGTTCTGGGACGTCCTAGATAATATTGATGACAAATAACGGGGAATTGTATGGAGTATTTTATCTGCAGTATGCTAGATGCCTAATTTACCCCATTCAAATCGAGATGATAGTTTTTTTCATACCAGATTTCAAGTTTACAACCATTGATCTTACCATATGCCTAGAAAATCTTGAACAACCTAGTCTTTGAATAAAAGGCTCTGTTTCTGCCTTCCACCAGGTGTTCCTTATGGTAAAACTCTATGATGGGGGTTTATATACAGCTCTAAGTTGCTTGGGGAAGCCATGAAATAATCCGAGATGGCTGCGGCTAAAATGCCGAAATAGGAAAGGAGGAGTGTCCCAAGAGTTAGATAAGGAGAATCTTACACTAAATCGCTGAAAGAGCATTATATTTGAAAACTTTTAATAAACTAACTACAACAGATAAAGAACTCAAATGTTCTCGACTCTTAATATAAGAACTCTTGAGGTGGTGAATAGCATTGATAGCACCATCCAGGCACCACCGCTCTTCAAACCCGAATTTCCTGGCAAGAAACGAAGCAAGAAAGGGTGCTTAAACTGCCGAAAGAGAAAGTATGTATAGAACGTTTGGTTGAACAAAGAAAATCTACTAACATTAGCTCAGAAAGAAATGTGATGAGACCTTTCCCGTATGTTTGAGCTGCAAACGGCGTTGTACCGACTGTAAATGGCCTCAGATCAAGGAAGAAAACTTCAAAATCACTAAAGTGGAGAGAAAAGAAGTTGATGGAGCTTTACAAATTTACACGTCAGATATACGACAGAGTTTCATTGCAGATGAATTCAAGACTTTAGAAAAAGCCTTGTACTCCGAGTCGGATGTGAAGTTAGGCGAGGAGTTGGATGTGGAAAATTTCATTAATCCTGGGTTAATTGCAGCCAACAGTAACTACTATTTGCCTGGTGACTCTCCTAATGTGGAAGCTTTTTTCACTATACCTCAATCGCCCAAATCAATATATTCTTTGTATTTGGACGATGACGGAATAAGATTTATCGAGCATTATGAGAAGATATTCACCTCAGTATTGAGTCTTGGATTTGATGACTCTCATTACTTTGTCAAGACTTTCCTCAAACTTGCAAACGAGAACGAGATCATTTTGTACTTAATTGCTTCCTTTGGTGGTTTGTTACTTGAGTGTATCAATAAGGATGATACCGACAACCAAATAATCCATCGTGATAGTAAACTCAAGTATATGAAGAAAGCTAATGATATTTTAAACTCCAAGTACAAAAACAACCTTGGTTCGAACAAGGACGACTTCTTCATCCTTATGTGTTATTATTTATTAAAGTTAAGTTATGAAGTGTGTTCTGGTGATACTAATAATTGGTATGTCCACTTTCTTCAATGTAAAGAGATATTTGACAATTTCGGAGGGTTAAGGAAAGCAATGGAAGTGTTCAATTATTCCAATGATATTAAGTGGTTAATTTCCGATTTCCAGTTCCATGATGTGGTTAACTCCACTGGAGTTAATAATGGAACGTTGTACCCCACTGAATTGTATGCTGAATTATCACAGAGCTATGACGGGTTTGGGATTGACCCTTTCCAGTCAGTGGCAGGCCCCATCTTTTTGATATTGGGGAAAATCAACAACTGTTATGTTGAATTGAATAATCAGTTCGAAATGATCAATAGTTTGGAAAATGGTGAGGAAAAGAGGAAGTTGAGAAATGAACATTTCAAGTTGGTGAACTTGAAAGCTCAACAGCTTATGGAAGAATTGGACAACTCAACTCCTAATCATGAGCATGTTGAACTCTTGCTTAGTGATGTGAGTGAATTGGAGAGCCAAATGACGTTCTTTGAGCTTTTAAATTTAACTTGTAAAATCCACCTTAACTCCACCATCAAGCAACTACCCCCTAAAAGTTATGAGCAACAGCATCTTCTTATTCAGTGTTTTGACAGAATGGAGATTGTACTGGATTCTAAGATGATGACAGCATTGCCCATTGTGTTTGCAATCTGTGGGTCAATTGCCGTCACCGAGGATGATAGAGACTTCATAAGACGGTGTACTGAGAAGAGTTTATTAGACTATAAACTAGGAAACTATAGAAATATTGTGGAGTTGATTCATGAAGCATGGAAACGGAATCCAAACGGCGACTTAGTGTTGAATTGGCATACCATAGCTAGTGAAAAGGGTTGGCATCTCTCAATCGGATGAATATTGTGAAAACGTATGCAAGCTCTCAATTGCAAATCGTGAAAAAGTCTCAATTGGATGGTCATGAGAACACGCGAAGAAGAATGTAGCTAAGCAACGCAGTAAATAGAATGAATACAGTTGCAAATGCATAAGAGCCCCAGGAGCCGGTTCGAATTGCAGTAGTTTTAGACCTATTTTCAATTGATCTTTTGAGTTTTTGCTTAGAAGTAGGATTTAGCACCTGGCTAGGAAGCATTAGTGGAGGTTTATATACCAAATACAAAGGTTGTTCTGGAGAACCGTCCCATTTGAACAATTGCAATGTAAGCTTCCCGTTATATCTGTCCACTTCAATGATGTAATTGGTGAATGTTTCCACTTGGCTGTATCTGGAGTAAGTTGACTTACCACCATCATGAGCTGGATCACTGAGCAACTGTCTGCCGTCAACTTCAAGTGGCTGCAACACCAACTGATTGTGTGGTTTCACTGTATATTTTCCATGTTGCCATGTAAGACTGGCAGTTCCATGGAGATGGTTAACCGGATTAGATTGCACTCTATACAGGGCCATTTCCCAGTTACCGTCAGCATCAAAGGAGTAGCATATTCCGGGAAGTAATGGCTCTATCAATAGCTCATCAATGGGATCATAAAATCCTGGACCCGTGAGCACTGTTTGCGACTTGCTGGACCAAGTTCCTTCGAGGGTGTAGCACCAGATAGGTACCAAGAAATAGAACCAAAGCATGGGGGGAAAGTGGTAAGGAGGAAAAACGGAGGTAATGGATTTGACGTAGGTTGAAGTAGCTGCAAAAAAAAAAAAAAAGATGACTATAATGGTGAGCAGATATTCAAAAGGGAAATAATAGCAGAACAAAAATAACATCTACGAGATTTATGTTATGCTCAAAATGTATATTGGGTATGAAATAGAAAATGAATCAAAGACGATCTAAAAAACCATTTAGTTGCACATCTAAGAGAAGTCACAACCAATTGGGTATTTCAAGTTATTGTCGGAATCCCAGACACCCCAGTGTTTTTCAACATCGGAGGTACCGGAGGTATCTGGTTTCCAAGCTTCATCGAAAGCTTCGAAGACACCAACGTTAATACCCCAGGCTCTCAAGGCACAAATGGCATTTTGCCAGAATTTTTTGGCGTTGTCAACGGATGGTTGGGCACTTTCGAAAGCAGTACCTTCAGATGGCCAACCGGTTTCACCGACCCAGAAGTCAATATCGGTAGAGCCTTTAGCGGTTTGGATTTTTTGTAAAGCTTGCATGATATCGTCGAAGAACGAGTAGGAAGCATTTTGAGAGGTTTGTCCTTGCCAGTAAGAGAAGGCGTTGGCGAAGGTGAAGTCAGCAGCCTTGATGGCTGGTTGAGAACCATCATCAACTAAGACGTTCCAAGAATCAACGAAACCAACAGGAACAGAACTGAAAGAGTCACCGTTCTTGTCTTTGATACCAGCGACAAGCTTCTTGATAGTGGACATTTTGTCGGCCAATTCGGAGGCAGTTAAGTCACCTCTGTATAAAGCTTCAGAACCAACCAAGAAAACCTTGACGGTACCGACGGAAATCTTTGGCAAGTATGCGGTCAAAGCATCTTGTTCAGCTTGGAAATGAGCATCATCAGTTGGCCAGATACCCAACATAAGTTGGAAACCTTCTTCTTCAGCAGCTGGTCCTAAGTTTTGTAAGGTGTTACAGTCAGAAACAGCGTAGGTTTTGATGATTTTCGAGGTGGAGGCCAAAGTTTTGAAGTCAGATTCGAATTCGGCAACGGTTTTACAGTTACCATTATTGTCTTTGACACCCAAGTTGAATGCAAGGTCACCAATGGCGCTAACGGAAGAAATTGCGAGAGCAATCACACTAAGATATTTGAAGTGCATAACGAATGTGTAGGGATTTCTCTAAAGAAGGAAGTAAAAGAGAGTTGTATATAAAAAAAAAAAGAAGAAGGAAAGAATAGAAAAAAGTGTCTAAAAAAAAAAAACCTTCAGCAAAAACCTTGACATTCTACAGGTCTCTCCAGTTCTTTTTTTAGTTTTCAGCAGTTTTTTTTTTTTGTTTCCCTGTTGTTTACAAAACAAGTTTATTAGCGTTACAAAACGAAGCAAAATAGCGGTGAGTTGCGGGTTTGTGTAATTCTGTCGCAGGCCAAAAAGAAACGAACATCCGGAAACGGAAAGTCAATTTACTATATATAGCAAAAATGGGCCAGATCGAGTAGTAATTAAGTGTCTAAAGGGGAAATGCATGTTTGGAGCTAGACCCAGGTGGCACGGGTGTAGAAACGAAGTTATAGAGACAACCCAGCAGATTGAGAGATGGAGATGGAGAGGGACTAAAGAGGTGATGATGGAAGTCAACGTTGGACGGAGGGCCTGTAGTCATGGTAGGAGACTCACCACGTAAAGTAAATCTGAAAAAGGGGGGGGGGGGATGAAGTCCGTCGCAGCAGTGTTGACGAGGATCTCCTGTATATGTTCTAGATCTACTCGTATATAGCCTCGAATTGTGATGTACGGGCGTATGAATAGTACGCTAAGGCATATTTCTACATCTGTTTTCGCTAACGTTTTGATTCAGCCCTATTTATACATTGTCTACACTGGTATCAGCATATCAGTTTTATCTGGCCAACTTCGTCAAGGCGATCATGGCCCCATCCTCAACCCGTACACCGGAGGGAATGGAAAGTTCACCATCGAACATTTGTCTAGCATTATCTACGCTGGACAAGTTAAGCTTATCCAACTTGAAGCTGGCCTCGAACTGAGCCAAGTTGCCCACCAACACCAAAACCTGGCCCTCGGCACCTGCTTTGTACTCGTTCTCTAGCTTGTACTTGTTGAAGTATTCCCCGGCATTGACAAACACCGTAGATGCGTACCCTTGCTCGTTACTACACTCAGTGAAGATGGCCAGGAACTTCTTTGCGATTCTCACATGAAACCCGATGGACGATTTGTCCCCAGTAGACCCGTAGGCAACCAATGGATTCACAATTTTGTTGTTTTTCACATCTACTGTCACTCTTACATTGACAGGAATATCATGATTCAACTTCAATGGTTCTGATTTGCCAATATTGACATATTTGGTTACTGACAACTTTATCTTCTTTTGCTTCTTCTTCGACACCTTAGGGCTTTGTTTCGGTATACTCAATCCTTCTTTGAAGTCTTTAAATTCTTGGTTCATGTATGGAAGATTGGTTAAACTAGGTAACTTTAATGCATGTTTGAATTTGGTTTTGAATTTGCTGTTTTTGAACACACTTTTCACCAAGTATGGAGGGGTTATGAAAAATTGTAACAATGTGGCCAATAGCAAGCTGACTTCACTGGCCTCAGCTACATCATCGTCAAATTTGATCTTGCTGGAGGTGGCTTCAACTGCCTCGGTGGGGATGTCTAGAACAACTACTTCTGATATATTATAGATAGTAGCCACTTTGGCAATTTGATAAGCAGTTAAAGTGATTTGTTGGAGATTACAGGCATTGGAATCGTAGATCACTGACGACGGTATACATAGGGAGTACCGAGACATGGTGATAAGAGGTATGAAGTTGTATTTTTCAGCTCATCGCACCAAATTTTACCAGTGAAAAATGTGAAGGTGAAAAATTGTGAAAATCGCTAATTTGCATCTAACGCACACTAAGAATACTACAAAGGCACAAGTTTACAGTGAGGTTCACCTACAAAGTTATAGGAATACAGTATCTTATTCAAAAATGCTAGTTACAAATATGTCAAGAAAATGCTTGACAGGCCAACTACTCTAGTTCTCTTCTTCAACTTCTTCTTCTTCTTCTTCTTCTTCGTCATCTTGTTCTTGAGCTTCTAATTTAGCAATTTCGGCCTTGGCGTTTTCAATGTTAACCTTAGTTTGCTCTTCTTGTTTACCTTGTAAAGCGGTTAAAGTTTCCTTCAACACTGCAATTGTTTCAGGAACATCGTCAGATTTGGTTGGTAAAGGAATGGCCAAATCAGTCAAAGAGGCAATGATATCGGTATCAACAGTGAAAGGTTTTGATTTATTGGCAGACTTTTTGTTTTTGAATTTTTTACCTTTAGAACCTTCGATGAATGAGGTTTGTTTCTTTTCCAAGATAACTACGTCAGCTGGCATTTCAACCTTTCTGATGGTATTGTTGGTATTGACAGATTCATCAGCTTTGAATAAATCAGACTTTGGCTTGACATAAGTTGGATCGAAATAAGTCAATAAAGATTGAATTTGATTGATTTCATTGGTAAATGCTGGAATCGAAGCTTCGGCCAATTTCTTTTCAGCAATAACCTTCTTCTTTTCCTGTTTTTCTTGTTCGATTCTAGATTTGTATTCTTCATCTCTCTTCTTTCTTTCTTCAGCTAATTTAGTTTTAAAAGTTTCTAATTCGACTTGGAAGTCAGTCCTTAATTTTCTAATTTTATCGTATTTTTCATCCTTGGACTTTTTGATTTCCTGTCTCTTGGATCTTAAGGTATTCTTTTGAGAATCAATTGTTTTATTGTCAGCATTGATGTCGTCCAATTGTTTTTGGATTTCTTCATATCTGGATTGAGTTTCTTTGTTTTGGATAGAAGATAACTTTTTCTTTAATTCAATGATTTTTACTTTATCTTTGTCAATAAGTTCTTGTTGTTTTTCAACCTCACCAAAATCCTTTCTCAATTTTCTCAATTGACTCATTTCTTTGATGTATCTTCTTTCATCGGCCAATTTTAATGAACCTTCGTCAATCAATGAATCTAAGTACTTGATTCTGGAATCAATATCAGCAACAGATTTAAAATTGTTCTTGCTGGTTTGTGCGTTGATTTCATTGATCTTTCTTTTCAAGTTACTGTCAATTAACTTGATTTGATCCTGAATAACAGTTCTTTCTTGTTTGGTGGAAGCTTGTTTACCTCTGAGTTCCTTCAACTCATCCAATAAAGTTCTTCTTAATTCTAAAACCTTAGGATCAATGGAGATCTTATCTAATTTTTGGTTGATTTCATTAGTAGATAAGTCCAACTGCTTGATTTCCTTGTTCAAAGATTCAATTTCTTTCTTGATCAAAGAGTCATCAGGACGTTTGATGAAACGTTGGTTGGTACGGGTAGTGGTGGTGGTAGAAGACATCTCGGCGGCCTAATGAACAAACACTGGAATTTTTCACTCTATGAACACCTATCTTTTTTTTCTTCGACAGAAAAATTTCTCGTCGATTCTTTGGGAAAGGTAGTGCGACAACCCAATTGATTGGTCCAACAATGTGATAATGAACGAAGAAGGACAAAGGGGTTGCAAATTTGTTGATTTCGAGGCCGAAACTAAGTAAAAGGGAGGTGAAATAGCGCTCAGACTCAAGTCAATAGAATGAAATTCGAGGTTTAGGAGGTGGCTTGGTTATGTGTAAATTTTGCAGCTTTTTTGAACTTTTGTACTTTAGCTGCTAAAACCGTGTAAAAGCTTGTAATGGGCTCTCAAATGCTACATAAAATGACGAAAAAGTAATTTACGCATAGCAAAAAGACGACTCATTTGGTGTAGTATAAAACGATAATTACACCCTAGCATATCATGAATTTGACTACGGCTATAAGAGGTACTTCAATGATCAATACATAAGGGTAGATGAAAAAGCCATCCATTCTGGTCTCACCCTTTTTCTCCGTCATTCTAGAACATGAACTTGGCTATTTGTACGGCATCTACATATACTGCACCAACACAACTGCAAGGATCTCTCCTTGAAGCATTCTTGAGTATCATAACCTACATCACTATAAGTCCCTACATCCCACAAACAACTGCACGATACTATCTCGCGTATTCCCTACTTGCCTCTTACCACTGGTGAAACTCTGCCGGTAATAACTACACTCTTTGAGACTAGTTTCATCCACAAATCTATGGAAAGCTCTTTCATTCGTTATCTTTGATCCGTACACCATGCGGCTGACCAATCAAGACCAATTCCATGCCCGGACTCTTGCATCTATCGGCAGCAACCTATCGTTCACTTTCTTGCATCGAATCACTTACAGCCCAAGTCACTACTTAACCTAAATTGTTTGTTTTCACTTCCATTTCTTACTCCGCTCCATTTTTTCATATGTTGGTGTATACGAGCTAAACGCGATGAAATTTTTTTTTTTCATATTTTGAGAACTCAAATACACCAAAAAAGAGAAAAAAAAATCACGAAGAGATAAGAGCAAAATTGTCAACCGACACTAACGCCAACATCATCAACATGGCACCATCAGCTAAGTCATCATACGACGAGCTCGTATCAAGTCTCCATGCTGAAGATATCTTAAATACCTGGAAAGATGTAACTCCTGTGGAACAAATCACTGATGTAGCAACCTCGAAGTTCAATGTGGATGATGAGGGAGTTTTCGAGGGACACGATGAAGAACAAATTAAATTGATGGAAGAGTTATGTATTGTCTTGGATTACAATGATACTCCTATTGGTGCTGGTACCAAAAAATTGTGTCACTTGATGGACAACATTAACCGGGGGTTATTACACCGGGCATTTTCCGTGTTTTTATTCAACGATAAACAAGAATTATTGTTACAACAAAGAGCAGATGAGAAAATCACCTTCCCAAATATGTGGACCAACACCTGTTGCTCGCATCCATTGTGTATTAAAAGCGAATTAGGTATAGGGAAATCATCGAACTATAATGAATTGACCACTTCCATTCACGGAGCCAAAGTTGCAGCCCAAAGAAAATTATTCCATGAATTAGGTATCGAAAAGGAGGATTGTCCCTTGGAGAACTTTCATTATTTGACGAGAATACATTATAAAGCATTAAGTGGAGAAGTTCAAAGTAAATGGGGAGAACATGAAATTGACTACATATTGATCTTAAAGACCAAGGACGACATTAAAATCGATGCCAATTTGAACGAAGTCAGAGATTACAAATACGTCAGTCAAGAAGCTTTGAAACAAATGTTCCAGGATGAAACCTTGGTGTTCACTCCTTGGTTTAAATTAATCTGTGAAACTTTATTATTCAAATGGTGGGATAATTTGAGCAACTTGAGTGAATTCGAAGATGATAAAATTCATAGATTATTGTAATAATAATAGACAGTCAATGTATATCGTAACAAGATTGTAGCTGTAAATAGTACTCCAACAGCCTACTAATTTGGCCCATTCCTCTACATACGGCATCTCGGCTAAGAACCTCTTTCCCGATATCGTGTCCCAAGCTCCGTTTGGTCACTGGTCATTAAACAGTCACTCACCCATCCACTCTGTCACTCTCTGTCATGCTCTCTTCGTCCATGACCTCCAATTCTCCCACTCTCTTCAGAGCTTCTATTTATATGTCGTACCTACGTCATCCCCAGAGTTTACCCGTACACCACATATCATTTTCACACGCGCCTGCACATAACTCGAATCAGTCCCTTACCCTTTTTATACGTGTCAATTTCACCACCTTTACTTTTTCTGTTTCGAGTAAGGCATTAGACAAAGTTTTTCATATACAACATAGTCTTTTTTTTTCGTTTTTTTTTAATTTACCCCCACAAACATTATTCTTCATTTCGTTTTGCATTTACAATGTCATATAGGGGACCCAATCAATTCCAAAACCAGTTCAATCATCCGAACCAACCAATCCAACCTGGTGGCTCTGGGTTAGGGCCAATCAACCCCAGAAAAAGTCCATTCGAGCAATTTGAACATTACTCCAAAAGAATTGAAGACTTGATTGATGAATACAGTAGACCTTTAAAACCCCATGTTCCTTCCATTGGTAGATTTTTCATTGTTGCTACGTTCTACGAAGACTCGCTCAGAATCTTCACTCAATGGTCAGAGCAAATCTACTACCTCTACAACTACCGTAAATTCTGGAAGTGGTTAACCATTCTTTTCTTAACCCTGAATATTGCGGTGATGGTGAGTGCTTCTACGTTATTGATTTTGCGTAAAAAACCCGAATTTTCAACCTCGGTATTGATTGTGGTGGTGGTATTGCAAGGGTTATTTTACGGATTGATGACCGATTCCCAATTCATCTTGAGAAACTTGTCAGTAGTAGGAGGCTTGATTTTGGCCTTTTCTGATACTTTGGTAAGAGATAAACGTTCTTTGACAGTGGCTGGGTTGCCAATGTTACAAAATAAAGATCACAAGAAGTACTACTTATTGGCTGGTAGATTATTGTTGGTTTTGTTATTCTTGGGATTTGTATTCTCTGCCTCTTTCTCCTTCTCAAGATTAATTGTCATTTTTGTCGGATTCATTGGCTGTGGTTCTATTGTCGTTGGATACAAGACTAAATTCGCCGCGTTTGTTTTAACTATTTTGTTGTTCCTCCACAATGTGTTCGTTAACCAGTTCTGGAACTACGCTTCGCATGATTCCACTAGAGATTTCCTCAGATACGAATTCTTCCAAACCTTGAGTATCGTGGGAGGATTGTTAATCATCGTCAATGCCGGTGCCGGTGAATTATCCATTGACGAAAAGAAAAAGATCTACTAAGCGACGGTCATCTACAATTGCAAAACGAAAAGCTCTACGAACTGGCGTATGGGCTCCACAACCGTCCTCTGTGTATATATACAATGAATCACCTCCCCCAATATGAAAATGTAGACCCGTGCACCAATATACACCCATACCTCCCAGAGTAATTTTTCACCCAATCTCGTCTAGCCATTACTAATGACCTCCCTAACCAAATGGCTGATGAGCAACCCAAGTGCCCTGTCGATCATTCGACAAGGCAGGCATGGATAGACAAGACTTCTAAACAACCAGAACCGGTTCCAGAGCAACCAAAATGCCCCGTAGACCACGATTCTCGTGCCGAATGGGTATCCAAGGTGACTGTCACCACTACCTCAGCAGTGGAAGCCATCGAGTCCGACGGCTGTACTTCTAATGCTCTAAACGATAAATACTCCCCCTCAGATACCTCTGTCAACTTACCCAACGATCGAGAAATCAGTTCGATACCTCGTACCGAAGCTGACTCCAACTGGATCTACCCATCTCAACGACAATTTTTCGATGCCATGAAACGTAAGAACTGGAACCCCGAGGCTGATGATATGAAAACAGTGGTTCCGATCCATAATGCTGTGAACGAGAGAGCCTGGCACCAAATTTTACTATGGGAGCAACCCTATCACGAAGAAACGATGAAGAAATGTGGAGGAATCACATTATCAAGCTTCAAAGGAGACCTGAAAAAACTTACTCCCAGAGCATGGTTCAACTCTACGATATTAGGCTACGCAAAGCCTTTTGATAGACATGACTGGATCATTAATAGGTGTGGGGTAGAAGTTCCTTACGTCATCGACTTCTACGGTGGTAATGGAAGCAATATCAGCTTCTACCTTGATGTTAGGCCCAAAGTCAATACCTGGGAGGGCTTGAAGCTCAGGTTAACAAGAGCTTTTGGATTATGATCGAAAGATGACATCACTTGTACATAGTCTAGTCTGATGATTTTTATTTAGTATATACAGAAAAGTTATTTATTGTCTACCCATAAATTGACCGCTTTGACCCAATTTTTGCATGTTTTCACCCACTTGGACATTGGTTTCAAAGTATTTTGAAACACATCTATCTAAACACAAAGCTTCAGACTTGTTGACTTCACTTTCATTATAGGTTTTACTAATACATTTGTTGTGACATTGTTCAACTAATTGGTTGAACATACCAGTAACCATGTCCAACTCTGCTTCAGCAGCTTGCAACTTTTGTTGCGATGAAATTTGCGGTGATCCTCCTAATCCAAACATACTTCGATGGTTCTTCAATACTATTACTGAGCTACTTTCGCCATTACTTCAGCAACTGAAAAATTTTGATATAGTAGTGCGAAGGTAATTTCGGGGTGTATGGATCTACTTTAGATGTACGGGTGTTTTTAGATTGCAAAACGAAAGACGATAACTATCTGATTAGAAAGGCTAATATAAAGCCATTCAGTTGAGCTGACTAGCTTACAGTTAACGGATCTGCGAAGTAAAAGTTTGTCATTAATCATATACAGGGGAATATAAATTGAACATGCGTTCCTAGAGTCAAAGCATTATTGGGCATTACCTTATCTACCTCCTCATAATCCTCTCGTTTAATTGGGACTACCTTGGCTAGGCCGTGGCATATTGTGATAGTCTTAGCATTAAATGCTACTACCCCACCATAGCAGCTAAAACGAGCATTCTGCAAGATCAGGATGGAGTTGATCTTATCAAGATCTTCGGTGGTCATTATGGGCTCAATGTTTGCCAGGTATCTCAAGAATTTCCATATTAATGTGTCCAAGTTAAGTACTAAAATACGAGAGAAACTGGGAATGGTAGTGGATAGTTGAAATCGTGAAAGTCTGGAAACATCAAATTTATCACTGTAGTATGGGGTCTTATCGAAAAGTCTCAAATAATCATTATAAAACCCACCAGCAAATATCAAATAATCGCTTTCCTCGTTTCGATAATGGATTCCTGTATGGTGACAAGCACGTAATTCGGCTTCAATTAAATCGCCTTTGGGGTTCATATTATTCTTAAAGTCTTCGTTCGTCAATATTTCGTCTTCAAAAGGTTGAATTGGTTTATTGAAGTAGTCATAAACATAGGTATTGAGCTTACTCCATTGACCGGTGTCAAAGGAAAATAAATAGAAGTCACTGAAGACCTCATTATCTTCATTGATACCCCCTTGTACAAGCAATGCCTTACCATGAAAGAAGTCGATTCTTGATTTCTGGCGAGACAAGTCATTGAGCAGGCTTGAACATTGAAATCCGTTACTTTTGATGGTACTGAGTTGAATGGAATTATCACTGGATATTGTATCGTTAGTGGAGAAAGGTGATGTTGGCCTTGAATATTCGTCAGTGTTTGTATACGTCATTGAAGGAATAGGAGTTCCGATGCCACTGCTAGTACCAACTTCGTCTCCTTGGTCATATGATGGTTTATAATTTACGATTGCTGATGCAAAAAAACCTCTTGGAGTAGGCCAAAATCCTTGTTCCTTCATTTCTAATGCAGAGGTTGTGGAAGAAGTGGGAGAAGTGACGGATGAAGTTTTATTGAACGTATCCAAATTACCCAACAAGTAAATGAAGGCATCATCTAGAAATGAGTACAGAGCACCAGTCTCCTGCCACACCAATTCAATTTTAATCAAGTCACTGGATGCTTTAAACACTTTGAAAGATGGATCGTTCGGGTCACTTTGGCAAATGAATCCACCGAATATAAATACATTTATTGAAGTAATCCCACTTTTGTTCAAATTATCATTAGCTGTGAATAATCCAGGTGGATTTATTGCGGAGGGATCGACTTTGGTTGTGTTGGGGTCATTATCTTCTTCTATTAGGGGAACTCTAGTTCTAATGCCGATACTGGGGTTAGAACCATCAGGCCCAATGGTGCTGGTGCCATTACTATCGGGCCGGCTAAGGTAGTGGTCCCAAGGTTTTCCATCAAGTTCGTATTCAAGGCTCGAGTTTTGGTGTACAGGCGATTCTACTCGGATGGGAGAACCAGATCTGCTATTAGAAACCGAACTTGAAGTGTTAGCAACCATTGCTTGCGAGCTAGATGATCGATTGTCCTTCACATGTCTAGAATAAGTATGCTTCAATAAGCTACCTGAATCCTTTTCAGAAGTTGATGAATTACTGCTAGTTTGTCGTTGATGATTTCTGTGGAAGATCCGAGTAGATTTAGCGAACACATTGCCCATTTTAGAATGATTGTTGACGGGGGAAGTTGATGAAGACGAGCTGTTGGTTGTTGTTCTAGATGTTTCGTTGGTGTTTACGCTAATGTTCTTAGACACTCGAGAGCTGTTGGACGACGTGGAGAGGAAAGACCCGTTAGTGGACAATTTCGGAGGTTTAGTAGTAAACTTTGTTGTAGAGTCATCCATTTTTTTGGCAGAAGATCCTTTATTCAAACTATCATTTCGTTCTAGGGGCTTTTCCTCTCCATTACCGCTATTAACACTACTATCAGAGTTGGAGCTCAAATTAGTGGTGGGTCTATTTAGTTTGGGAGTCAGGGAAGGAGACATGGTCTTGGTATAGGACCTGGAGTCGGAAAAAACTGGTGGTGAAGGAACTCTTTCCGGAGAATTTCTGATAATCAAATCAGATCTATCAAATACACTAGAGGTGATGGCATTACCGATTCTTCCAAGTCCCAATTTTATAGCAAACTTATTTCTTGCCTTTAAGGTGATTTTTTTGAATTGATATGTCATAATATCAAAAATAAAACCATCTTCATTCAAAACGATTTTTTTCTCCACAATCCACCGTTCAATGACTGGATCATAGTAAGATTTGAAAAAACTAATACTAAAGCCCCCGTAAAAAAAAACATGTCTATAAGAAATTTGGGTGGAGGTCATGGAATTAAAATGGCAAGGGGATTCTCCTATGTCGAATTCGGCATCGATAAATGTAATTGTTCCTCTTATCAGGTTGAAAACCAGTAAACGATCGTTCTGGATGAGGTACGGACTAGTCAAGATCTCAGAGTTAACATGAGGAGGGAGTTCACAATTGAACTGGACCGAGATTCGATTAGGATCAACATCTTTAGGTAGTCCTATTGATGTTAAGTCGACTTTTTCGTTGGTCACCACCCCGGCAAAAATGAACGTTGAATCTCCGATATCGTAGTGATTCTGATAACACAAGTGGCCTAGGATAATATCCTCTTCGCTCACAGGGTAACGAGAACTGATATTCACAGAACATGATGGAACCGAGAAATAGCCTAAGAAGGTATTTTTATTGCTCTCATCATTCTTGTTGTCATCTTTCCGGTGTTCAGGGTCGAAATCGACTGGAGTTGGTGGATCGAATTTTCCATCCAACTGAATGGATCCGTTGGTTGCCTCTTCGAAGACTGCACGGGGAGTGAAGATATGTTGTTGGAATTTGGTGTTGGTTGCGGTATTACTATTGGACATTGTTGTTTTATGGCACTTGAACACGGAGTAAGGAACGGTAGCACCATGAGTCCATCCCCTGACGTTATCATTGATGAACTTCAACTCTTGAGGATTCTTCACGCAGTTGAGATTGTAAGGTCGTGATTTGGTGATTTCATGGTCATAGATGCTTTCGTCTTGTGAATTGAGTGGTGAGGCAGATGTGACGGTGTTGGAAATGGACCTGGAATGCGAGATGGTTCTGGAATGCGGTATAGGAGCAACTGGGGTGGGATCTGTGCGTCGCGTGGTTTCAGGATGGTGTAGCCGGTCAAAGTACTCTTCATCATTCATGAATTGTGCCATGATTAACGTGGTTAGGTGATGCTTTGACGTATAAAGTCGAGGACTTCTGCAAATGAGGTGAGTGACGGATGACGCTTATGCGTGGAAGTGCTTAGTGCTTTTGACCTAAAGAACGATGATACTGTTGCACTGGAGAGGAGCGATGATGTCCGTTAGCGTGAGACGTGGACGGTGGAAAGAATGGTGCCCCAGAGTATCAATAGGGAAAAATATACGCTTTGGTGAGCAATTGATTGAGCAGGCTAAGAAGAAGTGTTTAAAACAATAAACTACACTCCATATTACGCTGTCCACCAATTATTTCCTGTTAAGTGGGAGTGGGGGGGGACAATGTGGTGGTTTTGTCCCCACTTTTGGTGATATTTCTGGTGTACGGGTGGAAAAATCAGTGGTGCACAGCGATAAGCTGCAAATGAAGGATGGCCATGACAGGGTCTAACGGTGGGACAGATAGAAGTATGTTTTTACACCAGCTTGCAACAATAGCTTACAGAAAAACACAGACAGACAATACAGACAACTCTACAGACAACACAGAAAACTCTACAGGCGAAAATGCGGTTTTTTCCGTATATTCATTAGACATTAGGACTAACCATGTCAGCCTTGACAAGAACGTGTATCTAAATTTGTTAGTATTTTTCTTTTCCTCATTCTTCAGTATACGTACATCTTGGATGGAAGCGTGAATCAATTGTCTTACTTCAAGAGCCAACCACACCTTCATCATGTTCAAAGAATCTTCATTCTTGAAGATCTCTCTTCCCTCTTTTGAGGCTCCCAATTGTCTTAATACCGGTAATGAACTGTAAATGTTAGTAGGTACTTCTAATCTATCTGCCTTTCGCCCCCCACAGGTTACAAAAATACAGCCATCAAATCATTTTCTGTGGGGAATCCAAGCACCAATGCGTATACAAACCTTGCAAACAAGTCTAAGTTCGGATCTAATTGTCTTCCGATTCCTTCTAATAATAATATGGCCACGATGACGGTGATGAAATCTCCTTCCATTCTCACATGATGGCTTCTAACCATCCCCAATACCTGATCTAGTAAATCCCCAATACTAACACTACCAAGAGTGAAGGTTCTTTGTTTCATTCTATCCACCAATTTTTCCACCTTCAATGCGAATATTTCCTTGTTAATGGCGGTTTCAGGGGTCCGTGAACGTTCAATCATCAATTCCCCTGCTTTGTAGCCATCAAATTCTGATAATGCTCGGAATAAGTCAATGAAGTTTAATCGATCTACATGATTTAATTCGGTGATTAACCCGACATCAAGGAAACAAATTTCTGCATGGTATCCGTCCTGGTATAATTGGGCTAGTTTCTCACACCATTTTTTGGAATCATCTCCAAGGGCCAATAATTCGTTGGTGATTCGATTAGTTTCTTCCTCGTTACTGCTTTTCACGATTTTATACTCTTTTTCATGTTTGAATAGCTCGTTTTTGTAGAATCGAATCATCATATTCCCAGGATGTAAATCAGCATGAACAAAATTATCCAATAATAACATTTTCAAAAATGCATCTAATCCTTTATCACTAATTTCTTGCGATAAATTCTTTCCAAAGTTGTCCTCCAACGCTAGTAATTTACTCATTGGGATGGCATGGACGTATTGCTCTACCAAAATGTTTCTTGAGGTAAAGCTCATATATGGTTTGGGGAAATGAATATCCAAACGATTTTTGAAGTTATACCTGAACTTCGCTAGATTCAACCCTTCAATTCGGAGATCTAATTGTAATCTCATTAATATGGAAAATTGTTCTACTTCGTCTGGTAAGGATAACCATTCCATGGTAGGTATTATGTTGATGAAATTGGCGAAAAATTTCATGATTTTCAAATCTCGATTAATTTTCGTTTCGACATTAGGATGCAACACCTTAATGGCCACATGGGAGTTTGATTTAGCCAACTCTTCTGATTGTTCTGTCACAATCAACTTATCTACGATTTGGGACTTTATCTGGGCATATGTAGTTTGCTTTGGAGGTGACTCTCCGGATTTTACAGTACCCAAGTTTAATTCCAACTGATTGTCTTCTGGCCGATTATTTTGCGTGGCTTTTTCAATAGCCTTCTTAGAGAGCTTCCCAATATAAACCTGAGCAATTGCACCTACTCCCAAGGGAGTTTCATTGAAATCATCAAATATGTCTTCAAATTTCATTTCAAAGCTATCACTAATGATTTTCTTAGTCTGATGAAGCAGATGGGGTTTTGCATTCGAGTGTAAATGGCTCAATTCATCACATAACCCACGAGGGAAGATATCTGTTCTAGAAGCAGCCCATTGGCCCAACTTGATGAAGGAAGCACCGGCCAATTCAGCGGACCATCTGAGGTACTTAAACCATAAAGTAGCACCCGACCTGCTTTCCGAGTCGGAGGCAGTTCCTTTGGAGCCAAACCAGCAAAGCGGCACTGTGGCCAAGACTGGCAATAAAATCAAGCTCAACTCGAGGAATCGGGAAAACGTTATTATTGGGTCAATGACGTAGTCGTCAATACAGAACTTGAGGCGAAAGAACCATCTTTTCACCACGTTTCCCTCGTGGGTTCTCTGGCGTCGTTGGTTATAGTATAAATCGTATTCTTCCTTTTGCGACGCCTGGTAGAGGCCATTTTCAAAAGTGTCAGCAGACTCAATGGGTTTTAGATTGTGAATGGAGTTATTTATGGAGTGAACGTCGTTCAAAATGAGCGACCGGCGGTAGTATTCACTGGCGCCTAGCCCAAAGAGACATAGTCCTGTGATTTGCCATTTGAGCCGGTTCAGGCCTATGGCAAACCGCCGCAACGGAGACACAGGCGCCATTGTATGGAGCTTGCTGTGGAAGCATCGCATCACCAGCCTACTTCCAGGTTTAAACATGGAAGCACCAAACATTATATCATAATTGAAGCGTAGGAGAGAAGATGAAGTAGTAGCAACCTCCGCGAAATATGAAAAGGTGGAAAAAAAACAATCTGATTGCGATTATTAGCAATATGAGCACAGCGCACCATACAAGCAATGTACCGTACAAGCAATGTACCATACAAGCAATGCCTTCGCTAATGAGTGATCTGAATAAATGAAAAATACAAATTACTGTAGTCTAAGTTGATTTCAATTTTTGTGAAAGGCGGTCTAATTGTAAGAAGTAATAAGTTGAGAGTAAGAGTACTAGCTCTAGGCCAATAAATAATGGCTGGCATTATTTAATAGAGGGCCGACTAGGTTCGATGCTGGCCTGGTTTGGCATTCGTCTATTTAGAATGGGCTATGTTTTGAGCCAATGGCAGACTCTCTGAGTGTTTCCCATATTCGCTATTCACTTGCTTTTTGTTTGAGATGGGTTCTGAGAATCGAAGCCCAGTAATAAATCGTACAACTTCCCTTAGGATTCCGTTTTTCACCTCTTCTAGCCACGATACCCTCATGAGCATTGAACGAATCAAGATACACAGGAAGCTTGATCCAGTTGATTTTATTCAAGTTAGTAACAATTGCAAGTTGCTCATGTGTCAACTGGAGCACACTGGATTGCTTATAGACGGGAAATTTGGTGGTATCTTTGATTGCCAAATCAGGTAAATGACCGCCCACCGACTCATCATTCAAATCAAAGGGAATGTCCATTAATTTCTCTTTGGTCAGTGAGAAAACATTCAAAAAACTGTTCTTCTTGGCCAATCCCTCTGTTTCTTCTTCTTGCTCTTCCTCAGCATCACCAGTAAATCTTCCTTCGGCATACAAGATCTTTTGCATGGTGTTTCCTGCCAATTCCGAAGTATCTCCCTTGAAGGACTCATGTTTGGCAAGCTCGACCCTTTGCTCTCTTCTCTCTTGACCTGCTTTGATATCTTCCATATTGATGGGCCCATCTTCATAAACGAACTTCTTCACTCTTTGCCAGTGGCTGGCAATGTTTGGTGACTTCAACACCTTAACTTTGATCATGCTGTACACGGACGTAAATAAACTGGTAACCAACACCATTGGGATCCAAATTGGAATCAAGAATGAAGCTACAAGGACAATAACGAGTACTCGCATGATTTTGTTTGACCTCAAGATGGAAGTTGCTTCCTGAACATTTCCCTTAAAATCATTTTTGGCCACCTCTGCTGTTTTGAACAAATCAACCACCTTCGGCTTAACGTACACCTTCCCGATACGAGACTGGGGTAAATCCTCCAAATACTCCACTTTAATTGTATCCCAGTTCTCGAATGGAGAATACTCGGTGATGTAAGAGGTGTAGAAAGCCACCGTGAGATCGTTCTTGATATTTGCCAAGAGTATATGTTTCTCAAATAAGTCCAAGCCTTTGAAGAAGATGGAATCCGGCTCTGACATCTTCAACAACGTCTTATCATTGTCTGCCATGAACAATTGCTGGCCCGAGGGACCAAACAAGTACTTCCCGGCGTGGTTCGCAATCTTATCAAACAAGTTCTTTCTGAAAAATGCCACCCCAACATGAGGAGTAGCGAAAGTCGAGAAGAAAACGGGCTTGACTTCCTCGAAGAATTTCAACTCATACAACAACCCGACCACATACCGAGATATCAATCCTCCTAATGAATAGCCAATGATGCTGATTTTATTGACCGTGAGCTTCTGTTTCTGCTTCAAGGTTTCGATCTCGTAGAAGATTTCTGCCACTACCTTCTCGGAGTTGAACTGCAACCCGTCGTAAGTCTTCCAGAAGCGAAACGAAGAAGGTCTCAACACCACAATCTGATCTCCAGCGCCATCAAAACCGTTCCCAAGCGACTCCCTGATGGAGTTCTCGATGGGAAGCATGTGATTTGGCCCACCCCAAAGGCCATGAATCAACACGAACAAATGGGCCGATTTGGCTCCTTCTCCGTCCTTGATCCCGGTTGATGATGATGATGCCGACGAGACAGACATGCTTGTATGCTAGCGATAAGAAGTCTTTATTACAGTAGACGTGAAGTGAAGAAACAAATTGAATGTAGTTCACAAGGAACAATAAAACTTTAAAAAATAGACGTGGATTCGCCGGTAGTGGCTTGGATTTTGATGCAGTGGTCAAAAACCTTATCAGACTCGGTTAGATAAGGAAGCAGAGTGCGCGCAACAGCTGAAAAAGGAGACGGTGACGGGTGTACGGGTGTTTCCCGTGGTATGGGTCTGAATTATATGTACGGATTTACGTTCAGCGGACGAAGATAATTTTTCACATCTATCTGCTCCCAACGCTCTACACCCTAATGGCACTTTTCGGATCTTCTACCGCCACAGCTGCGTCCACTCAGTCGCAGCAGGTCAAGCAACAGCTCCAGGACCAGATAAGCCAGGAACTAGCCGTGGCCAATGCTACCGAACTAGTTAACAAAATCACCGAAAACTGCTTCGAGAAATGCATCCACCAGCCCCTGGGCACGATATCACCACAAGAGGACGGATGCGTCAACCAATGCTTGGAGAAGTACATGCGCTCCTGGAATGTGATTTCCAAATCCTACATCACCAGAATTCAGCAGTCCAAGAATTAATGTATATATTACTGTAATTAGAATAAACACCTGTACATCCCACGCTCACAATACATCCGTACATCCCACGCTTAAACTATTGAACTACTTGAGCGAGGTCGCCACCACCACTAAACACAATCTTCTTTGCTTCCTTCACAACACCATGAATTCCACCGTCGCATCAGACTACTCGGCCGAGACCCATTCCGTGCCAATTGAACACCGATTCAATCCTTATTCCGATAACGGGGGTACTGTTTTGGGAATTGCTGGTGAAGATTTCGCCGTGTTGGCAGGTGATACAAGACAAGTGGTGGGATACTCGATTAATTCTCGTTATGAACCTAAGATCTTCAACGTTGGTGATGACATAGTGATGACAGCCAATGGGTTTGCTGCCGACGGAGTGGCACTTATCGATCGTTTCAGAAACCAATTGAAATGGTATAAATTCGACAATAATAATAAAAAGCTTTCAATCAAATCAGCAGCAAGATATATCCAACATTTGTTATATGGTAAAAGATTCTTCCCCTACTATGTGAGTACATTGATTGCTGGATTGGACGAGGAAGGCAAAGGAGCAGTATATTCTTATGATCCAGTTGGCTCGTACGAGCGTGAACAGTGTAGGGCTGGAGGAGCAGCAGCTAGTTTGATCATGCCATTCTTGGATAACCAGGTGAATTTCAAAAATCAATTCGAACCAGATTCAGATGGGAAAGTGAAGAAACCATTGAGATACTTGTCGTTAGAGGAAGTGTTGGAATTGGTGAAAGATGCATTCTCTTCGGCCACCGAAAGGCATATACAGGTAGGTGACGGATTGGAGATATTTATAGTTACAAAAGAAGGCGTTAGAGTTGAATATTATCCATTGAAGAGAG
This sequence comes from Isabelozyma rhagii, assembly GCA_003708185.3. Lineage (NCBI taxonomy): Eukaryota > Fungi > Ascomycota > Pichiomycetes > Serinales > Metschnikowiaceae > Isabelozyma > Isabelozyma rhagii. Next base: position 109,310 of record PPNO03000016.1, read on the forward strand.
ATTAGACCAAGAAAGAGTTGGCCCATACACTGATATCAAGCTCCGAGGTTTGTTGTATATTTGTCTAGGATGGTGAAAAAATTTCTATTGAGAGCTGACCTTTCTGTTTCACCTTTTGTTCTTCTTTCCGGCTTTAAACAGTCTTTTTCCAAAATCGATCAGACGATATCAGACTGGCAACTCAAATTTCTTTCCATGGAAGATTTTTTGGTAATAAATATAGAAAAAATCAGAGTAAATCACCGTTTGTAATAAACCACCCAAGAACGAGATGTAATCGAGTTTGTTCTCGAAAAAGTATCTATAAAACCAATTAGGAATGTACAATGCTCGATAGATTCCCAAAGCAAAGATGTAATGAACTGTCAAGTTTTCGGCGGAACCAGATTTCTGTAACATGAACAACTGGGGAAGAATGGCCACTGATTCCAACCAAACTGAGAAAGACCATAGAATCTCAATGAATGTGTATTTGAGAGTGAAAATTAACGAACAGACTCCAGCTCCGGCCAACAAATATTTCACTGGGAACTTGTCGATATCTTCCTGGATAGGTTTTTTATATTTTTTCGTCATTAAGTACACGATATAACTGGTAGAAGTTATGTAGACCACTTTCATTACTGAATTGTAGAAGCTGACGTATTTGGTGAATAAGTCGAGGTATCTGGTAACAAACACCACAACATAGAGTGATTGCGTCTTTAATGAAATACCATTGGATGATCTATTTTGCTCAATTTGATAAATTAAGATGAAGATACTAGCTAAGTGAGAAAGATCTCCAAAGAATCGAAAGATATTCATGACTTGATAAAGAAAGATGATGGAGAAGTGAGAATGGAAAATCGGCTTTTCAAATGTTAACACTTTGTCCTTCGGTTATATACAGGCGCGATTCGGCACACGAAAGTGTTGCGAAAGACTGAGGCACAGTGTAAGAGCAGAGTGAGAGCAGAGTGAGAGCAGAGTGAGGGCAGAGAAGGGAAAGGGAAGACAGGGAATGAAAAGGAAGACATAAAAAGGAGAAAGAGAGAGTAGCTAAATGAGATGAAGGACTGGAGGAGAATGAAGTACGAGAGAGTGAAGTGGAGAAGATATGAACGAGCAGGGCACAATGAGTGCTAGATATAGAAGGAATATGGCTCTTTACTAGACTGAAAACAACTCCTCTATATTAGCATCTGATTTCTCTATAGCGATTCACTATATACTATCAATATGAAAGCCTGAAGCAGATTGCATTGTCCAAAAAGGTGTATAATTGAACAAATGCCGCACCTCTAAAAACAGGACTCAAACGGGACTCGAAGATGCTCATTTCTGCACACTTCCTCGTAATATGTCTCTTTTTGCATATCTCCAGCCTACATTGCCTTAACGATCAGCTACAATATAATCAAAAATAACATCTATGTAATGCATAGTCTATGACTGACTTTTATTTTTTCAGAGCTCAATATGGTGGAGAAGGTCAAGATACTCTGTCTCTAAGTCAGAGTTTCCGGTTACTTCATCCTGCTGTCTTACGTTGAACCCGGGTGCTATGTTTTTATACCCATCGTACTCGTAACCCATCTGATCCGCAGCATTCTTCAAATGTTCTTCATTCTTGTAGTACTCCCCATACTCTTTCTTCTGGAGACTATGAACGTTTTCTATAAACCCTTTAAGTTCATTCTCCAGGAGCTTCAAGTTGTTGAGGAAATTTTGTGAAAGCGTCTTGAATGTCTTGAATCCTTTCCCGTTCTTACGGAAGTATATTGCCGACGGAAAGTTGCTGACGTGGAATCGTTCAAGTACGTGGAGATCTTCCAATTTGTCAATGTCTACGAGGGCAAACTGAAGATGGGCCAATTTGGGGTGAATAGCCAATCTTTGGTAAAAGTGGCTGGGGTAGTCGTAATTGTCCCAATCTCTAGCTGACCTTTTAGTGAACACCACCAACACATCTTTGGAGTTACTTCTGGTTAATGCGTTGAAGCCATCCTCGGTAGAGATGTAGTGAAGATTGGAATTAAAATTATCGAAATTTGGCTTTATGCTTTCATCACCAACAGTCTCCTCGATGTACCCAATTAGGCTGTAGATATCCCGTTTTGGTTTGGTATAATCATGAATTCGTTTCGTGCCAAATTCAAGTAGTTTGATGGTAGGATATTGAGAAATCAGAAACAACCGGCTCAATTCAGGGTTCTTACGGGCATTTGTTTTCAACACCTGGAAATCATCCTTGGCTGGAACATTGTTATACAAGATGCTAAGAAACTGGAAATCGGGCTCGAACTCTCCACAGTACTTGCAAATATCAGAACCAAAGTAAATTAACGAGAACTTGGCCTTGGCTAAAGTTTCCTCTATCACAGTATCGTCAAACTCTATAACGTGTTTACTAACGAGATCTGCACTGTCGCTAGCAACTATACAAGCGACCCAAAGGATCAACCATGCAATGACAACCTTCATAATATGCCAAGGGTTCGATCAATGGAGACGAGTTTTTCCGAATCGATATTTTTCACCAGCCGTTAGAAATGCTTCGCACCACACAAGCTATTTTGCGCGAATTATGTGCAGGCATGACTGGTGTTCCACACTAATTAGGAAATCGAAGGCTGGCTGACACGACATTTGCAGCAAAAGCATAGCCAACAATGTGAGATGGCGCTAGTGCACTTCGTCTAACCGTTGAAATCAATTGTAAGCGGCGAGAATTAGATGTGCATAGACGGCAGCTGACGTATTTTTGCCGCACCTGCACTGTTTTACCCCGAATCAATATGCGTGCTATTATCCAGCACTCATCGTGGCTGGAAGTAGATCCCAATCAAGCAACTTCATCGTAAGAGGAGTGACTGATATCTGAATCGAGATCCTGTTGGAATCAGAACCTTCGGAGTATATAACGAGATCAATTTCTCCAAACCTTTTGGATATTTTCGAACATTATTTTCGAGTAATATTTTCGAACATATTTACATACTCCCCACAATGAAGAGTTCAATTTTATACATGTTAGCTACTGCTGCCGCAGTTTCCGTCACAACCATACAATCCACTATAATATCATCCACATGCTCAAGCTCAGCAGTGGCTCCATCGTCGTTCCTCTACTCCAACACCACCATTGCCTCCTCCTCCAAGCCAAAGAAAACCATATACGAATATGAAACTGACTACTCAAACGGAGTGTTTGACACCACCTACACAGTTTGTGATAGTGATAACCACTGTTACGTCACTACCCAGGAGTTGACTTCTACCACTTTGGTGTCTACTGTCGACGGTATCTTAACCACTATTGTCACTGCAGTGCCCGTCTCCAGTGCGGCTGCTCCAATTGCAACCAATACTGCGGAGGCTGAGACTCCTGCTGAAACCGTCACCAACGCTAACACCGTAGTAGTGACCCGTACCTACTGCGGTACCAAATCATGTTACACCACCACCGAGCCAGGAACTTCTTCTGTCTACACCACCACAATTAACGGTGAGAAGACAGTGGTTACTACTGTGTGTCCACTCTCCGAAACCTCCACCGAGGCTCCCGTCGAGACTTCCACCACCACCACCGAGGCTCCCGTCGAAACTCCTACCACCAAGACTGAAATTGGCACTACTGTGGTAACAATCACCTCTTGCTCCGCTAAGAAATGTGAACCTGTCACCCAAACCACCGGCCTTACTGTGGTTACTGTTACCGAAGGAGAATTCGTCACCTCCTACACCACCTACTGTCCACTTTCGAGCGAAACCACTGCTGCTACCACCGAAACAACTCCCGTCGCTCCAACCACCACCAAAGCCATCACCACTAAAGTCACCGTCACCACACCCGTGACTCAGTCTAAAGCCAACTCTGATGTCACCGTCAATGTCATCACCAACGGCATCGTTACTCAAACTCCTTCTACTTTCTCTACAAGCACCTCCAGCACTGCTAGCGCTACGCTTTCCATCTACGAGGGTGCTGCTCACATGGTTGCAACTAGTTTCTTCGCCATGTTGGCTCCTTTCTTCATTGCTTTCATGTAATTTCCGTTCGGTTATATTTCCCTTCTCGGCCACCTATATATTAATGCATTCTTGACCTTTAATAATCGTACTGCTAGACTTTCACTAGTCGTGTTAGACTTTATCGTACCATTAGACCTTCATCGTACCGTTAGACCTTCACTCATTGTACCGCTAACTGCACATATGTATCGTTGCGTTCTCAACCTGTAGCGAGTAGTTGATGAAACAAACCATAAGTTCGATAGACACCTTCACTAATCGTACCGCTAACCTCACACCCGCTAGTCAATGTTTACAGCGACGCAGGGCTTTGACATCTGTCGGTAAACTCTCGGTCGGGGGTTGACTTGCAGCTATCTCCGTGATCAGGGCTCCTCCTCAACTAGGTAAAGGCCATCATAACTACACTAATATTCATCTACTGATGAACTTTCCCATACAAATGTTGTTTGGGTCACCCACAAGTACCTATATACACCTGTAAATAAACAGCGTACTAACGTTTCCCATTTCTTGAACAATCAAGCCGCTGAATTACAGAAACCCGAAATTGGTTCTCACGATGATGGTGCCGAGAACAAAGGCCACATCCGGCCCTGTGTCCGACCCCCCATGGCCATGGCTGCAACTGCGGCCACGCCGATCGGCCAACCTGGCCCCAATAAATCGACTGGACTATGAGTTTCGGGACGTTGTCTAACAAATACCCCGGTTTATTGGCCCGTCTGCTAATGACCATGCTGGCTCGGCTGGCATCGACACCCGAATCCACGGAACCTATAATGAAACACCCGTACCGCGCAACCATTTTAGTACACCCATACACCAGCATCTTCTCGTACACTTTTCAACGACTTTCCAATCGTCACCCGCATCTGCTACATCATCTCCATCCATTCCTCCCCGATGAATGCGTACAGTGAGTTCATCGATCCGTCGAGGATCTCCAACTGTGTGGGCTGCAATTTCATTTCGCCCACCTCGAAGTCGCTCATCGTTGCCAAGTCCAATGTTCTTCAGGTATTTGATGTGGTTCATGATGGCTCCAACACCAGTACCAACAGCTCATCCGAGAAGTTTAAGCTCAGATTGGTCGACCAATTCAAACTCCATGGCTTAATTACAGACTTGAAACCCATCCGAACCATCGAAAACCTGGAACTCGACTACTTACTAGTATCTACCAAATTTGCCAAGTTCTCTCTCATCAAATGGAACCACCATAAGAACTCTATCCAGACCATATCATTACACTTTTACGAACAAGCGTTGCAGAATTTGACTTATGAAGAGGTCAAATCGTCCCAATTACTCGTGGAACCAAACAACTTCTCCTGCTCGTGTCTTCGTTTCCAGAACCTTTTAACCTTCTTACCTTTTGAAGTTATGAACAATGAAGACGACGATGACGACGTCGATGTTGACGAAGACACCTCAAACAAGTTGAACGGTAAGCCAGCACAAGAGTCCAATGGAAATGCTCAACCTTTACAAATAGACAACTACGAAATCTTTGACTACAGTTTCATCATCAACGCCACTACTTTAGATCCCAGCATCAAAACCATCATTGATATGAAGTTTTTACATAACTATAAAGAACCCACCCTTGCCATACTATCACTGAGAAACGATACCTGGGCTGGTAAATTGCCCCAGGTGAAGGATAATGTTAACTTCATTGTTTTATCTCTTGACATCAACGCAAAGTCCTCCACGACAGTATTAAAAATAGACAACTTACCCTATGATGTCGACCGCTTAATCGCCTTGCCTCTGCCATTGAACGGGAGCTTGTTGTTGGGATGTAATGAAATCATTCATATCGATAACGGGGGGATCACCAGACGTATAGCCGTGAATGAGTTCACTTCTCTCATAACTGCGTCCACTAAAAACTACTTGGATCAATCAAGTTTGAACTTGAAGTTAGAGTACAGCTCGGTATACCCTATACCTCATGACAATAGAGTATTGCTTGTATTACACAGTGGAGAGCTTTTCTATATAAACTTCCAAATTGATGGTAAGTCCATCAAAAAAATGGTTCTTGAGCAAGTAGAATCAGCAGATTATGAGTCTTTGGTAGGGAAAATCAACTTACCCGGAGATATTGCCCATCTCGATAACAACTTGATGTTCATTTCCAACAAGAATAGTGATTCACATTTGGTTCAACTCCACTACGCAGAATCAATAGTTGCTACTTCTAATGGATCAAAAGTTAAAGCTGAAAGCAAGAAACAGGAAAAGGGATCGGATGATGAAGATGATTTGTATGGGGACGATGAAGTCAATGAAGAAAACGTAGAGAAGAAAGGAAAAATCGTCTTCAGAGTACAAGACCAACTCATAAATAGTGGGCCTACTTCGACATTTGCCTTTGGTCATTATTCCACCGAGAAGTTCATTGCCAATTTGGCTAATCCTAACCATAAAGAAATTTGTATAATTAGCAATGGTGGGTCCAACCACACGGGCCACTTAAATATCATAGCCCCTTCCATCCAAGCCAGCATTAGATCGTCATTGAGCTTCTCACAGATCAATAGAATGTGGAACATCAACAACAAGTTCTTAATAACGTCCGATGACACCCAAAATAAATCAGAGATCTTTCAAATCAACAAATCCTATGCTCGTTTGAATGCTAAACATTTCATTAACAACGAACTTACCATTGCTATGCACGAGTTGAATAGTGGGAAATTCATTTTACAAATCACTCCCAAGCATGTGAGCTTATTCAACACTGTGTTTAAAAAGCTTGTTACGTTAGATGAAGAATTGAGCAAGGATTTCGAAAATGATGACATTATTAATAGTTACCTCAATGAAGAATACTTAATGCTTTTCTTCGCTAGTGGGGAGGTTCTGATCTACATAGTCAACACCTATAATGAATCTTTCTCCAAGATTAACATTCCTAAAATCTTGTCTGACACCATTATCACCTCAGGTTATATTACCAACTCTCACTTGCTCAACGCCGTCCTGAAGGACGTTAATCTTTTGATCAATCGTGGAGTCAAAAGGAAAAGAAACCTGACCATAGGAGCAGCTTCTGCCCCTACTGCCAGCTCTTCTTCTTTAGGTCCAAAGCTGAAGACATTTGTGTTGGTTACTGGTGACAATCGAATTGTGACGTTTAATAGGTTTCATAACGAGAGATGTTATCAATTGAATGACACCAGTAAATTCACCAACGAATTGACTCTCGGATTCTTCGAACCCCGTGACACATATCCAGATCCTTTGATCAAGCAAGTGATTTTTAATGAGTTGGGAGACCAGCACAGCAAAGAGGAATACTTGACTATTTTGACTATTGGTGGGGAGATCATCATGTATAAGTTGTTTTTTGATGGAGAGAACTACTTGTTGAAAAGAGTTACTGATCTATTACTCACTGGTGCTCCTCATAATGCTTATCCTCAAGGGACCTCTATTGAAAGGAGATTGGTTTACTTGCCTAATTTCAATGGATTTACTACGATCGTGGTACCAGGAGTGACTCCGTATATTATATTGAAAACATCTCATTCTATACCGAGGATTTTCAAATTCGGAAAGATCCCTATTGTATCGTTTGCTTCATTCTCCGATTCCAAGGTAAAGAATGGAATCATTTATCTTGACACCAAAAAGAACGCGAGAATCGTAGAATTACCGCTCGATTTTAACTACGAGAATACTCTCCCTATTAAGAGGGTCATGATAAACGAAAGCGTCAGATCCATAGCCTACCATGAATCCTCCAACACCTACGTTGTGTCTACGTTCAAGGATTCGAAGTACGACTGTCTAGACGAAGAGAACAACCCTATTGTTGGTATCGATCCTTCGAAACCAGGACCTCATTCTTTCCAAGGTCTGATTAAACTCTTATCAACGTTGACATGGACCGTTATTGACTCGGTGGAGTTTGAGAATAATGAGGTGGGTATGAGTGTTAAATCTATGGTATTGGACGTGGGTATTTCTCAAAAAAAATTCAAGAACAAAAAGGAGTATATCGTTGTTGGAACGGGGAAATATAGAATAGAAGATTTGGGTGCTAATGGATCTTTCAAAGTGTTTGAAATCATTGATATTATTCCTGAGCCAGGAAAACCAGAAACCAACCATAAATTCAAAGAGTTCTATAAAGAAGACACCAAAGGTGCAGTCACCTCGGTGTGTGAATTAAGTGGACGATTTCTCGTAGCCCAAGGACAGAAGATTATTGTTAGAGATATTCAGGATAATGGAGTGACACCAGTAGCGTTTTTGGATACTGCGGTTTATGTTTCGGAAGCTAAGAGCTTTGGGAATATGTTGATACTCGGAGATTCACTTAAAAGTTTGTGGCTAGTTGGTTTTGATGCCGAGCCTTTCAGAATGATCATGTTAGGAAAAGATCTTCATTCACTTGACGTAAATTGTGCCGACTTTTTGGTGAAAGATGAAGAGATTTACTTGATTATTGCTGATAACTCCAACGTTGTTCATATTGTGCTGTATAATCCTGAAGACCCCAGTTCATCTAATGGACAACGGTTGATTCATAAGTCGGCATTCAATTTGACTAGTACCAGTACCTGTTTGCGGTTGTTGCCGAAACATGAGGAGATTTATGGTAATCCAGAAGGGTTCAATGATTACGTATTCCAAGCCGTGGGCTCTTCAATTGATGGATCTTTTTACGTGGTTTTCCCCACCAATGAGTCCACATACAGAAGAATGTACATTTTGCAACAGCAATTAATTGATAAGGAATTCCATTACTGTGGATTGAACCCAAGATTAAACCGTTTCGGGGGGATTCCTCTCACCTACAGTGACACCAACACCAAACCATTACTCGATTATCTGGTTATAAAGAGGTTTGCCTATCTTAACGAAGACAGAAAGAAGAATTTGGCCCTGAAAGTAGGGAACAGGGCTGATATAGAGCAGGATATCTGGAAGGATTTCGTGGATATCGAAAATGTCTTGAAACATATGTAATTTATGTATATAATAGAATGGCCCGCCGTGCCAAACCAAAACCCACAGTAGCGCAATGACCAAACGTGGTTCCATGCTCCATAGCAATAACCGTAAGTGGAGCCAAGTTCCCTCCAATATCACCGCAGCCAGAATCGAATTTCTCAATTGTTAGACCCGTGCACCGACTAGTCAGTATTGCGCTGCCAGAACTTGATCCAGGATGAATGTACTCCCGTAACCACTATAGAAAACACCGGCATCCCAACATCCACAGCCATGGGAAAATCAAAAGTATCAAGGAAATCGGTTTCCTTCCAACTGCTGATGGATGACACCAAAGATGAAGCGTCCAGGGACCTGTCCGCACCTTCCACCCCCATAAAGAATAAGCCCCCGTTTCCCAGCATGAATAGCAAGATTCTTGCTACTCCCATACATTCCTTATTGACAATTGTTGGCCTTTTCAAACTCGGCTTGATGGAAAACACCACCGGTGTGCTATTAAAGAGTATCCCCATGGTGGTTCTTTTTCTGATGGTGTTTGGGTATATTTTGACGCAAAATGTAGTTCCATCCTCCAAGAAGAAAGCCAATGGAACTGTTTCGATCAAGAAGAAACAATCAGAAAATGTGCTCTTGTTATTGGCAGGGAGTACTGTTGTATGTTTAGTCATGTCAGTGCCGATTTTCATGGTGGTGATTTTATTCGGAGCCCCATTGTCAAACCACATCACTGAGACATTCTTACTTTCTATTCATTTGACATTCTTGGTGTTCTATCCTTTACTAGTATACTTCAAGATGGATACTGCAAAATTCTCATCACTATTTGACTACGATCATATCTACAGAGCCATCTTCACTAATCAAATATTGTCCTCCAGTTTTTTCACAATCATTGGTACCTGGTTTGGGGTGTTTCCAATTCCATTGGACTGGGATAGACCATGGCAACAGTGGCCAATTACATTGTTGACTGGAGCATATGTGGGGTCCTTTCTTGGTGGAGTATTGAGCATAGCTGTTACTGCGGTGTTAGAAGATAATTAAAGACGTAGTACCTAATAACAATACCAAACCATCTAGGGTATCAGGTATTAGGGTACATAGATGCATGTGATGAACAGTACGATCTGGAGTATTATCCAAAGTCACTATAACAATGAAATTAAGCTGCACAACCAGAAGAGCTTCAAGTGGAAACATCGCAGCCAGTTGGTTTTCTCTGACACGGCCTCAATATCTTGTATATATATCTTTACTATAATCGTGGTAAATCAATCTAGATTTTTTGTATGCAGCCGAAATATGGTTTCCAAACTATTTTGCAGCCATCTCACACTTCGTACTACATAAACATGTTTTTCTCTCCATATGAGTGGTGGAAGATCGCTAAAATACCGTTTGCAACTGAATCAGTATAAGGAAGTTCAACACTGGCCCTTCCTATAGCATGGCTTGTTATACTAGTATTGGAAGAGTCAAGTATGTATCTACAGATGAGATGCACATACGTGTCTAGAATAGAAACCTCACATACTAAATTTCGATCTTCTTCATCATATACATGTACTTTTATATGTTACTATATAACCACCGCAGTGGGACACTGGCAGCCTTTCTGGCCCATCCCATTCCCCTTGGGTTGCAAGCAGGAGTATTAGTCGGTGTACGGGTGTTTATTTCTAAAGGTATATCTACGCGTTGTTTTCGTCATCTGAAACGAAATGCTTCCCTTCAACACCATGAGTGGATTTCCCAAGGTGCCTCGCATACGAGGAGATACGGACGATGAAGCATCGATACACCTCTACAGTCAGGTTGGTCCTGCAAACCCGTTACACAGACGAGCACCCAGTCGACTGGGTCCAAAATCCAATTATGAACGCGATATCATGAAAATTTTGTATGAAGACGATGACAAATTAGAGATTAATGGGGGATCGAGTGCAGTAGAGTTGCCCAATTTCAATACTGGCTTTCATCAGTTTCAAAAGCTGAGAAGTTTGGCTGACAACGCGAATTTGGCCAGTGATGAAGAAGAAGAAGATGATGGTGAGGATGAGGATTATACTGATGACGAAACTGTTCTTGATGATGATATAGGCCCCCTGAAGCTGAATGATCCATTTGTGGATGAACCTAAACCAAACGACAGTCTTTTCCAGCAATTTCAGAGAGTTAAAGATAATGAACCAGATCCAAAACCGAAGCAGGCTTCGACAAGCAAGCCCAAATTGAAGAAAAGTAGAAGTGGAGGTTCTATTGCCTTGATCATTCTACTAGCTATTATATCTTTTTTGGCATCTTTTGGTATCGGCCACGTGCTACCTTCGTATATCAATGGGGCTTCTGCTCCTTCTACTCGTCCTATAGAGAGTTTCAAAGATATAACTTCTAGATTCCAAAAGATTGAAAAACAGCTCGATCAGCTCGGTGATTTGACTATAAATCTATCGAAAAGACAGGAATTGCAGACCTCTAAGTTTGTTTCTCTTGAGACCAATTGGAATAAAAGGTTTACTGCTATCAGCAAAAGATTTGATGAATTGGGTGCGAAATCTGAAGGAAACGAGAATTATCATAGTTTATGGAACGAATTCAACGAATTGAAGGGAAGGGTTGAAGTTATATCATTAAGTGATCCGGACCTACTTGGATCAAAATTGAAAGAAATTACCAATCAGTTAAATCGCTTATCCCTGCTTAGTACTAATCTTGAAAACGTAAAATCTGACATCCTTCAGCAACTAATCGACTCTTTGCCTAGCCAAGTTCCGGTCTATATCAAAAATAATAAAATCCATTACCTTCCCGAATTCCAAAAGTACCTCTACTCCTTCGTTGAAAAGTTTTACCGGGATCAACATTCAAATGAAACCGTAGATTGGAATTCTTTTATAAAGCAGAATGATCTTCAACTTAAGAAGTACATGAACTCTAATCTCAGAACTATCAATAAAGCATCAATTCAGGAGATACTCAATACGAAGTTACAAGAAAACAATAAGGTTATATGGAGAAAGTTAAATGAGGTTTTGGACACTATCAATACGGTCCCCTCTAATTCCACCATCACTAAAGCATCCAGTAAAGTTCTTTTAAGTAGCTTATTAGATGTGCTTCATGGAGGGTCAGTGAATGTTAATTATGCGAATTATCGATACGGTACCCGAATTCTTGGTTTTTTAACTGACAATGGGTATGATTTTGGCAAGAAATCTTTGAGAAGGCGATTATTCTTGGGATGGTATGATTATCTTACTTCAAATGGGTTGAGAAGTCCTAAATACTGGAAATTCAATGCTAACAATGTGATCTTGGACGGCGGAAGTTATTGGCAATGTGAGCTGAACTCCTGTAATTTCGGTTTAAGACTATTCAGTCCAGTAATATTGACAGATTTCGTATTAGAAAACCCACAAGGTGTTGAACATGTTGAAGGTCCGCAGACGGTATCCATTTATATTCGGCCAAAGAATGCCTCACAAAGGAGTACGTTGTTGGAGTATTTGAAAAAATACAAACTCAACTTCGAACCACTTAACACCAAGAATAAGTATCTTAAGAAGTTCGTCAAGGTCAAAGAAGTTGGACTACATTCTAAAAAGCCATTAAACCACATAAAATTCCCTGTGAGTTTGGTGAACTTGAGAATCCCTGTCAGAGATGTGTACGTTGAATTGGCATCTATGGATGGTAAAATAGGGTTGTATCAGTTTAAGGCATATGGAATCAGTGAATATAATGCAGAAAAGTACAGTGACGAAGTGGAAACGCTTTTGAACAAAATGTACGATCAACAGCAGGAAATCGATGAACGTGAAGAGGAGGAGAGAAATTTTGAAGCTTACAGCACACAGGATGTGTTTGATTCACAAGTCTTGGGATCCGATGAAATACTCCTTTAGATATGTTTTACTGCTGGTCGCTTCATTCTTTCAAGATCTCTTTCCTTCACATGCAGTTATTTATCTGTTATCAATCTACGACGTCTGTCCTGTACCATACTTTGTACAATATAAATGAAATAATGCATTAATGTATGTATAAATAAGAATTTGAAGAACATTTCAAATCTAGTAAAGAAATCACATGTTTAATGATGTGATGTGATTCTAATGGAATAGAAGGATGATGTTAATTTTCAATAGAAATTTCTGAAAGATCACTTTTCGTGTCGTATAATCGTTATGATACAATTTTTGATAGGAATAAATAGGTTTTATTGATTATTCGTCATCTTCATCATCATCATCATCATCATCGCCACCTTGAGTGTATTTAGCTTTAATGTCTTTCCATAATTTACCTTTGTTGTGGTTCTCGTACCATTTGGTGACGGCAACATCAAAGAAACCTTCAAATGCAAAAGCACTGGCAAAGATGGTGGTGACGTAGATGGAATTTCTCTTAAAGATAGAAGTGAACTGAGAAAACTAATTGTTAGTGTGAGAAAGTAGACTGGGGATGATGGGATAGTAGCTTCATAATACACTAGGCCTGGAGCTTGTTTCTTTTAATAAATTTATTCCATCTCTAATTTTTCATGGGAAGAAATCATGAAAATACTTCACTGCAAGATTTTCTCTTATTCTTAGTCCAGTTTCCCTTCGTGTGTCAAGCTATTTCGCTTCAAATCCCATCACAATTACCGGTAACATACCATTTTGTTGATAAAGCAGAGTTCTTCAAGTTAGCAAACGCAGGTGTAGAAAAAATCTGTTGATTACTGAAGTTCATTTTCCACTGCTGTTGATTGGCTGAGTTATGTGCAGGATTTGAGATGAAAAGATTTTAGGCTGTAAAATATGAATGCTATGAAAAATTATGGTTCGCTTGTACAAGAGAAACGAGAGTTGAATTAGGACCTAGTGGAAACATTGGCTGTAGTTGAAATAAGAGGGAATATGAGTTGTCAGCAGGGAGCACGGGTATGCTGGTGGCTAAGTGTAATTTCTCCGGTATTAAGCAGCATATGCAGCAGTACTGCCTGATGAGACGTTTTGGTACATTCGGATAGTAAAGACTGAATAGATTGACAAGCATGTTATTCTAGTTGGAATTAGTTGACTTCATTTAAGCATTAGTCTAAATTCTGTCACTTCAGCTTCGATAGAAGGGACATAGTAACAAGGTGACCTACCACCGAAACTACTACCGCAGCAGTGTAGATAACTAACAAATGTAATGGGATTACGCTTCTCCACGATCTCTCTATGATCAACACCGATTACAGTGACTGAGGTTTTCGTTACGAGGTTACGAGTAAGATCGAGACATGTTTTAGATGGGTGCGAAATTTTCAGTTCTAATATTTTTCGTATTCCTTGATACATTTTGCAAAATTCGGACAATTACATAAAAACTTTCAGCCGTTTCAAGCGACTAAGTCTCCGTAGTTGAAGTAGTCAGATCGGATTAACATATCACTTCTATCACGTGGCATTCTGTTCGAAACGATAGTGTAACGACAGCAGGAAGTTATTTTACACGGTACTTTAGTATGAACTATTGCTTTTGGTTGCTTAAATGTGTTTCATTTTTAGTCTTTTTTTACGTTGATTTCATCTATATCTTTATCTAATCGTGTGCTTTTCCAGCTACAAGACGATAAACAACATATCATTCTTTCTAATTACTTAATTTAACATTATCTAAAGCTTCGGCAGCCTCTTTCACTTCAGGAGCAGGTGCAGATTCTTGTTTACCAGCACCAGGATATTTCGAACCTTTATTCTTCACTTTCTTCAGCTTCTTTTCCTCTTTCTTGGGTTCAGGGTAACCGTTTTCACTAGAATTTTGGAAATCCGTGTTTTTTGCGAAATCTTCTCTGATTGGTGCCAATAATTCATTGATTTTGGTTGCAACCCCCGATTTCAAATCCACTGGTGATAATTTTTCTGACTTGAAGTCTTCTTTCAAAGTTTCAAGAGAGTTGTAAGTGATTGGACCACCATACTTTTCTGGTCTGTCAATGAAGAAATCAAAAGTTTCCTTTTCAGCTTTCAAGGATTGAATTGGTTGAATGACATTTTCAATGAATGCAATCAACCCGTTATCTACAATATCACCAGGAGCACAATAGGCACTATTAATCTTCTTAGTAACAACTTTTGGATCTTCTAAAACATCGATTTTCGAATTTGGATCAGAAGCACTCATTTTACCACCTTGTCCCAAACCAGGAATCATTGGGTTCATTAAATGAGCTCTCTTCTTGTAACCAATAGCTTGTAAATTTTCTTCAGCCAACACGAAAATCTTTCGTTGGTCAACACCACCAAACTGAACATCAACATCCAAGTAATGCTCGTCCAAAGCTTGCATTAATGGGTAAATCAATCCCGATAACAAAGGGTTTGCCACTTGTTTAACAACGTCAGCTCCGGCTCTTTTAGCATCGTTTTGAGATACTCTATTAGATAATTTGAAAATATCCATGGTGTAATCGGCAGTTAACTGATATTCAGAACCAGTGATGAACTTTAATTTGTCAATAGGAACGTTAATGGAGGTTAAGATAGCCTTGACAACGCACTCATAGTACTTAGCTCTGAATCTGACCACTTCTAATGGTGCTTTCATGTTATCCAAGTAAGCGTGGAGATCAGCAAGTAATACAGTAACTTCACATCCAGCTTTTAAGAAATGTGCTAATTTAATCATTGGAACGAAGTAACCGCAATGAGGCTTACCAGTTGGAGCCGTTCCCCAGTAAATTTTCAATGGTCTTTTCTCTTTTTCTAAAACATCTTTGATGATTTGGGCATTCAAAACTTCTTGTAGTCCCTTAGTAATTAACTCGTATTGTTCAGTAGGATCGGTTATCGTGGACATCTTGGTTGATGGTGAATATTTTATGAATCATTTTTGGTGGAAATTTGCGGAAGGAAAATTTTCGCATGCATACAAAACCAAATGCTGCATAGAGAGAGCAGGCGACAGACAAGTGAAGTATCGAGTATTGAAAAGATACCTACTATTTATATCGAATCATTCTTGACATTGAATTTCATGAAAATATGTAAAAAATGACGGTTTCTTAGATAAAAACCAGCACCGATTCACATCATTCCTTAACCAGAGCGGTTTGCACAGGACGTACTAAGATGTCATTCAGGCATACTTCGATACCAGTTTCACTGCGAAAATAGCTGCCGTCGTTACCGGTCTGTATTACGAGAGACTAGGAAATGTGTATCCAATAGTCGGATGTTTTAAGGATGTAGTTATTTGGTCTTTACTCTATGAACAATTGTATTGTGATACTACCTGGGTTTCCGAATTGTAATTTGGGATGCATAGAGAGTCAACTAAGTACTCGAGGAAGAGTGACCTCCAGTTTTGTTTTAACCTTGAAGGTTTATCATTTGAACCGTGACGTCGCTGCAAATAAAACATCATACCAAAAGACAGAGGGTCCAATAAAGTAGAGCGCTCAATGTATAAAATCATTTTTTTTAAAACTGACTTTTCTATATTCAAATTCTTAATCACAGTAATAATGTTGAGTACAGCATCAAGAAGTGGAGCTCTACAGGTCGTTGATCTCCCTGGAAAATTAAAGACTCATCTCTTAGTTTCTTCGAACTTTTCTACTCTCTACTACTAGTATTTTTTTAGCTGCTTTAGCGAGTGTTGCTGCTGCCTCAGATGGCTTCGTTCAGGTCAATGTCAAGCCGGTTACTCACACCAACAGTAGCTACATGTACAATAAGTTAACTCAGAGGCTCGGGAAAGACGTTGCTCAAAATATCCCACTTAATGTTACTGGAAAATTTTATTTTACTCTGATCGGAGTCGGTTCCAAAAATCAAGAGCAAAAGCTTTTGTTGGACACCGGCTCTTCTGATTTCTGGGTGCAAACTACTTTAAACGACCGTTGTGGAGTAGCCCCATGTGAACCGTATGGTGTCTTTGACGAATCTAAATCAAGTACTTTCACCAACAATTATACTTCTCTTACTGTCGCCTATGGTTCTGGTTTATTATTTGCTTATGATCTCTGGGGTCAGGATACTGCTACTATCGGCTCTAGAATTACCGTCAAAAAAGCAAACTAAGGTTTCTCTAATATCTCGAGATCGAATGGGGTCTTTTGGGTATCTCCTACGCTGGCTTAGAATCTACGACTGTGGTAGTAGGTTACACTTACGACAATTGGCCAATTCAATTGTAACAACAAGGTTACACCAAAAGACTGCTTTCTCTTTGTACTTAACGGAGGATGATACGAGCAATGTTCTTTTTGGGGGTATCGACAAGGCAAAATACACTGGTGACCTAGCCACGATTGATGTTATCAAAGAACGCACATTATACGACTTTTTTAACGTCAGATTGGACAGCGTCTCGGTTCATATTAATGGACAATCGAACACGTCTTCTCCTGTCCAAATTCCCAACGGTAAAAATGTTCTTTTAGATTCTGGAACTCCATACTTCATCCTTCCTGGAGAAACTCCAGACGAAATATTCAGACAAATTAACCCTAAAGCAGCCAAATATCTGTATGAAGTTGACTGTGCTTTGAACCTTTCTTTCAAATTTAAAGGAAGCGATATCTTATTCAGTGTTCCTTTCACTAAATTCATTGAGGAGTCTGAAAATGTCTGTACATATGCTATTGTCTCTTCGGGGACCGAAGTTGGAACCCTAGGTGCTCCATTCTTAGGACATACGTATACCACATTTCATTTAGAAGACAACACTATTTTTCTAACCAAAGTTAAGTATTCTGGGGATTCCAACATTGTCCCAATCAAATAATGAGGACTTTCGTGCCTCAAATTTAGAATTCTTCACGTAAAAATCTTTTGTTTTCTGTTTATAGCTTAATGCAGCTTTATTTTTTCCTTGATATGTATGGAAGCATTTTTTCGCAGCCAAATGCATGAAATATCATTCGGAGAAGTGAAAAAAACAGAGAGACAGAAACAGGGCTCTATAAATTTGAGTATCTGATGATATTCACACATTTCAGTCACTTTTTAAGGGTACTGACCTTCTCTGTTAAACCGGTCCATTAAAGTAAATGATAAATCAAGTGTAAATGTCGGAAGTTTACCAGGAAGATCTTATCTGCATCTATTTTGAGTGTTGATATGCAGGCTAATTTGGATGGTTAGTACACGATAGCGGGTGTGTGTCTCGAGACTTTATATACAGTTAAGAAGTGAACTGTTCCCTCTTTGACGAGATAGTAGGCCAAGTTTAGGTGTGGAGATTTGGAGATGAAACTCGTGTTTGTTCTCTTCGTTTGTTAATACCTTAACCTATAAAGAATTATATAAAGGAGGGCAACTTGTACCATATTTATGTTCGTAGTTTTCGTAGTGTAACATCTCCCCAATCCTCTGTTATTGACTACTGTCCCACCTTATAGCATTACTTCTGAGTGGCTTGTAGTTCATGTCGTCCGATGATTAGTAATAAACTGTACGGGTTTAAGTTTCCTTATTGAACCCGTGCACCAGATTGCAGGATCTTCCACCAGATTCTCAGTTAAATGTGGTCACAAATCACGAAGCATCTCGCGTACCTTAAGCATTTCGAAAGCGAATTGCATAATATTGAATTAAGTCAAGTTTTAAATTTGACTGGAGGCTACTCATATCATCCACCAACTCCACTATTTGGTAATCATGAAGTTACAAGCAAGGAAACTCCAAGAGTTTGTGCTTGAATTGCCACCAAAATTGGACTACACCCACAACCTAGCCATTCGACAGAATCTCTTCAAAGCATTATACTATGCCGTCAGTGATGAAGGTAGATTTCTCAGTAGTTTATTCCCAAGATTGACCGATTCGACCCTTGAAGAATTAAAAGATTTTGCATTCCCCATAGCCACGATCATTGAACGTAAACCATTTTTTGAAGATAAGCATAAAGAGCACCATACCCACGCACGAGATCGGGCCTGTTCAAGACATTTTAAAGCTCATGAGTTGGTGTATCGGTGTCACGACTGTGGATTTGACGACACATGCGTCATATGCTCATATTGCTTCAATAAAGAAGCTCATATTGGCCATAATGTAACAGTTTACAACTCGTCTGGTGACAATGGAGGAATTTGTGACTGTGGAGATCCCGAAGCATTTGTAAGGGATATCAAATGTAAAGCTATTATTGATTCCGAAATGTTGACTGGTGTCCACGAAGATTTCGACGAGGCGATACGGGAAACAATATCGTTCGTATTGAAGTACGTTTTGGATGTGTTAAACTTCTCTTGTCATACGCTACCCTTCATACATCAAAACATCAACGGCAGGGGCAACTTAAGTTTCAACTCAAAAGTCATTTCCGAATTATCTTCACTCGATTCGGTTTCTTACGGCGCCTGG
Source organism: Isabelozyma rhagii (assembly GCA_003708185.3). Lineage (NCBI taxonomy): Eukaryota > Fungi > Ascomycota > Pichiomycetes > Serinales > Metschnikowiaceae > Isabelozyma > Isabelozyma rhagii. The sequence goes on from PPNO03000016.1 coordinate 128,653, forward strand.
GATGTCAATTCCAGTGATTTATGGTATTTAATTCTTTGGAATGACGAAAATCATGATTTTGAAGAGGCAAAAGCAGGAATCAGAGCTGCCACAGGATATGATGCTATTCGTGCTGATAAAATGGCCCAAGAAATCAACACCCATGGTAGATGTATCCTCAAAGAAGCAAAGGAGTTTCATGAACTATTAGCACCTCAAACACGGGCAGAAGCTGGTGGTTTGGTGGCTTCAATTTGTACTGCCAGAGATTATATGAGAGATACAATTGTTCATTACATGATCAATTGGTTATATGATATTTGTGACTTTCAAGGTAATAACCAATTCCGTGAACGTTGTAAAGAAATATTGGCGGAAGAATTGTTGAAGGAAAATCACGTTTTTACCAAATACTTTCCTATGGACTTATTCAAACATATCTATCAGGATATTGAACAAAAATGTTTTGAAAGTGGATTTCTATACTATGGACGAATCCCCAATCTTGGATCATGTTCCGTAAACCCCAACACCGAATATAGTTGTATGAACGAACCAACAAAGAAGATCCTAACGAATAAAGGTTTTAAATCAAATTTTGCCCACTCAAAACTACAATTTTTATTAACTTTCGAAATAAGATTAACTTCATTGAGTAGAAAAAAATTGTCCAAACTCTTACTACAATGTTTGATTCAAGATCCTAGTACTAAATCCGAATTTGCTCGTCAATTTGTAGACATTTACCCTAATTTACTCAACATCCTTGCATTATCTGATCGTGAAGAAGATCTTAATTTATTGAATGACATTACTACTCAGCTATTTACTTGTCCTAAAACTGTGCTGACGATATTAAAAGAAAACCAAGTAGGTAATATTCTTGCCCCAGCTGCCAAGTTAATCGAAGAACACTCAACTTCAATGAATAATGAAAGTGGATACCCAAATTTCATCGAGTTAGTTACTGATCGAAGGAGTCGACGTGCGAAATCTTCTATAAAGAAGGCCGTCATTAGAGCCATACGAGATGTTTATTACTTAATTGATAAAACCAATCTTTCTGTGAACAAGCTTGAAGTGTTTCTTTCACAAGATGTACTCATAATGTTCATTTTGTTTCTTAGAAACTTTCAGGGTTATTGGGCTATCGAAAGAAAATATGGAGAACATGTAGAAATTGAAACTCCTGATTACATGATTCATTCCGAGTATTCCTCTCCAATTCTTACATTAACTAAGTTAATAACCGATTGTGGCTCAGACAACTATAAGTTAATGCAAAATGCTGCTGAAATGATCATTAAATTTTTAAAGTTAAGGAAGTTCAAAAGAAATGGAGAAATTGCTGAATTTAAGGTTAGTAAAAGTCCAGTATCGTTTATTAATCCTATAAACGCATTGTTGTCCTTCCTTGTACAATCACATGGTTTCCATCATTTCCAGGATGTTATATTTGATGCCTCAAATAATGATTTTCTAGAAATCACAGATGTATCTCTAAGAAGTATTGTTCTAGCAAATCAGGTGAAAACTGGATTTTGGATTCGTAATGGTTATTCAGTCTCTAGACAGTCCTCCATTTATATGGGAATCTTCTTGCGAGAATTGTCTTACTTTCGTGATTTTCATATCAATCAAATTGGTGCTATAGTTCAAAATCCTGATACTTATTTCCTTAATATGTTGGATAGATGGGAGTTGCTCAATTGGTTTAACAACGAAATCACTCATGAAAATACTGTTTATGGTGATCGCTTTTCTTCAATTGCTGAAAATTTAATTGTTTTCGTCTACAACTTGATTACCAATAGAGACAATTTCAAAGAATTATCATCAGAAGAGAGACTAAAAGAAAGAGCTAAAGCAGCTATTTTGTATTACCTATGTGATGAGCCAAAAGGTTATACTGACATGAAAAATGCTATCAACACTGAGCTTACATCTGTTCCTAATTTTGATGACTTACTTAATGAATCTGCTGATTACGTAGCACCTACGGGGTTTTTCGGTACCGGCTTATACAGATTGAAACCTGAAATGTTTGAAAAATTAGACCCTTTAAGTTTATATTTGGATCCAAGTCAATTCCAAACTGTATCGGAATCTTTGATTAAAAATATAGCCAAAAATAAGAAAATTAGAGAGCACCAAGTTATGCTTTATCCTGAGCTTTTTTTGATTGAGAATACAATAGTTAATGAACGTTTAGGAAGATTCACCAAATCCAAGCATTTCGCTAAATTCATATACAAGCTATTGCAAGTTGCTATCAACAAATCAGATGAAACATATCTTTCCCAATTATTGCACTTGATACATGCAATTATTCTCGATGATGAGTTGCTCCATGGAAAAATGTATCTCAATGAAAATTTCGTGATCATTCCTATCAGTGACTTGCTCTTAACCATTGTGGAATCATCAATGTCAGATACCGTGGTTCGCAAGGCTGATTTCCTTATTGATAATCTAGGTGGTAAAGATGACCGTATCTTTGATGCCCTAATAGACTGTTTTGGGGAAGAACACATAGAAACTTACAAGAGTAGAAAAGCAGACTCCTCTAGAGTAGAAAAAGAAGAAAAGAAGAAACAGTCAGACAAGAGAATGGCCAAAATCATGAAGAAATTTGCCAAACAACGAGAACAATTTTTAGAGAAGAATACTGACTTGAATATGGAATCCAATACCGGCACTTCCCCCGAACGTGAAGAAAATATTCCATTAAGGACATGTGTTTCATGTGGTGAAACCGAGTCTGTCGATAAATGCTTTGGTCTACTTGCAAGCCATGTGAAAAGCTCAGTATTCTGGCTCCTTCCAAGCCCCGATAATGGTCTTTCACTGATCGCATTTGGGGAATTACATTCTCATTCGCAGGCTCAATTACCACTCAATTATCAAACTAGATTCCCTTATCAGGAATACAATGATCAAATTGAGGGATATGTTATGGTTCTGTGTGGACATGGTATGCATTTAGAATGTTATGACAGTTTCAGAACTCAGAAATATAATTTCTGCCCTCTATGCCATAATTTTGTGCAACATATTATTCCTAGTTTCATTCTGAATAAAGCAGAGCGTGATGAAGAAAATATGAATCAGTTGATTAATAAACAACCAGAAAGTTTTTTGCCGATTAAAGGATCTGATATTTCATACAGTAAGTACAAAAAGAGAGAAATATCTAAGTCCTTGATAAGAAGAGACTACTTGAATGACCCTATACTTGCTGGTTTTGCTGTAAATAAGTTTACCAACTCTCTACATTTAGGTTTCAACCTGGCAGTATTTGCACATGAAGATAACTCTTTGAAAGCACTTAAAGAGAATTTGGCCATATTCTTATCCAATACGATCAGAGCTCATGAGATAGCTTCTCGCTATTCAAGTGACAATTTGGGAACATTCATTGATGAAATCCCATCATCTATAAAGGCTTTATTGATCTCTTGGATACAAAATATGGCTCTTTCATTCATTAAGGACGATGATGCGACATCAGATCTTAATCGCCCGCTAACCGATGTTGATTTATTTACTCAGGTTGTTGTCAGATTTTTCAAAACCGATGAATCGTTTCTCACTCTTGCTAAAGATGCGGTGTTGAAGCAGATTGCCTTAGCATCAAAACTTCTCTCAAATGATGGCCGGTATTCTAAAAAGTTGTCGTATTTTGAAAAATTTGACCTCGAGCCAGAAATTTGTCAAAGGTTAGAAACTGCACTCAAACTCCATTCGAAACCAGAAGACCTTAAAATGATATTTTTTGGTATTCAGAGATTATTGCTTCCCTTATTAAGGAGACTCTGGATTTTCAAATGTATTCTCACTTGTATTGATAATGGGGAGAATACCTTCGTTGCTGCTGATGGCAATAAAAACTTTGACATGATTTCTTATTCAGACCAGGAATCAATGGATGCATTATTATTTGGAATTGGTTTCAAGGGTATAGACGGATTATTTGACATCATGGCAAAAGATGATTCTTTCGACAAATTGTTCAGAGATTCAAATGATGGTGATCGCAAGCTTACTGTAATGATACCGCAACCAGAGTACCCCGGTTTAGTAAAACTAGTTGATTTACCTGATGATTATAATCAGTGCCTCATGAATAATACCACTCGTGATAGTGATTCACTTCTTTGCTTGCATTGTGGTAAGAGCATCAACTCTCAAATTTCACAGATTTCTCATTTGTCTCGTTGTTGTGGAACCACTGCTATAAGTTATCTTCCGCAAAAAAATATTTACTATATTGTCATCAATACCAACGAGACTTTATTCCTAGAAACTCCAGGCCACTATCTTACGGTGCATGGTGAAGTTAAACGGCAAAGATCCAGTGAAAAAGCAACCCTCAATCATAGTAGATTTAGAGAACTCAATAAGATGTGGATAACTCTGAATATTTATACTTTGATCAATAGATCTGTTTCAAGATATACTCCGATAGGAATCCCTCAAGAACTAGGACTAAGGACTGGAGATTCACTGGATGAGGAAGAGCTTGATATGTTTTCTGACGATGAGGAAGCAGATTTCGAGGAAGCTGATGAAGAAATGTTTGTTGATCTTGATGGGGATCACTTCGTTTGGTGATAATAAAGTTCGTTCAAAAGTTCAATAAATGCATTCATAGCCAAGTTGAGACAATTAAAGTAATTAGTTTATTGAAATTTAATGTGTTGTAACAGTGATCTACCTCCTTTGAATATTCAGGAGATTATGACGTATTTTACTACATGTATTACAATTTCCATTTTGTCTTTTCTGACAACAGTTATGTTAAGTCTGTTTACCCGATCTCTATATACGATAATTTATGCTCTATCTACAGCTGTATAGTCACATGCCTATATTGTACTTCAACTTCCATAGTTTATAGAGTATCCCAACCACCAGCATCCATTACACTATCAAGTTTTCTAACAACAAAGTTAGAAACATTATGTTGCAACCAAACTTCTCTGATGAAGTCATCATACCTTGCTTTCAGCAAATAGAGTGTTTTCCCTTTCTTTGCTTCAGCAGGTAATTCTCCGTGTTGATCTAGATAAGGAGCATTATAGAAAGAACCCCCATTTTTATGAAGTAGTAATAAACTTCTCTCTTTTGGTAAGAGGAAAATACCCACAGAGTTTGAGCACTCCTTTAAATAGTGAGTAGTACATTGCCCTTCTTTGCAGCCAATGGCAGCCTTCTGCACGTCAACGACTTCACTGCAGAACAAACAAACAGCCGGATTTTCAATGGTCATATTAGGATTACTGTATCGATCAGAATAATAATACTCTGTGAAAAAGTAATCAAGACGATCTGGTAAATCAATTAGCTTTACAATTCCGGGGTACTCCAAATTCTTCTTCAAACCAACATCTGTGGAGTTTGTCTTTAGCGAATGATTTGCAAGATACGTTAAAAAACTATTCCACCTTGCATGTTCAATCGATTTCTCGGAACTGATAAATGATGTTAAAATTTGCTCTAAACTGTTCAAATTCAAGAACCGACAAAGTCTCTCTGCTTCCAATTCAATCCTTTTATACAGGGATAAGTCAATATCGTCTATATTTGCACAGCATACAAAGGCATAAATAGCAGAACGTCTTAAGAATGGCGTGCAGCATTTCAACAACATGGAGTATATGATATAGCCAAATTTTGGATCATTTATAACCGTTTCTTCAGAAGGACTATAGTCACTCATTGAACTTCTGAGTTTTTTGTACACAATAGTCATTAGTTCGGCTTGCTGACTGGATACCTCTGTCGAGTAAGGAATATCAAAAATATCATAATCACGATGCTTGTAATACTCACGCTTAGGAAGTTCCAGGGCAAGGATATGAAGAGATTGAATAATGTGGCCAATGAAACAATTACGAAGAATCGAATTAAACAGAAATTCTAAGCTTGGCAATGGGAAAATGGTCACTAAGGATTCGAAAAAATCCCGTTCCATGATTGCAGTATTGAATTCTTCACCAGAAAAACACAATAAACTTGCAAGTAGTTTGACGTGAGCATCAGGTTTAACATTCCAAGCTTGAATCCAATTGTTAATTTTCATTAAAAGGCTGGTGTTTCGGAATTCATTCCATGTTCGTAAGTTTGTTAAGGAGTTGTTTGATAACTGATTAATCACTAACTCTCCATGAGATGTAACTCCTCTTAGACTAATTTCAGTTGATTTTATACTATTGGACAAAACTTGTACTGAATCTGCTTTGAATATATGTGGAAAAGTTAGCAAAGATAATATCTGGAACATATTTGATAGCAAGATTCTAAAATGTTGTTGGTTTATGCTAGCCATATTTGTAGAGCTGGAGCCGATCATTTCAGCGGCAGAAGGAGATAGTATATTTTCTTGTTCGATATCTTTTCTCGCCAATTGAGTGAAATTTTTCAACCAAGAATCTTGCTGAAAATTTAAAGTTTTTAGATTTTCAAAATTGTCACCAGGAACCAGAACCAAAAACTTAGATAATGACTTCTTATTTGTAGACCATAAAATCGGAACAAACATATTGTTGATGGCCTTACATAATGGGCATAAAAACTCTTTATGTTCAACATTTTCAGGGGAATTTCTTGTAATTTGATTCAGACGACTTCTATGACTACTTACAAAGTTGATATAACATTGGAAATGCATTCCGTGTCCACAAGTCAGAGAGACAAGTTTATTATCAACTTCATTAGAGTTCTTGAAACCTGGTCCTATAACATTAAACTCCTTGATTTTATTCATGTAATTCTTCCAAGCATTAGTATGATGCTCATTGTTGGTATCTTCTTCCCCTTTATCAAGGCTGGATTCATCAGAGAATGACTTCATAAACCAATAATCGTCATCAAATGGCACGTTCCTGAATTCAGAGCTTTTAGAAATATGAGCAATAATTCCGAAAGGACCAGATTCCTCTGATGCATTTTGACACAATATACAATGGGGAGTTGGGAATTTCCATCCAGAATCCTCCTCGAAGTCTTCCATTTCCATGTCGGAACTTTCAATTTGATCAAAATTATTTTTCTTGGAAAACAGTGATTGCTGCTTTTTGAACTTCGCCATTAGTTTGACTTGTCGTTCTTTGGCAATTCGTTTCTTACGTTCAAATTCACTTTCTGCTGATTCCTCAGATTCATCAAACTCTAATTTTAGTGGATCGAAAACATCAACAGCCTGGCTTAAATAATCATTGATATTGTGATACTTCTCTTCAAACTCCTTAAAAATTGATCTAATTTTGGAATGATGATCTTTGTAAGTGTCGTTTATCAAAGTGCGATATAAGAGTACGGCAACCGACGTATTCTGGGAAGAAGAAATTGTAACAAACTGGTCATAAAAGGTGCCATAAGTTTTGATATCAACAGATGATTCCAACGAGCAAGTATGAATAAGATGTAATGTTGTTTCTAGTAAGCTATCAGCTTTACCAACGCCCTCTTCGTGAATATGTCTCAACGTTTTGATTAGAAAATCTTTAAAGTAAACTGATGCTGAAAAGTTGCCAACAAATTTGTATATTCCCAATTCAGATATCAGTCTTACTTTTGGGGAAATCACAATTTCTGAAGCAACTTTATGCGTTTTCTTTTGAATTTGTTCTTTCACAAACTTGATAGCGTCATCCTTAGCATTGGTGGTATAATTGAAGTAATAAGGATTTATTTGATCGAAATACTCTTCTTTCAATCGATAAATGCCAATATCTTTCGAGCCAGTTGGACAACTAAACACGGTCATGTCTTCAAGGATGATGTCAAAGATTTTCTCTGTCGTTATATGATCAGGTATATGGGAACATAGTTTAGAATAGTTCATTGGTCCAAAACAAAGAGTATGAATAATCTCATTCTTGATTCTTGTCTGGTTTATAACATCATCAGGTAGTCCTCTCAAGTATAGGTCTTCCGTTAATAAGTGAATGAAAAAATTAAGACACTCTTCAAGCATGTATGGTAAAGTACTTTTATCATACTGAGCAGAGTTCATACTAGAGATTTGATCAATAGAAGTTACATTCCAACTATCTAATAATAACCAACGTTTTAGCAACAAGAAGCAGACCAAATTAGGATCATTACAATTAACAAATACTTGGATCAAAAACAAGTCTCGTAAATATCCACTTTCTCTAAGACCAGTATTGCGATATAACTGTAATTGAGTTCTAACGCTAAACCCATTTCTCACCCAGAAACCGGATTTAATTTGTGACAGGAGCACAATAGTTCTTATTGGATATTCGATTATGGAAGTCAAGTTATCGATGTTGGTACAATTAATTGTTGCACTATTGGTAAGGTATGGATATTTTAGTAAAACTTCTTCTGGAAGATACGGGTGTTTGTTTGTTCTCAAAACCAACTGAAGATCTTCAATTGCTTTGAAGTCGGATAACTCAATTAACCATGATAAGAATGAGTGAATTGGGTGCAAAAAGCTTACTTTTCCATTACCTATATTGAACCTTCTGATTGCTTTATAGCCAATAGGCTCAATTACTACCTCTCTATTAGGACTTAGATCAACATCAACTGATTCATCTGATAATTTGGGATATTCATTATATTCAAATCGAAGGAGAAATTTCAACACATATTCAATTGCATTGGCAGCTAATTCATTCTTAAATTGAAGTTCCACTTCAGTAAGGGCAGTTAAACAGCTGGCTATATGTTCACCAAACTTGTAAATCACCAGAATAGCGTGAAAAAAAGCAGTATAATCAGGACTTTCGTATTCAACATGATTTTTACTTTCCCTTCTCATGACTGGACGTCCTTGAAATAAGGCGAGAATATCGCAAGCCATGGGGATGATATTATTGGATAGTATAGTTTTTGAATCGCGACTTCTACTAAGGATGTAGCCGATATCGAAAAATATTTGACCCCATCTTCTATTCTTCAAACTATTCATCGAGAGCTCGTGTGAGAGGGAAATGGTATCTGGAGATTCAATTTTTCCTGTAGAAAGATATCCATAAATGGAAGCAAATATACGAGAAACATCACCATGCTGAATAATGGATGTGGAATTTGATGGACAAGTAAAAAGCTGAGTTGAAAGAACAGACATTATATTCAATTCTGGTTCCCGATCTGTTGTTAAAAACATATCAGCAATAGTAGGGTAAATATCAACGTACTGACAGCAAATGATATTTTTGAAGGATAAATTAGTAATTAATGAGGTGGAATACATATCATGAAGGACTGATCTTATTGACTTCCAGAACCGAATATCCAAATAGACGAAATATTGGAACCTGGAACCAGCATGGCTTTGATGAAGATTGAAATCGTCTTCTGTAAGGTTATAATTACATTCTTCGCAAATTGAGACTGGTAAATTCCATTTGGAAGGAACAAAGTTCCAATGACTCTTTTCTTTGTGCTCTGAATAAACAGAAGGAACTTTTGGAATATTGAAGTTACTATCCAATTTCCCCTGACTATACGCGGAGTTCCCATTCAATCTTCTCTTAGTGAATAATCCTTTATCCCATTTGCAGCAAAAAGCTTTACAGAATAGATTTTTGGCTCGGTTATTAATTTTGAACATTTCACTTTCGGTTAAGTCTTTGATGAAAAGAATGATTTCATCACACATATCTTCTCTGAAGACATCACGATGACTTCGTATACATGATGCTAATCCAGTGGAGGACAAGATTTTCTGACGATTTTGTAGCAAGCTGATATTACTGGAGCTTATTACTTTGGCCTTCCCATAGCTTTGGGCCTTTTCCGTGACCATGACGGCGAACTGGGGGACTTTTTTACTGGCCAAATGGATTCTTTGCACCGAATCACGAAAGTGCCTGATTTGGTCGTTGTAGTACATTAAACAGTATTTTTCACTATTCGGATCTAGAATTGAAGGGTCGGCACCACGGAAACCGTATTTTTCCGGGTCAAGGGTACAGCTCGCCGAGTACTTTTCAACGGGATGGGTTGAATCGTCCCACGGAGAATAGTAGTGAAGGTCACACACGCTCATAACATCTATGACATAATCCAACAAAGTCTCGAGAGTCGAGGAGAACGATCGAATGAAGTCTTCTGGCATGGGACGATTTTTGATGTTTAGAGAATCGTCATCAGAGGCGTAGGGGCAAAAGAACTCATTAACCCAGGCTTCGGGATCACCACAGTCACATACCCCACCGTTTTCACGCTGGCAGATAGTGATGTGAACCTTGTGGCCTACGTGGTACTCTGGATGGTAGCAATGGGAGCAGAGAGCACAGGTATCGTCGAAACCACAAGTGAGACACCGGTAGATTGGTTCACCTTTTCTGAAGATTCTGGCGCACGGCGAGTTGGAGCGGAAGGCATGGTATTTATGGGTATCGTAACGGGGGTCTTTGGATTGGTCGTTATGCTGGTGGTACTTTGAGAACAGCCAATCGTATTCCTTGTCTGCTTTTTGTATGAAGAAGTCGCTGGATGGCGGGGGTTTGTGAGGATCTGAAGCTTTGGGGAAGAGCCAGTCGAGGTAGCGGCCTTGGTTGGAGATGCTGAGAAAGATGGCCTGACGGATTTCTCGACGGGTGTCTTCCGTGAAGAGGAAGTTTGATCTGGCGGGAGCCTGGAGAAGATATCGCCTTAGGTCCAAAGAGGGATCCGAAGACATGTTGCCACCAAGAAAGAAAGAAGAGATGTTTTTTTGCAAACGCGATAAGTGAGAAGACAGAAAAAAGATCGGAGAACGTAGATTTTATATTGAGCCTACATCAGATACTTTGATATATAGGATTATTGTTATACGCTAATACAATCATTGTTATACGACGCCTACACCATCAGCTATACGACCCCTGATATACGCATTTTGTCAACCGAATCAATTTCATAATCTGATCCAGTCGAATGAGTGAGAAAGAAGTCATTTACTACAGAAAGTCCATCGAGGCCAACAGCAAGAAGCTCCAGCACGTCCACGACATCATGTCATTGGCACTAGGCGTGGCCGCCGGGGTGTTGTCTTTGGAGTCGTTGTACGGGTTCATGTTCTACGGGGTGGGTCTAACCATCACCAATGTCGTATTCTACGTTGTTTGCTGCCATAATCAGCCCAAAAGCTACTTCCGTGATCCGGTACAAGAGATTTTTGTTTCCAGTCTAAGTAACAATGTGGCGGGATTTGTGATGGCCTGGTGTCTTGTGTATGCTCTAGTGAAGTGATGGGTTCTATTCATTAGTGAAGTGATGTCTTATATCGCTAGTCATGTCTTATGCACTAGTAAATGATGGACATGTGTATGATTGACTTTTGTATTAATGATATTTGTCTTGTGTGGAGTGTAAGAGAGTAGACAGTACGATGTACGTGATTGGCTGGCCCTGGCCCAGAATTGGCCTAGAATTGGCCCATCAAAGGAAGTCACAGCGTAGTTTGCCAGCCACAGACTTAGGCTAGACTTAGGCTGGATTGATTTTGTCCCAGACTGTGGGTCCAAATGGGCCCGCTCGTGACCAGAAATGGGCCCTTTCCCTGCCAAGCCAGCCCATGGTCACGCCGCAGATCCCTGCTGACCTCCCTCCTTCGTCCCACTTTTGGCCCCTTCTTGGACCCCATTTTGGGGTTTTCCGCTCGCTTTCGGGCCGATTTCCCTCACCCCGCGCCGCCCACCTCGCCCCTCCACACATGGATCTAAATTTCACTCTCGTTCCTCGTTCCTTCTCCTTCTTCTTCCTCTCTTTCTTCCCAATTGATCCCCCGCCTACAATACAATCGCCATGGAAAAGATCGATCTATCCACCAACTCCCGAAAGATCCAGGATGCCTACGACAAAACCGTCAAAGGCGATGGTTCCACCACCTTTGTCGTGTACTCCGTCAAGGACTCGGTGTTGGACGTGACGGCCACCGGAGATGGCTCATTGGACGAGTTCGTCGAGAATTTCGACGACGGCAAGATCCAATTTGGCTTGTCTCGTGTAACAGTGCCCGGATCCGACGTGTCCAAGATCTTACTTTTGGGCTGGTGCCCCGATAACGCTCCGTCGAAGTCGAGATTATCGTTTGCCTCGAACTTCGCTGAAGTGTCCCGTGTGTTGAGCGGCTACCACGTCCAAATCACCGCAAGAGACCAGGACGACTTGGACGTAGCCGAGTTCTTAAACCGTGTCGGTGCCGCCGCAGGTGCCCGCTACTCGGTCCAATCCGGCCAGAAAGCGGCCCCACCAAAGCCAAAGCCAACCACAGTCAAGCCAACCCCGGCTTCATCTTCGTCCGCTAGCTCGTTTGTACCAAAATCCACTGGAAAACCGGTGGCTCCGAGTTCGTTCGTGCCAAAATCTACCGGAAAGCCAGTGGTGCCCATTACCCCCAAACCGGTCCTTCCCAAGCCCACTTCGGCCGCCAGCAAAGACGAATGGGGTGGAGAAGACGAAATCGAAGAAAGAGACTTCTCTAAAAAGCCATTGGAAAACGTTCCTTCCGCCTATAAGCCCACCAAGGTCAACATTGACGAATTGAGAAAACAGAAGTCCGACACGATTTCGTCGCAGCCAAAGCCTTTCAAGGCTCCTGAAGCCAGGGAAGAGGCTTCAGAGGCCACTCCATTGGCAGACAGATTAAAGTCCTTCAAGTCCAATGAAGAGCCTTCTGACGGCAGACTCACTTCGTTGCCCAAAGCAAAGGTCAATCACTCGGTCGCATCTCGTTACAACCCAGTACAGGCCAGCTCCGATGGTCCCTCGTTTGGTTCAAAACCAGCTTTTGGTGCTGCTCCAACTAAGAAGGAAGTTGTCGGAGGAATGTCTAGAAACTTTGCTAACCAGGGAGGTAAAACCCCTGCCCAGCTTTGGGCCGAAAAGAGAGGCCAATACAAGTCGGTTGCAGCCGATTCTGACGAACCAGTGAAATCAACTCCAGCAGAAAGCAATGAATTGGCCAGTAAGTTCAACCAATTGAACATTGGCCACAAGGAGGAAGAAGAGGAAGAAGAGGAAGAGGAAGAAGCCGAAGAAGAACCAGAACCAGCTTCTGCTGCTGCCATTATCAAGCCTAGCTCTTTCCCTCCTCCACCTGCTCGTGCTGCGGAACCAGAACCCGAAGAAGAGGAGGAAGAAGAAGAAGAAGAACCGGCTACAACTCCAGTCCCAGTTCCAGCCCCAGCTCCAGCTGCTTCGTTGCCAGCTCGTAGTCTTCCACCTCCACCAGTGAGACAGGTGCCAGCAGCCGCTCCTGTGTCTGCGCCAGAAGAAGAAGAGGAAGAGGAGCCAGCACCTGTTGTCGCCACTCCTGCCAAAACAGAATCATCCACTAAACCATCTGCCATTGCTGAATACGACTATGAAAAAGATGAAGACAACGAAATCGGGTTCTCTGAGGGAGACTTGATCATCGAAATCGAATTTGTAGATGAAGATTGGTGGTCTGGAAAGCACTCTCAAACTGGTGAAGTGGGATTATTCCCATCTACTTACGTGTCTATCAAAGAAGCTTCGGCTGATTCAGCTCCAGCCACTACCACTGCTTCGGAACCAGCCCCAGCCCCTGCCGCAACATCAACTGATACTGCAGGAAAAACCGCTACTGCTGAATATGACTACGAAAAGGATGAAGATAATGAAATTGCATTCGCTGAAGGTGATGTGATAGTAGATATTGAATTCGTGGACGAAGACTGGTGGTCAGGAAAACACTCCAAGACTGGTGAAGTTGGATTATTCCCCGCCAACTACGTCAAATTAGACTAAGAAAATAATAACCATCTGCTCAGCTTGTGAATTTGGCTATAGAATAAATAAAAACAGCTTGCACTCAACTTGGCTAAAACTGGACTCTAAATCTATAAAAAATGTTTATCAATCAATAAGAAAACTTCGATCTTTAAAACATCACTCTCGAGTACAATCAGGTGCGTAGGTACTCCTTCACGGCTTCACCCCATAAGGGACGCTTTTTATAGAATGCCAACTCGTCTGGAAGACCATCGATCCCCCTAATCAACTCGTCAGCGTGACCTTCTGCCTTCACTTGGGCCATGGGGGTAGTATAGGTTCTGACGGTCATAATGACAGCCCTCGATTTTGGCAATCTCGTGAACACTTGTCTTTCAACTCTTAGGAAACATCCATCTTCGAAGTCAATGTCGTCCATTTTCAACGCCGTAATTGTTTGCCCGGGTCTTCCATGATTACTGTGTAAGTTGAACAAGTTTTTATGGGTCTGAATGGACCAGTTTGTACGATACCACATATCTTTGGGCTCGATTCTATTAAAGAAACGATGCATTCCAAGCTGGAGTCGGCTTGCGTAGGAAGGTACAGGGCCATGAATGACTGAAACTGGTTTATCAAAACCGTCTTTAGGATCAAATCCACTAGGAAATCCATTGATGCTTCCTCTCAATTTATACTCTTCTTCATGATCATTAGGATCATCTTTCAAGAGAATAACCACGTCTTCCTCAACATTAGCAGCAATATGAAGCAACAATTCTGCGGGCGTCTCTTCCGAAGGATCAAGCGGTAAGTAGGCATCATTTATTGCATTGTAGATTTGATTGCCTTTGATGTAGAAGTATTGCGGGTATCGGTCGCATAAGAACTTCGTGGTCTTCTCATAGTACTCCCTGACAGCATCCGTGGCTCTAGTACTGGGATTGGCATGGATTGTATTCTCTTGGTAATTATTGCAAATTTCCTTTCTTGATTGAGTACACTTTTTATAGGTGTTTTCTATAAGAAGCCAATTTTCCTGTTCGTTGGCAATGTTTCGAATCCCCATATTAACCTTATGGTCCTTTTTACCCACAAACGGACGATATGGGATCGGATCTTGTTCCTCCCATTTGAATTGAGAGCCAACTGGGGGGATTATAGGAGCCACGTACTGTTCTGCAGCCTTATGAAGATGGGCTTGAATTTTTGGTGTTTTCAGTCTTGAGAATTGCTTGTTCAATGCTACCCCCAATAAGCTCAAGGCAACGCCTACAAGTGTCAATGGGATCAAATGCACCAAGCTATCCATTGTTGCTAAAGATAAGAAGAAAAATCAAAAAAAAAAAGTCAACTCCGCGACGCACAGTATTTATAGTTGACACATTTTCTAAACCTTATCATCTTTTGGCCAACACAGGCGAAGCACCAGGGGCACTCTATCTTGGCGAGCGGACACCAGGAAATGCTGCTTGGACTTACAATGATAAATACAATCAACAAGTAAGCAGCATGGAAGGATCTAGGTCTACAGGAGAGCAGGTACTCACCAAATGCTGTAGGCTATCGGGAAATTTTGCCTAATCGGGCTAGGCGATGGCTGCAACTGCAAATTACACTTGCGAAATCCGGCAAGAGTCAACGGGATCTTGCTGGTACCGATTGGTGTTCTCATGATTCCGTCTCGGGGTACCCGCTTGTCAAATATTTGTGGCTTTTCCTTCTTAGGGCGAAGACGGGCTTGTTTCTTTTGCATGTCTACGGAGGTAATGAAATTATATCGTAACAGAACAAAACTTTTATATCGTAACTACAGAACTATCATATCATTCATTAATATCGACGAGAAGCTGGTGAGCTCGATTCTTTCGACGTTGGGGAAGTTTCTCATCAAGCAATGCAATGGGTATACCTTTTCGCCGGACAACTGGATGTCATCAATGAATATGCCCCTAATTCTCACCATCATGAAACTCATCTTCTTCAAGATATCGTTGGCAATGGTAAGTATCGTCTTGAAGAGGTAGGAGTCGTTGAGAATAGCTGAGGGCAAGGTGTTTGGCGTCATTGAGATGGTGGAGTCAAAGTAGAAGTAAGCGTTGGTGATTAGTTCGTAAGGCTTTTTCGTTTTAAGGTGCGCATTGCTGTCGCTATAGTAATTTGCAATCACCGAATGATGATGGTCGATTAAATCAGACAAGATGGTTTGAATGAAGTCAACTCCATTGAAGAACATGAACAACACCTTACCGTTGAACTTGGCTTCATGGTCGCTAGCAGGGTTATCATCACTAGAAACCAACTTCTTGTTCCGGTCATAATGACGCTTAAGCGTCTTCAACAAATCGTTGAAAGTATCAATATAGGTGAAATTGGAGTGAAGGGGTATTTCATTGTTGGTTTTTTCGTTTATCTCAATCAACTTCGACTCCACCTGGTGAATGGTTCCATTCGTAACGATAAGCACGTCATACTCCGAGGTGGGGATACAAGTATATCTTTGAATCATTATTCTTTTTTTATTGCCGTTAATCAATGGAGAGATAGCGTAACGCTTTTTATTGGCCCTGATAATCCTGCGATAAGACAGATTAGGCTATACTTATATTCCAGGAGGGAATATAAAAGGCACCGCAAATTTCCCCATTTTTTCGTGAAAAATGCCGTGTTTCGGTCTCAACCCACAACACGATATAAAAGTCCCTATTTTCCTCCGGGTTTACACGTTGTGGGGGCTCCTAATGTGGGGCCCTTATTTACTCCGAGTCCTCAAGTATTGTGCCAAGGGAGGTGCCTACCGGCCCGAAGCAGGCCCGATTCATGGATCATTTGTTTCATGTTTTTGACCCATTCTTTTACCCCATACTTTTTCAAACTCCTAGACCTGCCTACTAACTACCGGATCGACCTCCAGATCTATTGGGCAGTCGGCTTACCCCGTATTCATAGAGAGAATCTGGGGAAATCTGTGATCAGCCAATACTGTTTTTAGCCTTGTCACATTTACAATTTTTCGCAAGAATGGGACCATACCCCACAAATTCTCAACATTGTGCTCGTTTTCTGCTACGGCAATTGTAATAACACTAAATTGATGTTTATGAAGAATGCTGAATCGTCAGCTTTAACCCATGAAATGAAAATCAATAAATAACCGCAATCAGAGAAACCCTCAAACGGAAGGTGATGCCCCAAAAATGAATACGAGAAATACTATAAACAGGTAGAAGTATAGTGGAGACAATAAGAAAGCACAGGGGAAAAAGACGGGTAGAAAAGGAAAGACGCGGAATCAACAAGAAAAGGGGAACAAACAATGATGCCCAGCTATGAACTATGGCTTACGAGTCAAAGACCTATGCTCTTAGTTCGGGGTTTAACAAATGTTGGGCTGTTTGTAGAAGGCTTTGGTCTGGTTTGTGGTGTCTGTAGCCTGTTCGGCAACCTGTGTGGTTTAATCCTGTCTGGTTTGCGAATCGGTTTCTGTATGAATGTCTGAATTCTCCCTTGTTTCATTTTCTGCTTGAATGTCTGAAGTTTCCTGTATTTCATTTTCTGCTTCAAAGTCTAAATCTACCCTTATATCACCCTCTGCTGGAATGTCTGAACTTCCGCTTATTTCAGTACCCACTGCACTGTCTAGCCCTGCCTGAGCCTCTAAATCCCTGCCTGGGCTACTTGTCTGCTCTTCTTCGTCCCCTTCATTGTAGGATGGAGGCTTAAATGGAATATCCAAGCTATTGAGCGTGATTCTTTCATCTGTAGAATTCACTTCGCTGTACGCATTGTAACTATACTTATCCTGCGTCAACCCGTCGTCAGAATTATTTTGTTCTTCTCTATCGTCTTCGAATCCATGAATGTCCCAAAAGTTCGGCGGGAAATCATTCTCTCTGTCCAGTATATCATCATCGTCAATTTCTGATCTCTCTAACAAAATATCAGCATTAAACTTGTTATAAGCCGGAGGTGCTGGTCCCGTACCTTCTAATGGAGCAAACCCCCATTTCTTCACATTTCCTTCAATGAAAACATACCCTAGTTGTCCTAAATTGACGTGAATCGAGCACAAGTTATTGGCTCCTATGGTAGGGAATAATTGTCCCTGGTTGGTCAATTTGAAGTTTTTGATATGTCCTCCAATCTTCAGTTCACTCACCTTCTTCCCGTTTCGGGTGAAGAATATAGTACCGGTTCTTACTCTATAGCCTACTCCGACGACATCACCTTCAATTAATTTTGGGAATGGCGGGTCGTTTTCGAACTTGAATGGTTGATTATGTCTGCGGTATCCATCACTATCATAGCTGACGGAATGAACATGTCTACCAGGTAGTCTGAACCACGGATACGGTTTTATCCCGAGTCCGATAGATATAAGAGTATTTTCAGGATCAGGCAAAGAGTAGATTTTCGATTCAAAGTAATATACTTCATTTTTCATAGGAATGGGTAAATTAGTTTGGGATGAACATTCAAATTTCTTAAAAAAGTTCAACTCGTATTTGTTTAAGATCATAAGATCACTATTAGTTAGCATCAAGTCTTTAGTAAATTCCCATGCTTTTATCCCCTTTTCTTGGATCAATAAATTCTGTGATAATGTTAATACACCCCGGAGGTACGGGTTATCATTTAAGTATTCCTTGCTCTGGAAATATAGTTCCTGTTCTTCTTGGTTGAACTCCATATATGCCTGGTTATCTTCTTCTCGAGAAAGCTCCAACTCGGATAGTTTCGACTTGCTTACACGAATGACTAAAACAATGATTCCTATGATTAGGAAAAGCAAGACCGTAGACAAGAAGCCCACGGTGAAACTCTCACTCAACAGGATGCCTTCATTAGCATCTGGTTTATTGAAGTTGGGGTTCTTGTAAATGGGAGAGCTTGGATCGTTGGGGTCATCGTAGATAGTAGAAGAACGTCGGGTTGGGAGTGCAAATGATATGCTGGCAAGCGCAAAGACTGGCGAAATGAAATTTAGAAACATAGATGTGCTGGATGTATCTGATACTGTGCTGCGACCACGACTGCTACTGGAACGAAAATTCTATGGAGTATGGCCAAAATGTGGTAACCTGACGCTTTATTAGATAAGGTCGCTTGGATGGTTAATGAGAATTTCCCTGTCAGATGACCCACATAAATAGATGGTGTACGGACGTTTATTTTCATGTGGTCACGTGATCTTATCTTCTCCAGATTTAAAGGAAATAACATATGAAGGCTATGCAAACGGGGTAAATATTATGTTCCTGGCCGTGTCCCTTTCTCTTACGTCATTGAGTGATCTTTTTGGTGTATACAATAAAGTATATATAGCATAAATAAAGTTAGTTGTCAGCGGACAGTTTGTTAGTAGCAGGCAAGTCGTATGGCAAGCAGCCAAATCTGTACAAAATCCGCTCAACTCCGTCCATTCCTTTGACCAATTGGCCGATTTCAGGACCGTAACTGATTCTCACGTAGTTGTACCAAATGACATCCTCCAAGTTGGACAAATTTTGGGGGTTGATCAAAAAGAAGAAGCCAGGAACAACGATCACCTTCTCATGCAAACATTCATGGAAGAATCCAAGACCATTGCTCAACTTGCTTGGTAAATGAGACAAGTTTAACCATAGATAGAAGGTAGAATTGGGGATGGTTTTGCTTGTGAACTCAAATCCCATCTTCGTCAATCTACTGATGATGTAGTCACGCTTCATTTTGAAATGTACTTGTAATGCCATCATTTCTTCCTTCACCTTCGGAGGATCCAAGAATTTGATGGCTTCAAACTGTAACGGAGCGTTAGAACCACCATCAAGGTACGAACCGGCCGAACTCAAGGCATTGATATAATCCTCTGGCCCCAAAATCCAGCAGATTCTCCACCCAGGCAATCTGAATGCCTTGGTCAACCCATTAAGGATCAATACTGGATCCTTGTTAACATCCTGAATGTATTCGGCCGAGGAGATAGACGACCCTTTGCAGCCATCGTCGTAGTAGTAGTGCGAGTAGAATTCGTCCATAATAAGCAAACATCTTTCTCTACACAATTGGTGAAGGTGTTTCAATTGAGTTCTCGTCATACACTTACCCGTTGGATTTCTTGGATTCGAGGTCAATAACGCCGAAACTCCTCGGATCAACTCCTGTTTGATCATATCAAGGTGAACTTCGTAGTTATCGACTTCCTTCAAAGGGACGGGAATTGGCGAGAAGTTCTTAAACAACGATAACATTTCGGCATAAGCTGTGTAATCAGGTAAAAAGAAGGAAAGATAACAGTCACTGATGATAGAGGCAATTCTCGTCAATCCAGCACGGCCACCAGGAACAATACACACATTCTTATAAGTGTATTTGGAAGGGGAATGAGCTCGGTACGTTTCATTGTAGTAGTTGGCTACTGCCTCTCTCAAAGGCTTGATTCCCGCAGTAGGAGCGTACTCTTTACTGTGTTCTGGAATGGGGATGGAGGTTGGTCTTTTGAATGAACCTGGAACGGTGTCACCATGTTCTGGCGCCCCCTGACCCAAATTGGCCCAATTGTCGTCGTAGCCGTCGAAACCGTACTCGTTGGCTCTCTCGGTGACCCATAAGACCCCGGTGGACGATTGCTTGGTGTTCATGGCAGGTTTATGGATTTCCTCGTTGAACTTTGGTCGAGGCAAAGGGATTGGAGACGACTCCCTGCCATTCTCGGACTTCGAAAGGTTCTGAAGAAGGTGATTATGGTGACTTTTGCCATAGTGGTGGTGGAAGTTCTGGAGATGAGGTCCTCTGGTGTTGGAGGGGGTTCTGGACGATGGCAAGCCGCTATCAAGGCCGGAGATGGTTTTGAAGTGGTTTTCGCGGGTGTTGGAGGTATCACGAAGCGAAGGAGAGTTCTGAGCAGCCAAGTTGGTGGAGGAAGAGATGGCTTCTAAGAGCGACGAAGCAGACCTCCGTAATGAGGGCGGGAGGGTTGATTCCAACCGTTCGAACTCGGTGATGGACTCGTTGTCCGACTCGTAGAACGACATGGGGGGGGAAGTTATAGAAGAAAGAGGTGCTGAGGGTGAAGAAGGAAGAGAAGTGGATGAAATGCGGATGTATGCGACTTGAATGTGTCAAAATGAATCATACGGCCGGAGCGGGCCAGCGGGACTGGTGCACGGGTGTCAGAAGACAATGACCGTATGGGTCTGAAAAGTACTGAAACAGACTACTATACGGTGTGACCAGGTAACGTACCACATTGAGAGACGGTGGCCATTACAAGAAAACTGGCCACTGCCATAAGGGAGCAGCCGTAGCCAGACCGGGTCCCAGCATACAATACAGCCGCTGTACCGGATCCAAACTGGGGTCCCAGCACCGGGATGTACGGGTCTATTAGTCCGGTGTACGGGTCTGTTCTTTCCGGTACGGCTGCTGTAAATCATACCCCACCACTACACCTTCCTGACCACGGTGATGGGGGAACTTCTCCGGCAAACGTGGAATGACCTTTGTCGTGTCTGTAGGTTGAGATCAGATTCCGCTTTTTTTGCGTTCGGTTCCGTCCACTATCTTATCTCTGGTGAGACCATTTTCAGCCAACGACTCCGAGACTCGGGGTTGAGAGCGCTCCAGCCAATGGCTCTGGCACCATGGCAGACAGCCCGAATTGCCCCAACACAATTGGCTTGATAGCAGGGTTTGATCTGATAACGGGACTGCTGGATTGGGAGGGTTTCGTCCGTGAAATGCGCTGTTCTGGAAACAAAAGTTCCGTGTTGGCAGGACAAACCCCGTCACCGATGATAAACGGCAATTTTTCATCGGCCGCCAGCAGTTACTTTTTACATTTTTTTTTTGTTACCTCCGACGTTTCACAGTATATATATAGTTGTGGATCCTGTTTTAGGGTGATTGTAGCAGTAGCACGTTTTTATGTCTGATATCTTGCTTTTTGGTCGAGAAGAGCCTGAGTGCCATGGCCAGGCCCGGGCCGAGCAGCCTATACGACAAACCGATCCAGCACACATACGACAGGCTGTTAGCCCATTCCTGACGGCTCCGTTACTGACTACGGCCCTGACTACGGCCCTGACTACGGCCTCACTCCTGACTACGACCTCATTCCTGACTACGACCTCATTCCTGAATACGGTCCCATTCCTCCCCAGGCCCACGCCTACCATCCCCATTCCTGGACCCATCGCGGCCTACTCCTCGGGCCACATTCCAATTCCTGGACCCATCGCGGCCCACTCGTCGGGCCACATCCCCATCCCTGGCCCCCGCGCTGGCCCCGTCTCCGCCCACCCGTCCGCCCTCTCCGGCCCCTTTCCCAGCCCAGGCTACGCGCAAGGCATCGTCTTCTCCCCTCCCGATCATATGCCCGCTGATAATACTCCTTTTTATGACATCGCTACACCTCCATCCTCCTACATGGGCCAAACATACTCCAGTCCCGGCGACAACAACTCCCCCGTCGACGAGTACCTCGGGTTCCGCCCGCAGCGGCGTAAGAACCTCTTCCGGCGCCACGACGACATCCACCGCATCCCGGCGTCTCTAGGCCTCTCCCCCGTCACGTCCAACGACTCCCAGTTCTCGTACGACTCGTTCCCAGACCTCACCGTCAGCAAGGCCACTACCGTCGACGACCGGCCCAAGCCGCTTGACCACGCGGTGACAAACTACAAAGGGGACCAACACTTTAGCCCCTTGCTCTCGTTGCCCATGGAAATCTTGTACCAGATCATCGAAATCGTCTACTACGACGACAACACCAACTCCATCAACTCCAACCTCGAAAAGTTCTCCAAGACTATCCCGCTCTTGCTGAAAACCCTCAACCAGCTCAGCTTGCGCTTCTTGTACAAGTACACCATCTTCAACCGCCCGCACTCCTTCGACAAGTTTTTGGCCAACCTAGTGGCCCAGCCCGATATCGGCAACTACGTTGAGTTCATGGACTGGCAGACGTTCACCTCCATCGGCTTGGGCCGAACGGGGCGTATGAACCAGGAAATCCAGATGGTCACCTCCCACACCATCGCCCACGCTTTAAGCATGACCCCGACTCTCATTGAATTTTTGGCCAGCGAAAACATCCAGGACGATATGGACGTCACTGTGCTCGACTACTTGTTCAACAAACTCCCGCGGATCCAGGCCCTCGACTTCTGCGGCGCCTCCAGCGAAAACTTTGCCAGTGCCTTCAATGAGTTGGTGATCAACGACGACCCGATTCACATCGAGGCCTACGATGGGTCCATTATCACGAAAAAGAACTTGCAGCACTTGTTCAAGATCTCTTTCCACGATTGCTCCAATTTGGCTCCGCTGGTGTTCCAGAAAATCCTCCCTCACTTGTCCAACTTGCGCCGCTTGGACCTAAACCATACCTCCATCTCCTCGGCTCTCTTAAACGAAGCAGTGCCGCTCTCCTGTAGATTGTCCCACCTCTCGTTGGCCCGCTGCTCCAAACTCACCACCAAGGACTTGATCAACTTCCTAGTCAACCACCCAGCCGTCGCCCACAACACCTTGCAGTGGCTCAATCTCCAGATCGACTCCAACGTCGTCAGCCCATTGACTGACGTCTATCTCTTGTACACCCTCAAGCATCTCAAGGCCCCCGACTTGCGTTACTTGAACATCGGCGGCCTCCCAATCGACAACCGTATTCTTCACATCATCAAAGCCCAGTTCCCCAACTTGGAGAGCTTGGTCATCTCCCATTCTTCCGTCGACACCGACGACTTGAATGCCTACTTGGCCAACAACACCTGTCTCAAGTTCTTGGACGTCACTGGCTGCAAAAAACTCACCCGGTGGAAAATCACCAATTTGTTGAAGACAAACTTCTATTCCGGTCTCCTTGCCATCGAGTCCGACTATAAACTTCTCTACGAGTTGAGTGCAGGCGAAACCATCAAAATAGAGCCCTTCACCCAGTCCTTCTTGGACCCTGTCTATGCTCCGCGCTTTTGGAAGTTCTACGACAACGAGGGAAGAAGAGCCTGGTTGTACAAGATTGACGAATCGGATCCTCTCCACGATTCATTGGTGACTGGCAACTCAAAGAAGGCAGCAGCAGTGCAACAGTCAAACTTGACGTACTACGACTTGGAAACAGGGCAGAAGATCGAAACCAAGGTGAAGAAACCGTCGTTTTTGAAGTACGCTTCGAGAAAAATCAACTGTTCCATCGGTTACTACAATTTGAACTTAACGAAGAAGAAAAAGTACTTGAAAAATGAAATTAGCGAGAGCGTCTGGCCTACGGAGTTCTCTCAAAGAGGTATCTACAACTACTACTCCCTCAACATTAAGTGATACACTCTGAGCCACTGATGGCCCATGCTGTTCCCAGCGATATCTCATCGCAGCAGCTTACGATTTACGATTTGTATATAGACAATCACGCACCTGAAGTAATATAATATCGCTGTAGTGATGGCCGTAGATCCGGTGTGACAATTCGTATCGCTGAGTGATAAGATGTATCTCCGACCTGTCAATGCGTATCGCTGAGTGACAATATGTATCTCCGACCTGTCAATTCGTATCCCTGTGTCTCAGCTCGTCTCGCTGTGTGACAACTGTCGACTCGTATTCCTGAGTTAGAATATGTATCTCCGACCTGATTCATATCACTAAGTGACAAGGCGTATCGATGTGTGTCAATCTGTATCTCTTCACTGCCAACCTATATTACTGAGTGACAAATCGTATCGTTGTGTGTCAATCCGTATCTATGTGTGCCGGTTCGTATCGATGTGTGTCAATCCGTGTCGCAAAGTGACACTCCGTTTCTCTTACCTGTCAACATGTATCGATGTGTGACAGTCTGTATCTCTAAGTATCAATCCGTATCGTTGTGTATCAATTCGTACCTCTCCAATATCGTTGTGTGCCAATTCGTATCCCCCTGCTGTCAATCTACTTATGCGACTCCTGTAGCTTTAGATCCTACAGTTTCATATGTCAAATCTGAATCCCAATTTCAAACCTTTCTCCTGTCTCTTATCGTACCGACCGCCTTCGTATATACAATTAACATCCGAAGCCATTCCATATTCATCTACTTCCAATCAGCATCTCTACAATACCAATCCGTATCTGCTCAGACCCGGATCCATTATCCGACACTCGGGTCGGGAACTGATCCCCTCTCAAAAACTTTTTCTATTGACTTTCGGTTATCATGTCAAATTTTCCACCTGCGCAATCAACGCGGGGTATATAAAGACCCCACGATTCGCATACACCGTGAAAAATTCCTTACGCACACAGCTCTACAGTTGTACAGTTCAATTCAGCATGTCCAACGTCTCAGAAATCAGAAACCCCATCAACGTGGCCCAGCTAAAAACCTTTCTCTCCAATGTGCAACCTTCTGCCAACGTCACGTTAGGATTCGACTCGATTCCAGCCATTTCCGCCGGCGGGCAAGGCCTCGAGTTCAAACAATTCAAGTTTGGCCAATCTAATCCTACTTATCTTATCCACGATAAGGAAACCGGCTCCAAATTGGTGTTGAGAAGAAAGCCAAGTTCGAACGCTAAGTTGGTGTCCAGAACTGCCCATGCCATTGAAAGGGAATTCTTCATCTTGAGAGGTATCAACAAATGGAACTCTACTACCAGAAGAAAGGTTCCAGTGCCAAAAGTCTACGCTCTTGTAGAAGATGAGTCTATCACTGATGCTGTATTCTACATTATGGAGTTCATTGACGGAAGACACATCACTAACCCCGACTTGAGCGTAGTCCCCGAATTCCACAGAGCTTTGTACTGGGATGCAATCATGGACACCATCACCGCCATTCATTCCATAGATACCGGCTTCTTGGTGAAGGAATTACCCGCAAGTCACTTTCCCCAATTCCAACCGGAGAAGCTCGCCAAACTGAAAAATGGCCCTTCGTACTTCCAAAGACAAATCAAAACCCTTACTGGCATTGCCAACTTACAGAACAAAACCGTTAAACCAGTTCCACACTTTGATAAAATCATCAAATGGTTGGCAGAAAATAGTCCAAAGGACCCAGAAGTTCTTACTTTGATCCATGGTGACTTCAAAATTGATAATCTCATGTTTGATTTCATCGCTCCTAAAGTAATTACTGTATTGGACTGGGAATTATGTACTTTTGGTCATCCATTATTTGACTTGGCTAACTTCTTACAACCTTTCCAATTGCCAAATAAGTTAAACAAAGCTCTCTACAGAGACGGCACTGAATTAGGTTTGGAGAACCCTGAGAACGTCGCACAGGTTCAAGAAAAGTTGATAGTGTATCATAACAAATTGGGCCACTACTGGAACCAATGGGACAAATCCAACAACGCTCTCGAGTACTGGACTGCCGGCTATGTGTTTGGATTATTACGTTTGTCAATTATCTCGCAGGGAATTGCAATGAGAATTGCAAAGGGTAGTGCTAGTTCTGCAGAGGCCAGCTCCTATGGGGCTTTATACCCATTGCTAGCTAACTTGGCTGTCGATGCCATTGACAAAGCCAGAAAGGCAAAGATTTAGGTTATACAACTATATACATTTTTATACATAAATTTGCACCCGTACATTGCACCCGTACATTCCGATTTTTACACCGGTACATAAGATCATTTATAAGGCGCTAATCTCACAATGAATCAAAGAAAACATCACTACTCCTAAAAAATGACAATACTAGAGTACTATAGCCTTCAAAACGAGGCTGCTGTCCCCTCCAAATGCATTATCAGATGTCCCTTCTCCTCTTGTAATACTAGAATCATCCTATTATCCACTGTCAATGCTAACAAGGCGCAGATAGAGGGCAGTCCAGACATGATAGCCATAAGCGAATCGAGTCCGGTTCCTGCTAATACCATTGAAGGCGTGAGTGATTACTTTCGCGTGGAGGATGTGTGGGATTTCGACAATATCGGTGTGTCGAAGCCATCGGAGGATTTAAAGCAGCCAACTATAAAGAATAAAGATGCTAGTATCTCTCTGTTCAAAATTGAAAGATTGTTGATATGTAGTGAGTGTGATAAAGGGCCGATTGGGTTTGCAGGTTTTGAAGACGGTGAGACTGACGTCAAGAAGCTAAAGTACTTCTTGAGTTGCAATAGTGTGTTATACGATGTATCATAGAAGGATATCTGTACAAATATGGGAGGTGTCGATGTATATATGGGAGATGTCAATGTATATATGGGAGATGTCAATATATGTATGTGGGAAGTGTCAATGTATGTCTGTGGGAGTAGTGTCAATGTATGTCTGTGGGAGTAGTGTCAATGTATGTCTGTGGGAGTAGTGTCAATGTATGTCTGTGGGAGTAGTGTCAGCGAATGTCTGCATTAATGTAGGCCATATGGGAGTGCCAAATGTCTGCATAATCTCACATTCATCAAGTGAGGCTGGTGTCACCAGTGTCTGCATTAGTTGCTGCAATGTCTGCATTGATGCAGAATTACCGCAATAAACGTCTGCGAAGTATCCGATGCAAGACATAACGAGTTTATTTATCAGTGAACGTAAGGCCAGGTCTATATAAATGTACATTTGTAGCTTCATTGATCATAATTTCACTTTTGGTTTTAAATCATCAGCAATTCCCAACGAAATCTTTCTGGCAATAGCCATGGTAGTGACCATTGGATTGGCCCCACTAGCAGTGGGCATAGCACTGGCATCAGCAACATAAACATTATCACATTCGAACAATCTTCCTCTAAGATCAGCAGCACCATAACGAGGTCCTTTACCGCTGATTCTGCAACTACTCATTTGATGAGCAGATCCGTACGTGGTACCATATGGATCAAGAGGATAAGCAGCAACCTGCTTTCTCCATTCCACGAAATCGGAGTCTTTGATGCTTCTCTCGTGCTTAGGTTTGTCTGACTTGAAAGATGGCACCCATTGGTGAGGATGGATGATTTCTTTGGCCCCCTCGATATATAGAACATCAACAGCAATTAAAATCGTTTCCAACAACGCTTGACGATCAAACTTAGAAACACTATAATCAAGAACAAGGGAGTCTGGTTTCTGATTATCGTAGGTGATGGTTCCACTTCCTTTGTCTCTGGTGATAATCAACAACGAAGCAAGTCTGTTGTGTGAGAGCATCATCTGTCTTGTTCTATCACTGGATTCCCATGGCAAAAACACTTGCGATAAGTATGGAGCATGTAAGACTGTTTCAATTTTAGCTCCATGAGCTTTACCGTCAATGTCATCTCTTTCAGTATTAACACTGGTCATAATCGAATGAAGATGAGGTTCAGTTTTATACTCAGGACCAAAGTCACCAGTAACACAGGTCACTGGGTGCAACTTCAAGTTCTTACCGATATGTTTGTTTCTGAACCCAGATTTTTGCAACAACACCGGGGTCTGCAACGAACCTCCGGCTACAACAAACTTTTTGGGTCCAACAATGGTGAATGTGTTACCAGTTTTCACATCGACACATTTGAGACCGCTAGCAATTCCACGTTTATGAATGATTTGTTCAACTCTAACTTGGTCCATGAATTGACAGCCTTTGTCGGCAGCGTCTCTTAACCAGCAGGCGACACTTCCTTGTTTGATTCCGTATTTACAACCCAAGTAGCAGAATCCACACTGATGATCAGGGTGGCCTCCACTATTTTGAGCAATAGCTGAATTCTTGTATCCCAACTTTTCACTACCGTCAAGAAGCATCTGGTTGGAGAACGAGTGCTTGATGTTATCAGTGGAAGCACCCATTTGCTTGAAAACGTAATCGATACATTGATCATAAGTTTCGGTGGCAGCCCATTCAACTCCATAATCATCATACCACTCTTTACGGACCTTGAATGGGGTCTTGAGACAAGCGGACCAGTTGACGGTGGTACCACCACCAAAGGTAGCTCCAGCAACTACGAAGATTTGCTGGTCGACGGAAGCCACTGTTCCACCACCCTCGTATAACGCATTGCATCCAGTAAGGTCATTGAAAACCAATTCCTCGGGAGGATAGTATTTTCCCTTTTCGAGCACCAACACTTTGTAGCCTTCGTTACTCAAGGTATGGGCCGTGACACCAGCACCAGCACCAGAACCAATGACAACTACATCAATGTTAGGCAATGATAAGACTGAATTGTCTGCCTGTGGAGGAGGAACCATTGTGTATCTAAAGGGGTCGATTTCTTGATTTTCATACAAAAGATCTCTGCTTTCCGTAAAAGGACGACCAGCTGCTTGCTCGTGAATTGGAGGTGGTATTCTTATGAAATACAGGATGGTTGGTGACAGGAAGAGTCGAAAGAGACGTCTTTTGGAGGCAATAGGCGAGTCTCTCCAAGATCTCAAGAGATTGGCTCTTTCGTCAATGGACATGTCCCTAATCAAAGTCAAACTACCGGTCAAGCATGGAGCCAAGATTCTCGAATCCAAAATGTTCATTAATATTATGAACATTTTGCCACTCTTAGTAGGGTTTGAGTTGAGAAGATTCTTCATTTCTATTCTGAACTGAGGAAGATCGGATGGCTTAGTATAGGTTTTGCAGTACTCCTCGATCTTGTCCTCGGGGAAATCTTTGTCCAAATAGGGTCTTATGACATCGGGTGTTACCTCATGAACGACGGCATCTGCTAGAAGCAAGAACACGTCAATATGATGGTCCTCAATTAATGATGGTATCATCTTTTCTGAATCGGTAACTTGAATAGAATAAAAAAGAAGATAGGAGAAATGCAGTTGGAAGATTATCTGGCGTTATCTGTATATATATCTTTTACCCCAAAGATTTTTCAGAAGCATGTGCATGAATATTTCTCCTGTGCCTGTAGGACGTTTTTTTGCGTTACCCCGATCCCCACATATTGTCTGCATCCATGCACGCCAGCGATGAGTTGAAAAATGCGCCTGTGAAAAAATACCCCTGGGAATGACACAATTTGCTGCAGCCTGAGGCAAAAAAATCGTATGATGGCGAACAAGTTTATGGGACGGTAAATGATGGCACGGAAAACATCATTGAAGAACATGGTCGGTGGTTTTGCAAGAGCCAATCCCCACCATGTGATGCATCTATAGGGTTTCGTAGTATTTCCGTCGTTCCTTGGTAGATTATTCCCGGCCAAATTGGGGAAAGTTTTTCGTAGAAGCTGTGCCTGGCGGCGTTAACTTCAACTCCGAAGCTTTATCTAGCCAGGGTAATGTGACGCTGATAATTTTGGCTGCGTGTTGGCTACGTGTTGGCTACGTGTTTCTGCTTCGGCTATGTGTTTTTTTTTTTGGTAAAATAGATAAGGTATTTGCCTTTAAACAATAATCTGGGCTCTTAAAAGCATGTACAGAAGCCGTTAAATAGCAATCGTAATCTATGACAAATACAAAACTGTTGCTGCTATGACTTCCACTCGATGAGGTAATCACCGTCTTTCAGAGCCCTGGCAGTTGAAAGTTCTTTGTTCCCTAGATAATCTTAGGGGCCCGTTTCGTTAGCCAATCTAAACACTACGAATTCCATAGACCTTTTATTGTTTTTGTCAACAGGGGTGTTCCACATTCATTATATTGCTTATTGACGGATTTACAGGTGGTCGATGGAAACGGGTTGTTCCTCCTGATACCGCATATTTGCAGCCATTCTCGAAAATTCTCCGATTGCCTTCATGAACAATGAGAATGTTCTAGTCTCACTCTCACTCGCTACATTGTGTCAGTTTTCCCTTTATCGGCCCTGTACTGTCTACATCGTGGTATAATGTTCATGACTCGTTACTATACTGCTTACTTGGGACTTGATGATTCTGATTGTTCACTGTTAGATATGTGAATCTCTCCTTCTCCCTTTGGGTCTGAATCATTGTCAAAGAGACGGTCGTCGTCAAGGTAGACGTCTTTCTTCAAATACGATTCATATTTCAAAATTGCGTACTTGTGAGCTTTCCAAGCAGGTACTTCAAATAAATAATCCATGGCCTCCAATGGTACTCCCTTTGTTTCCGGATAAAAGAAGAATACGATGAAGGGAGCCACGGTGGAACAGGCTCCAAATAACATGTACAACCCGAACCCCATAGCATTATAAGCCTGGCCAGTGAATCTGCCCATGATGAATGCCCAGAACCAATTTGAAGCTGCGTTAATGGCCTGGGTCAAAGTACGAATGTCCTGAGAGAAAATCTCCGAGTTGATGACCCAAGTGGTCCCGTTCCAACTCATACCATAGAAAATGGTCCATATATACAACATTGCTTGAGCAGCCCGTCCACCGCTGTCCATGTGAGTGTCACCAGCCGCCAAACGGGCCAGTGGGTCTGCGATTTTGATATAGGCGCCGATGTAATAGAAACAAATGGCACACGGAAGCGAAAATGACATAAGAGCAGTTCGACGGCCGACTTTTTCCACCACGAAGAAGATCCAAAATACTGAAGAAATCCCTTTTAGTAATCCAAAGATACCGGTAGACAATAACCCCGTATTTGATCCACTGATACCGAAAGACTTGAAGATAGTAGGAGAATAGTAGGTAACCGCATTGATTCCGAACCCGTTTTGCAAAGCAAATAATGAAGTTGATAGAAGCAATCTGTAAAGAAGCCTTTTACTGGTTAAAATCGTTTTGAATGGAGCCAAAACCCCACGCCCTATTCTTCTGTATCTTTCCTGGATATCTTTGTTGATGGTGTTCATCTCAAATATCGAGTAAGGATGATCTTCTGGTAAGTTTCTTATGTAAGCCAAATTCTTTCTTGCCTTGTCTACTTTGCCTCTAGCGATCAAAAACCGAGGAGATTCGGGTAATAGCAAAGCTCCGATTAAGAACAATCCGGA
The DNA here is from genome assembly GCA_003708185.3 of Isabelozyma rhagii. NCBI lineage: Eukaryota > Fungi > Ascomycota > Pichiomycetes > Serinales > Metschnikowiaceae > Isabelozyma > Isabelozyma rhagii. Next base: position 160,132 of record PPNO03000016.1, read on the forward strand.
AGGAATCAATTGGACTGCAAATGGAATCAACCATTGTTTTCTGGAGCTAGGGATATTTTGCAACACCCCATAGTTGATGAAATACCCTACAATTCCTCCCACTTGCCAGCAAACTTCCCAGGTTCCCACGGTTTTACCTCTAATCAAAGCCGGGCTGATTTCGGAGACGTAAATTGGAGCCAAACAAGAACAGCCTCCAATACCAACACCAGTCAACACTCTACCGGCGTAAATGGCGCCCAACCCCCGGTCACCAGTTGCAATCAAGGAAATGGCGGCTCCGATGGTTAAAAGAAGCCCCGAAATAACTAACCCGATTTTTCTTCCAATCAACTCTCCAATAGGATAAATAGATAGAGCACCCCAGAATGCTCCTGCTTGGAATACTGACACCACGTTAGCATTAATGAGTGTTTGTTGACTGGTGGACAATTTGTCTAGTCCAAACTCCGCTACGAACGAAGCTAGCGATACAGTACCACCTATGAAACCAGCATCATAACCAATGATAATCGCAGCCGATGCGGCTGTACCAGCAAGTAAGACCATCTTCCAGTTGTAGATTTCCTCTGGAATGGTGATGATCTCTTCTGTCGATTTCTCATCGAGGTAGTCATCAGACGACGTCGTGAGCTTACCTCTCCATTTCTGAATCACCGACATCTTTATGGAAAAAGAGAAGGAAAAAAATGTTCTGAGATCGAGAATGAGATCTTTATACTTGTAGATTTACAGCCGGTGGGGTCAAATTTTTCAGGACAAGCGGAGTACCAGGCACAAATGAAAATGACTCGTTGCTATTGTGATGCAAAAAATTCTCGACGCTAAACGGAGTACTTGATACGTTTACCGAATCAGAAATGGCCGCAACCGGGGAAATCTCTTTTTGTGTCGCTTTTCGGTGTAGGAAAATGCACTTGAGGAAATAGGAGCAGAAGAGAGAAACGAGAAAAAACAACAAAAAAGCGAGTAAAGTCTTCTTTTGCAGAGTCACAAGATTGGCCTCCTCTATATACGACAAGAATGGCTTATCAGTGAATTAAACTTTGTTTGCTAGCGATAAGAACGGAGCACCCCACATGTCCTCCAATGGGGCTGCACATCAGAAAGGCTGTGCAAATGCACGGATGCGGCTGGATATGTACGGGTGTTTGTCTTGTGAATGTACGGGTTTTGCGGTACGGGTGTTCAAAGAAATACTTTTGTTGCAGCAGCATCGTGATGAGATGGAAGTCAGCTGTATGGAGCTACTACAAGAGTATTCGTCGAACTCCGAGCCCGAAGCAGATACAAGCGACGCGGAAGAACAGCAGACAGTCGACCCCGCTCCCAATATTATCGACTACAATCTCTACCTGGAGAACTATTCGAGCCAGCATAATATGGGGTCAGGTTTCGCTTATATACCGTGGCGCCCCAGCCATAATACACTCATCAACTTGAAGAAGGTGTGTACTGAATCGATGAACAAGATCAAGACGACGTACCCGGACATTTACAGCAAGTACGACTGGAACATATATGGTGTACCAATGTACTCCGTGGAGAACAAAGGGAAATTGGCACTAACCCATCTACAGTCGATACGAGACCACCATATTACATTATTCCCCAATATCAAAGGCGAAAACTATAAAATCGACCAACTCATTGATAATGTGCGATACCAGGTTACGGAAAAGTTCACTGTTCCTCCGGGTCTTATCACCACCAAATCAGAAAAGGCCAAAAGCTTGGATAGCTTCCACAAGATTCTCTTCAAGAACCAGGTTCCGGACTCGATTAAACAGAATGAAACCTACAAGAAAATGATTCAACTCAAGCTCGAGAACAATATTCAGTTGTTGAAGAATGCCAATGGCTCCAACTTGTTTCTTGCTGCCACGATCGACCTTAAAGCTCCACGACAAAGGGACTTTTTCAAAGCATTGCAAGCAATTCTTCTAGAAAACACCAAGCTTCTTAATCTCACTGTCAGCGAGAAGGGGAATCAGTCGTTGGACGAATTTCTCTCCTCTAACTACCAGATATTCCATGTATCGCTAGTACTAGCAGAATTACGGAATTTGAACCAGAGGATCGATCATCAGGACTTTATGAAGTTGAAGAAACTTGTGAGTTCTCCGGGGTTTGTAGGAAAAAAGTCGATCAATGATATTATCGAGGTGAATGTCGAAGCTTTGGCAATTGACATTCTGACTCTCAACCGCCAGCATCATGAAGTGAAGTTTGTCCTATAACAGATGGTTGAGCGTATGGACATGGTCCTACGTAGGGAGCATAGAGAACGTAGAAAAATTGGCAACCTGGTCCTACATAGAGAACATGGAGAATATAGAGAAATGGGAATACCTCGTCCTATACATAGAAATAGTCATACCTCGCCTATACATAAAAATAGTCATACCTCATCCTATACATAGAAATAGCAATACCTCATCATACACTTAGACACCTTGTTGATTCAAGAAGATTTACCTTACTTTAGGCCATCATAGCGTTGTTCAGACTCCACGCTAGACATGAAACTACAGCTCGTATAGCCAAAGCTCGTATAACAAACCACTGCACCGCATAATACTACCCATCCAAGTGTTACGCTCTGTAGAGCAGTCGTCAGACTCATATTCCTTCAAAGATCTGCTTCTCTCGTTATCTTGTTTCATGTTGGCAGTGTAGCCTGTACATAGCCGTCAGCTACATTCGCAAAATAATTTTTGTTCCACAACCTCCGAGAGTCCCTCACTTTTTTCATATCAGTCCAAAACCCCATAGACGTGTTACACCGGTGTCACCATGTCGAAGAAGTATGAGAAACGGATCGAACGCCAGTTGATAGATATTGTCAATAGCCGTGGTAATGACAATAAGTGTGGTGAATGTAGTACAGCATATCCCACCTGGGCCTCGTGGAACATTGGAATTCTATTATGCGGAAGATGTGCTTCTGTTCACCGAAGAATATTGGGCTCGGACGATAAGAAGATATCCAAGGTCAAATCATTGACTTTGGAGCATTGGACCGACGAGCAAGTGGAGAATTTGAGAAGAATCGGCAATAAACGGGCGAAAAAGAAATGGAATCCCAAGAGACAGCCCTTTCCCTACGATGATGACGATGAAATGGCTATAGAAGAGTATATCAGGGATAAATACGTCCTCATGAAGTTCAGAGATGATAAGGACGGTGGTTATGACGATCGATTCAGTAGATACTCCGACGATTCCTTAACTCCCCAGCCCACGGGCAGACTGAGACTGAGTTCGGTGCTTCAACCTCTGGCAGCCCGTAGACTGAGAAATAGCTCCCGAAATGTGCCTAGATTGTCTCATAGAAAGTTCACCCCTCAGGAATTGGGCCAATACACGTTCCAGGTCAGTAAAATCATGGGGTTGGGTTTCACTAACCGGGACTCGGTGTTGGAAAGTTTGATCCTCAGTAATGGTAACATAGAATTTGCTCTTGATATCTTGGACCAAGATGAAAAAATCAACCCCAATAAGACGGAAATGCCCCCACAAATGCCAAGGAGACCACCGGCTGCAAGCTCCAGCGCTCCTCCTGCACCGGCATCCGCTCCTCCTGCGGCCGCAGCTGCCAATGGGCCTGACTGGTGGACCAATGCGTCTTCTGCCAGTCAGCCGGCCTTGACCGGCGGTCAGCCACAAATCTACCAGTACACCGACCCCTTGACGGGAGCAATATCGTATGTTGATGCCAATGGACAGCAATATTTGGACCCAAACAACCCGCAACATCAACAAGCAATTCAACAGCAGACAAACCCCCAGCTAATTGCTCAGCAGACAAACAAACAGAACATATTGTCCTTGTATAATAAACCGGACCAGTTTGTGACCAATGTGGCGGCCAAAGTCGACCCTCTGGCTCTGACTCCGGGCCAACAGCTCCAGACCCAGCAGACCCAGCTCCAGCAGACCCAGCTCCAGCAGCCCCAATTCACTGGGTTCCAGCCCCAGGTCACAGGATTTCAGCCACAGGCCGCAGGATATGTGTCCCCCTATGCCCAGACCCCAGCCCCAGCGTTTGGCCAACAATACACCTTCCAGCAGCAACCACAACAGGCTCAACAGCAGCAACAATTCGGACAGTATGGGTACCAACAGCAGCACTGGGGCTAGCGTGAGATTTCATAGAAATGCACGTCTATATATGGAGACGTACTGTAGTCAGTAGGATAGTAGGAGGTAGAATAGATGAGAGATGTGAATAAATATTCACCGGGCGATGTAAATGGCTAATTTGGGCCATCCTTGGACTACACTTGGACCAGATATGTGTAAACCTGTGTGTGTGAAGTTTATGAGCCGATTGTTGTACAAACAACAACTCTTCCCACTTTGATATGCTGTTGTGCATGATTTAGTGAAAATTACGAAAAAAATACAATTATTAGCAAAAATTCCAAATCTTCTTCTTCACGTTATCTACTACATGTATACATCAGGACAATAGTTGATACATCTCTAGAATCATATTTGTTCGATGTTTCTCCGAGTTACTGGCAGTACCTGGCACCTTCGACCCATGGTCACACAGAAGCACCATACTTAAGTGGCATTTGGTGAGGAGATTGGGGGCAGGACTTAGACAATAGTAGATCACTTCCACATCACTTGCGCATCACCACCCGATCATGGCCAGATCACCCCACATTATGGGGTGAGACCAGTGATTACTGCAAATGTCAAAAATATTTGGCGGACGTATGACCTGCATTCGCACCCCATCAGGTGCAGCCCGGCCCGCGCAATTGCCTGTTTGGGCCAGAACATTGTGGACGGTTCCAGAAATTTCCAGGTTTTATGCGGGTCCTGCGTCCAATTCCAGCAACTTCCACCCATCACCGGCCCGATTCCTATATAACCACACACCTCATATCGACTTTCATCCTGCTGTTACTACTTTTTTCCTTAGTACAACACATTTATCATGGATGAAACTCAATTTACTGACAACGCATTGAACATTATTAACAATGCTAACCAATTGGCAAAGGAGAATTCCCATTCCCAATTGGTACCATTACACTTGTTAGCTGCTATGGTGCCAACTGATGCGGAGAACTCCAATACCTATTTGAAGACGTTGATACAGAAGGGAAGATTCGAGTGGGCCAATTTCGAAAGAACCGTGAATAGACACTTGGTGAGATTACCCTCCCAGGATCCTCCCCCAACCGAAGTAAGACCTAGTGGGGCATTAACCCAGGTGTTATCCAAAGCTATCAAAATCAAAGCCCAACAGAAGGATAATTACATTGCTCAAGATCATATTTTATTAGCATTACTTGAAGACTCTTCCATAAAAGATATTTTCAAAGAAGCCGGGGTGAACGTGGAAACCATCAAATCCCAGGCCATTGAATTAAGAGGAAGCCAAAGAATAGATTCCAGACAAGCCGACTCTTCGTCCTCGTTCGAATTCTTAAACAAATACTGTGAAGATTTGACAGAGAAGGCCAGAGAAGGTAAAATAGACCCTGTGATTGGCAGAGAAGAAGAAATAAGAAGGGTCATCAGAGTGTTAGCCAGAAGAACAAAGTCCAATTCGGTTCTTATTGGTGAAGCCGGGGTGGGTAAGACCTCCATTGTGGAAGGAGTTGCCCAAAGAATTATTGACGGTGATGTTCCTGCAGTGTTGGCCAATTCCAGGTTGTTTGCGCTTGATTTGGGTGCATTGACTGCCGGAGCAAAATACAAAGGAGAATTCGAAGAAAGAATCAAAGGTGTTTTGAACGAAATCGAGAAATCGAAGGAAATGATTATTCTTTTCATCGATGAAATCCATATGTTGATGGGTGATGGTAAATCCGATGCTGCCAACTTGTTGAAACCCATGTTGGCCCGTGGCTCCTTGCACTGTATTGGTGCCACCACTTTTGCTGAATACCGTAAGCACATCTCCAAAGATGGTGCTTTTGAAAGAAGATTCCAAAAAATTGATGTTCCTGCCTCTACTGTTCCAGAGACTATTGCCATTTTAAGAGGATTGCAACCAAAATACGAAATTCACCATGGAGTTCGTATCTTGGATAATGCCTTGGTGGCTGCTGCTCAGTTGGCTTCCAGATACTTAACATATAGAAGCTTACCTGACAGTGCAGTTGACTTGGTGGATGAGACTGCTGCTGCAGTGGTTGTTGCTCGTGAAAAGCCAGAGGAATTGGATAATTTGGAGAGAGAATTGCATTTGGTTGAGGTGGAAATCAATGCTTTGGAAAGAGACGTTGATGCTGATGCCGACTCCAAAGATCGTCTTGAAGTTGCTAGAAAGAAGCATGCAGAATTGGAAGAACAAATTATCCCTTTGAAGGAAAGATACAACCAAGAACGTGCCAGCCACGATCAATTAATTGCTGCCAAGCGGAAATTGGATGAATTGGAAATCAAAGCCCAAGACGCTGAAAGAAGACATGATACTGCTACGGCTGCTGATTTGAGATACTTTGCTATTCCAGACGTTCAAAAACAAATCGACGAATTGGAAGTGAAAGTGGCAGAGGAAGAGTCCGGTTCTGGACCTGATGGATTGTTGAAGAATGTGGTGGGAGCCGAACAAGTGGCTGAAACGGCTGCTAGATTGACTGGTATCCCCGTCACCAAATTAACCCAGGCCGAAAACTCCAAGTTAATCAACATGGAGAAGGTCTTGAGTTCAGAAGTCGTTGGCCAAGGTGATGCAGTGAAAGCTGTTTCCAATGCCATCAGATTGACTCGTTCTGGATTAGCCAATCCTAACCAACCAGCTTCTTTCCTTTTCTTAGGATTATCTGGGTCTGGTAAGACCGAGTTGGCTAAGAAGGTTGCTGGATTCTTATTCGCTGACGAAAGGGCCATGATCAGAATTGATTGCTCTGAATTGGGCGATAAATGGTCAGCTTCTAAGTTATTGGGGGCTGCTCCAGGTTATGTTGGCTATGAAGAGGGTGGTATTTTGACAGAAGCATTAATCCGTCGTCCATACTCAGTTATATTGTTTGATGAAGTCGAAAAGGCTGCTCCCGAAGTATTGACGGTATTGTTGCAAATTTTAGATGATGGTCGGGTTACCTCGTCCCAAGGTAAGCTCGTTAATTGTTCCAATGCCATCATCATTATGACATCTAACTTGGGTGCTGAATATATCAATGCTGCTAAAGGATCCAAGGTGGATGAATCCACAAAAGAATTGGTGATGACCTCAGTGAGAGCTCATTTCAGACCAGAATTCTTGAACCGTATCTCCAGCACTGTTGTGTTCAACAGATTGTCCAAGAAAGCCATTGCTAAGATTGTCAAGATCAGATTGCAAGAAATACAAGAAAGATTTGCAGCCAATGGTAAGACGTTGGCATTAGATGTGGATGACGCTGCTTTGGACTATTTGTGCAAGCACGGTTACTCCGATACTCTTGGTGCCAGACCTTTGAACCGTCTTATTCAAAGTGAAATCTTAAATCGTTTGGCTGTGTTGTTATTGAAGGGACAGATCAAAGATAAGGAAACCGCCAGAGTTATTCTTGGAGTAAAGGGGTTGGAGATTGTGCCAAATCATGAACCAGACGATATCGAAATGGCAGATGTTGATGTTGATGACTGGCAGGACAGTGAAGATGATGATATTGACACCCCACCACTTGATTAGGGAAATTACCCAGGTATTTTTAGTTCTTGTTTATATTTATAATGTATTTTACAAAAAATTCGAACTGTAGTAGAAATGAAATTACCACTAGTATGTTCTGTGACTGTTTGATAGTTATATTTCATAATTTTCTCTGTAACGAAACAACACTTTGACTATGCTATCAGAGCTCGGTTGATAATATATGGCTGAGGTACGGGCCTTTTTGCAGCCATTTCTCACGTGACCAATGCTTTTAGTGAAAAAAAAAAAGTTAGTCATCTCATAATGAAAAATTTCCTATACTATTCTTTAACTTATCAGAAACCATAGATCATGGCTAGTAGAACTCAATTTGAAAATTCCAATGAAGTCGGAGTGTTCTCCAAACTTACCAACTCGTACTGTCTTGTGGCCGTGGGAGGAAGTGAAAACTTCTACTCTGCTTTTGAAGCTGAGTTAGGAGATGTCATCCCCATCGTGCATACTACCATTGCTGGTACCCGTATTGTGGGAAGAATGACTGCCGGTAATAGAAGAGGTCTTTTGGTACCTACTCAAACCACCGACCAAGAATTAATGCATCTCAGAAACTCCTTACCAGATACCGTCAAAATCCAAAGAGTGGAAGAAAGATTATCCGCTTTAGGTAATGTCATATGTTGTAATGATTATGTTGCATTGGTTCATCCAGATATCGAAAGAGAAACCGAAGAACTCATTGCTGATGTTCTTGGTGTGGAGGTGTTCCGTCAAACCATTGCTGGTAATGTGCTTGTAGGTTCCTACTGTACCTTGTCCAACCAAGGAGGATTAGTGCACCCACAAACCTCGATTCAAGACCAAGAAGAATTATCGTCATTGCTCCAAGTGCCTTTAGTTGCTGGTACTGTGAATAGAGGTTCCTCTGTGGTTGGTGCCGGTATGGTGGTGAACGATTGGTTGGCAGTCACTGGTTTGGATACCACTGCTCCAGAATTATCCGTTGTTGAATCCATTTTCAGATTACAAGATGCTCAACCAGATTCCATATCTGGTAACTTGAGAGACACTCTTATCGAAACCTACTCGTAGATTCGAAATAGAGGCCGACTCTCGGCAGTTTCCCTTGGCATGTAAATTGTATATTAGATCTCTAAATCAACATTAATTCCGGCGTTTGTGTAGGAGAACGAATGAGATATGTAAATAGACTTGGTGGCCTCACATGAAGTAGCTAGTAGCCAGCTCATCTCACATGAAGTAGCAGCCCAACTCACCTTTGGTTGAAAATATCGAATTTGCAGCCAAATAGTGTTGTACTTGAAAGTTGCCTACCTTTCTCGTATCCTCTATCCCCCTCCCCCATTTTCTCTCTGATCAGCTCCCATCAACTCCGATTTCATCTCATCTCTTGCATTACATGATCTCGTTTCATATGAGCTACTACTTAAACACGCTTTCGCCTTAAATGCCGGTTCCCATTCAGCTGAGCCATCTATTTCCACTCCCGTCCCCCTACTGTCATCTATAACACTCCATTTCTCGCCAGTAAAGTCCTAATATCCCCTTCCAGATCCGTTAGACTTATAACAGTAGTTCTATTGCAGCAGGATGTACGGATGTTTTCCGTCAAAAATCAGGTGCAACCGTACTCAACCCCACATAACCCGATTTTTTCACAACTCAACATCAACTGCAACTCTCTTCTTCATCAATTATGGATTTTTATGGTGTTCCCCGAGGGGTTATAAGAAGCGAGGCGCTCAAGAAGTTGGCCAAGCTTGCTGTCAACAACACCCCATTGAATGTGGGTGGAGTGGGCCAGGAAGACGGATTTGCTGGCTTATTGAGAGAAACTACCAAAGCCGACGGTGCCCCAAACGGACACAGCACCGAGCTTAATGGTAATGGACATGTTAATGGAAATATCAACGGTGAAGTTAATGGCAATGGCCATGGCCCAGATGATATCAACGGTGAAGTTAATGGCAACGGCCATGCCCATGATGATATCAAGGGCAAGATCAATGGAAATGGTAATGCTCCTGGTGGTGAGTTATCTCTGGTTGCAATCACACCAAAAGAGTACGAAGTATTGGTAGCTCTTTGTGAAGCTACGGAGTCAGATATGAAGTTCCCCAAGCAAGCCAAGTTGTTATTGAACAAATTGAAGCTCTACTTGTATGATTTGCCTAACCAGAAGTTCTCGCAAACAATTGTCAGACGGATTCACAAATCGTCTCCGTGGTTCATCTTAGGTGACAAGCTCATCACGGCTTTGATCCACTTGGCGGATAAATTCGATGGTTTATTGCTTGATGATGTTTTGCAGGTGTTCAGCCACTTCAACTCGGTTGTGTGCAAAACCAGATCGTTCGAATTGTCTAACTACCTCACGTTGTTGGGGGTCATTCAGGGATTCACCAATAATGCCAAAATCTTGAACAAGTCTCCTGAAGCATTCAAAATCTTCCTTACTTTGGACACTTTTATTGATAATTTCGAGTTTTTGAACGAGGTTGAACTTTACTCCAATTCACTTTTGACTCACCCTGATAACGAATACTCGGCCATTTTGGATGATGATATCATCATGGATTTTTCGCCAGTGTTGTTCATCGAGTGCTTAAGCAAGTTGATGTGCTCCATATTGAACTCTATCTTAGACAACACCTCGGAACCATTGTTAGATTACCTATTAAGAAAAGTGTCTTATACTCTCTCTGAAGCCACCGATTCCGCAGTGTCTTCACAGACTCCTTCAATCGCCAACACCGATTTGGATATCACCGAGTATCATATGGGTTTGATTAAAACCCTTTCTGATATTGCGGTGCAAAAAATGGAATTCTTGGACAGAGGTGAAACCTACATTGTCTATTCTACCTTTTCCCGGTTGAAAATCGGGTATTTGGCCAAAAGCTTCAACTTACAGGCCATTTCTTGCGGAACTTTTACGGATAACATTTCCGTGAAGGTTGCTAAGAAAATCTTTAGAAATTGTTTGTCGATTTACGACGTCATGTTAGACCCTAATTTAGGTGCTACTGTCCTTCAGTTGGGTGCCTTGTTAGTTTACAAAGAACCCAACATCTCGTCCTCGTTAACGAGAGCTTTCACTTCTCTAGTGGCTAATCCAAAGTTTGGAAGAAAGTACTGTCAAGTTGCATCCAAGAGTGTTGGTTTAGCAAGTAAAGTTTTGTCTCAGGATGCGGTTGTGACTACGATCTATGCTTTGAGTAATCTTCTCTTCATTGGAGGTGAAGGTATTCAATCTCAAGCACGGTCAAGAAGAAATACTGGCCTTGGTCGATTTGAAAATTTGTCTGCCAGAGATAAAGCACTCTCCAGACAGGAGTCTCTCTCTTCAGTGTATGATAAGACCGGGGTCTCTCATTTGGCCAACAGGGACAGTCATCACTCTAATTATGAGGAGTTGGATCATCAAAAGGTTTGTGAAAACGCAATTACGGCGATTATTCATATCACCGAAGCTTGCAATGACGAAACAGTCAGTACTTTGGCTGTAACGATTCTCTCGCAGAAAACCACCAATTTGGACTCTCCTGTCGGTGTATTATTGCTCAGAGGATTAGTTTCTTGTGCTCCGTTCTTACCTGAACGTGAGTTTACTGTGTTAGTGAGATTATTACATAAATTATCATTAGATGCTTATGAAAGTAACAATCCTGCTTTGTTAGACAGATTAATTGATGCTCGGGTTAATCTTGCTCACAAATTGCCCCAATCAAATCCTCTCTACAAGGTTTACTTACAGGAAATTTTCGTTTCTATTCTTGGTAAAGGTGATGTCCAGGTTTTAGATCATCATCGGTCTCATAACGAAATTAGTGAAATTGGTGACCAGATTGCCATTTATTTAAGGCCATTAGCAGAACTATTACCTGACGTTCATGCTGGAGAGAGACCATTGGAAATTGGTGATACCACCACAATCAACTTGTTTAGAAACATTTGGTTCAACATGGTGGTGCACGGTTATTCTATTAACTCCAAAAATGCTAAGAAGTATAACCATGAATTAGAGAGAATTGCCTATAACACTCCTCCATTGGCTTCAGAGCTTTCCTGGGATAGAACTGAGACTTCATTGGAATTGAACACTGTTTTGAGAAGAGGTTCTTCCAATCACAATGTCAAAGATCATAGACATATTGTTGGAGACATTTTTGAAGTTCACAGAACCATGTCTTATCCTAAGTTAATGTTTTTGGCTGCCACTATATTCGTGGAAAGCTTGAGAGTTAGACTGGGAGATTGCTCAACCATTTTGCAATATTTTACTGATCCTTCTATCAAAACCAGCGGAATTGATAAGTACATTGGCTTCATTGCTTTTAAAGTGGTGAAGGATTTCATTTACTTGATTAAATGTGGGGCTGATAAGCAATTTAACAGTGAAAACATTGCTGTTCAATTGACTAACATGTTGGCAGCATGTTGTCATCGTATTGAGGATTTGCAAGATGCAGCGTTGCAATGTAGTGATTTGTTAATCAATAAAGTACCCTCTTCGTTGTGTCATCATAAGAGTTTATTTGGACTTTTTGATTTATTGACCTTGTTATTTGATAGTATTGTTGATGCTGAGGCCAATCAGTACGAACCAACATTTATTTATCGAGCCAAGAAAACTGGTATTAAGTTGCAGCTCTCGGATTCGTATACGTGGAGAACAGAGACATTCGAGAGGGTTTTGGAGAAGTCTAAGCACTGGATAAAGTTGATCTTATTGAAGTGCAATGTTGATACAAAAAGTTTGATCCAATCCTATGTGAGTGACTTGGAAAGATTCCAAAGCCACGAAGAAGTACAGTACGGGGTTTCTTTCGCTATTGAAATGGCGGGCGGAATCTCAGTTAATGATCGTGAACTCTCCAACATTCCCACTTCTTTCGTTGACCCTAAAAATGCCAAGGTGAACTTATTACCGGTGTTTGTAAGTCAGTTGACCTGGAGAAGTAACTTTGTCAGTGAGTTATTGGATAAAGTCCCTCTCCACACCGTTGAGGATGCCGATAAGGCATTTAGTAACTTAAGAAAACAAGTTTATGCACTCAAAGACAGAATCAAGTTAGGGGAACGTGTTAAAAACGACGATATCGTTGATTTGTTAAGTGATATTGCAGGGTTTATTCTCATCAGTGAAGAAAACACTGCTGAATTGATTAGATACATTGTGGATATTCCATTCCATTTGTTTGAAGCCCAAATAATGCAAGCTGCAGTTGGAATTTGGTTTGCAGTTATGAAAGACAGACCAAATGTGTCGGTGTTGTTGTTGTCGGCAATCATTCAACAATGGGAAACTTCTATTGACTTGAGAAAAGGATTGTTTAATTGTGCAAATGATTTGAGCAACCCTGAGTTCAATAAAATGGAATACTCTCCTAGTGACTTTAAGACTGTGGATAAATTCTCAAAAGTCATCAGTAAGACATTTCAACCTCACTTGCAAATAATCAAGTTGTTATCCAGTAACTTTGAGGCGACTATGAACCAATCTGATCACTTGTTGAAGTTATTTACAGGATTTATTGAAGTGAGTTTGGGTAATTTGAGATTTGCCAGTCTACATCCATTTTCGAGACAAGTTCGTTTTGAGTTGATTAGATTTGCTTTTGATGTGCTTAACTACCATATTAAATTAGGTTCTAGATGTGTTTCAAGATTGACTCTGTTAATCTTGGACGGATCATTGTCTTGGTTTAGGACCAGAGCAAATTTCCCATTCGGCACCAACTTATTGAGAATAAAAGCGGATTATGGAGTATTGAAGGAAGTTATAAGATTAATGACGACCTTGGAAACTAACAAAGATGACAACTTGGAAGTGAAGAAAATTTTAGTGTTATTCTTCCTTGACGATGAAATAAGTAAAATCTCTGTATGGTTAAACCCAACTAACCCAGTCGACACCAGAGGATCGTACATTTCCAATCAAATCAGTGGTATCCACATCAAACGTGCCTACCTTATTGATCCAATTTTAGCCATCAACTTGGCCTTAAGATATAAGGTCAAGAATCTTGATGACTTATTGCAACAGTTAATCATTTCTCATCCTCTTCCCTCGGTGTTTTACCCGGATGCTGTTCAATACTTCATTGGTATCAATGCCGGTACAAACATGCCCAGTCACCATTTATTATTCTGGGAACCGTTATCACCAATTGATTCCATTACTTTGTTTTTACCATCATTTGGCCACGACCCTTTTGTATTGCAGTTCACCATGAGATCCTTGGAACATCATGATGTCAATTTGACATTCTTCTACGTACCTCAGATTGTACAAACATTGAGATTTGATAAGAAGGGTTATGTCGAAAGATTTATAATTGAAACTGCAAAAATATCCCAATTATTTGCCCATCAAATTATCTGGAATATGTTAGCTAATAGTTACAAGGATGAGGACTCTACCGAGCCTGATTCATTAAAGCCAAAATTAGACGAAATTCAAAAATTGATGTTGAAAAGCTTAAGTGACGAAGATTTGATTTTTTACAAGAAAGAATTCGGATTCTTTAACAAGGTCACCGATATCAGTGGTAAGTTGAAGCCATATATCAAGAAGACCAAAGCTGAAAAGAAAGTCAAAATTGATGAAGAAATGGCGAAAATTCCAGTGGAAGAAGGGGTTTACTTACCAAGTAATCCTGATGGTGTATTAATTGACATCAATAGAAAGTCAGGTAAACCTTTACAGAGTCATGCGAAAGCTCCCTTCATGGCTACATTTAGAATTCGGAAAGAAGTTGACGATGTGGATGAATACGGAAGGATCATCAAGATCCCAGTTGAAAGATGGCAAAGTGCCATTTTTAAAGTGGGAGATGATTGCCGTCAAGACGTTTTAGCCTTGCAATTAATATCTGTATTCCGTACAATTTGGTTAAACAGCGGGTTGGACCTTTTTGTCTATCCGTACAGAGTCACGGCCACAGCACCTGGATGTGGGGTTATTGATGTTTTGCCCAACTCCACTAGTAGAGATATGTTGGGTCGTGAAGCAGTTAACGGATTATACGAGTATTATATCACCAAGTTTGGACCGGAGAATTCAATTGAATTTCAACAAGCCAGGAACAATTTGATCAGATCGTTAGCAGCATACTCGATTATTTCGTATTTGTTGCAGTTTAAGGATAGACATAACGGTAACATTATGTATGACGATCAAGGTCATATTTTACATATTGATTTTGGATTCTGCTTCGATATTGTTCCGGGTGGTGTTAAGTTCGAGAATGTTCCATTCAAGCTTACCCATGAAATGGTGATGGTGTTAGGAGGTAGTGATAACACTCAGGCTTTCAAGTGGTATGAAGAGTTATGTATTAAGGGATTCTTGGCTTGTCGTCCATATATGGAGACCATTGTTAGATGTGTTAATCCAATGTTGGAGAGTGGCTTGCCATGTTTCAAAGATACTACGATTAAAAAGTTGAGACTGAGATTTGCACCAGGTAAGACGGACAGAGATGCTTCTGTTTACTTCAGAGGCTTGATTAAGAAATCGATGGAGAGTATGTACACGAAGGGATACGATGAGTTCCAACGACTCACGAATGGAATCCCTTACTAGTGTGTTATACTGGTTGAAGGTTTTAGTAAATAGACTCTTAAGCGATAACCTAAAATAAAAGTAGAAGTTATTAAGTAGGTGATGTGTTCTTTGTAAAAGACCTCTATATCCTGTAATTTAATCGATAACAAGGGTCCGGTTCTCTTTGGCTGCAAATGCTTCTTTCGCATGATTCCCCTTCACGGAAGTATCAGCACTACGCTTAGATTCACGCTCATCCATTTCCATTTTAGCCTCTCGCTACGCTATGTCATTCGCTCTAGGACCGCATCAACTTTATCTGTTTGAACCTTAACATGAGCTTAGAGTATCGCATTCTAAGCTTATACTTCTTTACAGTATGCAATGCAAGATAGCTTAATTATTGTCTGGCCCATCTGCATATCTCTAGCCCCGACAAAAAATGACATTAACAACTACGCCTCTCCTTGTGCCAAAAATAGATGACAAAACCAAAACAAAACAAATAACACAAACCACTCAAAAATATCTTAGCCTGACCAGCAGGAAGATCTAAGCCCGAGACTCAGAAAAGACCTTAGCGGGCCCCACCACGGAAAATGTCCGTGTCTGACTACCTGAAATGGATCTTGCTGTGACCACTAGCCAGACTAGTTATGGCGTGCCTGTCCAAAATGAACCATTTGAATGGGTGCGGTACCACGAGTCCCACTTTCCTGATTCACGCAGACAAATGCAGACACACTTTAGTCAGACAAGAGATTCGAGCACAAAATCAGCCGTAAACACCAAAACGCCAGACACCGCAAAAGCCAAGGCCCCGTCAAGACCTCATTTGTCATGGGCCCCCGTATAGCCCCAGTCCCAAGCCCTAGTCCAGACCATTTCCCACGGCGCCCTGTTCTTAGCAGAATTTCAGTGTCAGATTGGCACCTGGGCTGTCCCTCTGTCCGTGACCTTTTGTCTGTCTGATTTATTTTTATCTTTTATTTTTTTCCTCCCCACTCCTTGTTTTACATAGTTGACTAAAACGGAACCAAAAGAAAAAGAATTTCTCACGCACCTTCTATATTTTCTTCTTTCTTTTCATTACTCTTTTTTTTTTTTCTCCTTGATTCACACTTATCTTTGACCACATCGCTCCTTATTGGTGAAGGAGCAACAACCATTCATTGTAACAGCCCGTTAACACTTTTCCTGTCCGTCCATCGCTTGCTTCATCGTCTCTGTTTGCTAATCTTTTCCTACATCCGATCCCACTCCCGCTCCTAGCGCACCACTCGCCCATATGAAGATCAATCAGCTTATATGGCTCTTCTTGTCGTGCTTCTTGGGGTTGTCTAACGCCGCCAACCATCTTCGTTCATCGTCGTTGTTGACGTGTATGGATAACTCCAAGTTCACCGCCTCGCATTTCGACGTCGTCTACTACCAGAACGGTACCGTAACTTTTGACGTCTCGGCAATCGCCAATATCGACGGTTATGTCGGAGCCTACATCGAGTTGATCGCCTACGGAATCTCTGCATTTCAAAGAAATATCTCCTTCTGTGATCTTGACTATAAAACCATTTGTCCGTTCACCACCGGCCACTTGGATTTGAATTCTCACTACAAATTAAGTTCTTCCATAACCAAGCAAATTCCCGGAGTTGCTTTCACCATCCCTGATTTGGACGCTAGAGTCAAGGTTATCTTGTATAATACCACCGACTTGAGTCCCTTGGCTTGTGTAGAAGCAGTGGTGAGTAACGGGAAAACCGTGCAAACCAAGTACGCTGCCTGGCCCATCGCTGCTATCTCTGGACTTGGAGTCATCACCTCCGGAGTGGTCTCTGTTATTGGTCATTCCAGCACTGCAGCCCATATTGCGTCTAACTCCATGTCCTTGTTCATTTACTTCCAATCCTTGGCAATTACGTCTATGATGGCTGTAGCAAAAGTTCCCCCTATTGCGGCTGCCTGGGCCCAAAACTTCCAATGGTCTCTTGGAATCATCAAAGTAGGCTTTGTCCAGGATATCGCCAACTGGTACTTACAATCAACTGGTGGAGACCCCACTGATGTCTTAACTTCCTCCTATCTTTCCATTTCCGTACAAAAAAAGAAATTGAAAACCAGAGCCGTCGACTTCTTGAATTCCCTTTACGCTCGTCAACAAAAATCAAACCAATTGACTCTCTTCAAAAGAGCTTCTATATCGTTGGACTCTGATGGGTTTGGGTTCTCTGATAACTTAAATTCTACCTTGTACACAGTTGATGAAAAGGATAAAGATTTATCTTCAAAAGTTTTGGTGTTAAGAGGGGTACAAAGAGTCGCCTACTTGGCAGGTATTGAAGTCACTTCTCTTTTCATGACGGGAATCATGTTTTTGTTGTTCTTTGCCTTTGTAATGATTGTTTGTTTGGTGTTCTTCAAAGCAATTATCGAGATTTGTATTCGTTCCAAAATCATGAATGAAGGTAAGTTCAATGAATACAGACAGCAATGGTCTTACATTATTAAAGGTGCCTTGTACCGTTTATTGTTGATTGCTTTCCCTCAACTTGCAGTTCTTTGTTTATGGGAATTTACCAGAAATGACTCTGCTGGTATTATTGTAGTGGCTATCTTCTTGTTCGCCATTACAATGATTTTATTATTCCAGGCCGCTATTAGAGTGTTTTTGTTGGGAAAGAAATCGGTGAGAAACTTTAAGAACCCCGCTTATCTCTTATTCGGTGATGGTATTTTCTTAAACAAATTTGGTTTTGTTTACGTACAATACCGTGCCGATTGTTACTCCTTCGTCTTAGTGGGATTAATTTACGTGCTTACGAAATGTTTGTTCGTTGCCGTATTACAGACTCATGGTAAAGTCCAAGCAGTGATTGTATTTGCGATTGAATTGATTCATTGTATTACTGTTTGTTGGATCAGACCATTCATGGATAAAAGAACTAATGGTTTCAATATAACCATTGCTGTCATCAATACCATTAACGCTTTGTTCTTTATGTTCTTCTCGTACATTTTTAAAGAACCTCAAATTGTTGCCTCAGTCATGGGAATTGTTTATTTCGTGTTGAATGCTATTTTCGCCTTGTTCTTATTATTATTCACAATCATCACCTGTGTTCTTGCATTACTTTACAAAAATCCAGACACTAGATACCAACCAATGAAGGATGATCGTGTTTCATTCTTACCAAGATTCGATAATCCTAAGAATGACTCATCAGGTAAAAACTTGAAGGAAGGTGACGATGATTTAGAATTAATGGCATTAGGAGCTACTGCTATGAAAGGTCATGAAAATGCTCGTAATTCTCAAAACATATTCGATGATGACTTTGAAGAAGATAGCTCAAATCAATTCAATTCTCAATATAAAGACAATTTCAATTCCGGATCAGGCTCGGATGACTTTTCTAAACGTGATTCTTACCTCGAAAATATCGAGCCAACCAAACCTACATCAACTATAGTGGGAAATCCATCAAACGCTATGAGCAACTACACTCAAATGAACTATTCTGGTTCTTCCTACAGTGGAAGTTCAGCAAATGTCACTAAACCTCTTAATCAAGAGGCTAATACTGGAGGCGGATTCTATGACTACTTGAATAGACAAAATGGTGGTGGCCAGGGATCCGGTAATAGAGTCAACTTCAGATAGACAATTCGTGTGCTTTGATCCATCGATTCGACACTAACCAACGATTCTGCCACGCCAACCCCTCCACGTCATTTATGTTCTTTCTCTCTTACTATTCTTATTTGTATTTTATTCACTTATAAAAAAATTTGTCATCACAGTTCACTCGCTGGATATGTAGCAATCTACTCATTCATACAAAATTTTGGGTTGCCGAAGATACTATGATGGAAGATATTGTACCAGGTGATCTCAACACATTCTTCAACGTTCAGTCTTTTACTGAATTTGCTAGTCATATTCCACGATTTGAGATGTTGGTAGATCTGGGAGTATTTCTTCAGTCTTGGAGGCTTTGCTTCGTGGTCGTCAATAACAGAAAGAGGAATATACATGTCCAACGAATCTTCTCTCTTGTTGATGCTCAAGCCTCTTTTATGGTTGTAGATGTCATAAGAATACTTATCGTCATACTTTCCTGATTGAATTTTCTCCAAATTCTCCATAAACTCAGATTGCTCTTCTTCATCAGCGACTGCTTCAGCTCCTAAGCCGTCAAATATCTTGGTTGCAACCTCTTTTTTCTTCTCATCTATTCTTTCAGCTATGGCTTCTTTGGTCCCTTGGATTCCTTCTACAAAGTCCTCCTTTGCTTGTTTAATACGTTGAATTCTATCTTGAACTTTCTGATCAACAGAAGCATCTGTTTCTTTGATCAACTTTTTTGGATCGTAAAACATGTCGTATGTGACATCGTTAAACCTATCTGCTTTTGAGCTTAGCTTACCATGCAATTGCTTGATAACTTGGGCCTCAATAATATCACTAGGTTCATTGGTTACTTGCTCCGGTCCCTCGATTTCCTCGAACTCCTTGCTAGCCTCTGTATTTTCTTCTGTATCTTCTTCTTTTTCATTATTATCACCCTTGTTTTCATCGTTCTGAAGTTTCTCGACCTCGCTTTCATCTTTCTTAAGCTCATCAGACTCCTCCTGTTCGTGCTCTTCCAAATGGTCCGAACGCTTTCTCAAGAGAGAAAAATTGAACGCAGGAAAAGTGTGTACCCGTTTCAAGTCCTCCTCTACAGCATTACAGAAGCTGTAGCTGACTTCTTGCGGGTTGGTAAGACAAAAGATCGATTGACGAAGGCTGCTTACTCCAAAATTTTGCACCCATTTTTTCGCGAAGTCGTCAAAAAAACGGGCCCCATGACTTAAATGGTTCTCCATCGTTACCACCGATTCCATACACTGGCCGATATCTTCCTGTTTATCATTGAACATGAAAACCAATGTAGGAACTTCGTCTTGCACCAAGTCTTGGAAAACGGGCACTTTCTTTGTGGGAACACGAAGAATACTATTCTCTATGGCAGAGGAAAAAGGACTGAAGTTCGCTTCCATGTACCTTTTGGTGATAACAAGGTAGAAGTCAATAAGGTTGGTATATGTAGGCAACTGGAACGGCATCGAAGTACTAATACTTTCTTCATCAAACTCCTTGGTCAAAGAATTGGTTTGGAGGAGGAAGAGGCTTCTGATGGACTGAGGAACACTCAATTGGAGGGTTTCTCCACTAACACCCAACTCTAAATTGGTGGATGGGCAGTTGTAGAAGTCTACCTTGTTGACTAATAAGCATCTTGGAATAATCACCAATTCATTGTCGTTGTCAACTTCCACCTCTGACTGTGGCATGAGTGACTGCAACTCATTTTCTACCGTTAGTTTCATGGAACGAAACTGGTCTAAATGGAACGGCGAAAGGGAGGGGATGAGAATGGCCCATACTTTGGGAACGAGAAGTATTAGTATTAATGGGTTCATTGGTGTAATAGCAAAGTTTTATTTGTGAGCGAAGAGAGGATTGAGAATTTTGACACCACTTTTTTTTTTGCACCCGTTTACATATGCGAAGAATGCTCATATATACAAAACGATTGGGGTTGAAAAAATCTATGTTATGATGTACAATATACGTTCAACGAGCCATAATTGTCCATAGAAAGTCATATGTGCCTATATTAAGCCATATACATACCAGTGTAGGACCGTTTATAGGCGCTTTCAGCTTTGTTGGCTCTATGGTACGTAAACTATCAATCTGTGAGCACCTTCAGTATTAAAAGAGCCATCATACTCTACAATCTCCCCATCTGCCTTCATGTAGTACTGGGGCCATGGTTTTCCTGTTGCCGGATCGATCGCAGGATCAACTCTGACCGCAGGGCTTTCATGGTTCAATCCTCGATTACTGTAGTCAAAGTTAATGTCTTCCAACAAGTTTAGTCGAGAGATGTACACGGTGGTGAGGAACATTACCAAGTCACTTATCCACACAAGGGTTGATATGATGATAAAAGAACCAACTGCTTTCCTCATGTCACACACCGGTTTTGAAGGACAATGATTATGGGGCAACACTACGGCCACCACCATAATGAAAGAGACAATCGTCAAGATGCAGGCAGCAGTACAGTAAAAACTACCGTTTCTCTTTTCAAAATTAATAACTGTCGTGATGAATAGGAGTGCTGTGATTAAAGATAGTATCTGATCTGCAATGAAGTACCGATAGATTCCTTTAGAAATTGCCGAGTCCCTGGACTCCAATATCGCCGAGAGTGTGATGACGATAATAGCCGAGATTACTTCAAAAATATAAAGAAGCACATTAGCAGTGATGGTGACAGTTTTGTCGACGTTGGGGTCTCGAATTACTTTGTTTAAGTCGACGGAAAACAAAGGCTTGTTCATAACCAGTTTTATTAATATTTCTTCCATCTCCTTCTGTCGTGTAGTGAAGCTCCGTACATCATTACTATCTTTATCTGGGTAGAGGCTTCCCTTTTCATGGAATGTCAGAGTTGACGAGTTAACTGGATGGAAATACTCTCCAGATATTGGCGGTAGCTCCTTGTTAAAATTGGCACTATGATGAAAGTTCGATGGGGATTCTGGGGCTAGTTGAGGTATCAGAGGAATGTCTCCCTTTACTGATGCTGGATATGGGGCAAACTCCGACATGGTATCGAGGTTGATAGCGGAAGGTTTCATATAGTACTGGTATATTTCATTTTGAGGGGCATATTCAGATGGCTGGGTTCTAGACTTAGACTCGAAATTATCGACTTCTGAATGGAGAATGGAGTTTGGGGTAGTATTTCTAGACCTAATTCTAGGTCTGGCATCCTCGCAGTCAAATCGGGACAAATCACTCACCACTCGTATGTCATGTCCTCCGTACGGATGAAATGCCAGCATTATGGGAGGAGCTTAAAGAAAAGTAGTAAACAGATTCATTACACTCTTCTTCACGAACACAATTGACTTAAGCTCGTTGTAGACGAGAAGATTTCCTGTAGCAGATTAAGATCAGATGCAAGTAATATTCCTAAATGGGACAAAATGTAAATAATGCATTTGAACTTTTTTTTCCAACTTTTGGCAGTTTTTCCTTGCTTTTGGTTATCTATATTGGGATAAGGGATATAAAGGACCATTAAAGTCATAGAGAAGCTCGTTGAGTGGTTTTAACTAGCAATTTGGGGTGGAATTTGATATCTATCGATGTGACAAAGTGTGCCGGCCTAATCATTTACGCGCGAATGAGGAATTGGCCTGGCTAGCTCAATGGCTAGAGCGTTTGACTTTTAAAGCAATTTAAAAGGTGATCAAAAGGCTGCGGGTTCGACCCCCGCGTCGGGCTTTTCTTTTTGCTGTGCTTCTTTTTTGATAGATGAAATGTCGCTATAGGCCGACGAGAGCTCGGAGCCGGGAAAGGCACGACATTTTTGCGGGCATCTCATCGATACCCGGCCCTACTCGGAAAGTGCTCTGTGAGCGCCAATTAAAGAAGGTACCAACTCCGAATGTTCCGGAGTTCTAAACAGTGGTCGGATCTGCTCACTGACGATCTCCGATCACAACAAGCGCCGCCCAATCGAAGGAGCGGGGGCCTGGTTTTGGGAGAGGAGGTCGTGTTGACCGAATGTCGCTCAGTCGGATCTCCTCAAAAAAACGAAAAAAAAACTCCCTGGGGTAATCGGCGCCCGGACAAGCAAATCACAACCCGTCTTTTCAAAATGTCCGCCATGTAAGTTG
The DNA here is from genome assembly GCA_003708185.3 of Isabelozyma rhagii. Lineage (NCBI taxonomy): Eukaryota > Fungi > Ascomycota > Pichiomycetes > Serinales > Metschnikowiaceae > Isabelozyma > Isabelozyma rhagii. The sequence continues at coordinate 183,057 of PPNO03000016.1, forward strand.
CTGGAAATGCGACATTTTATTTGACCGGGTTCCATACTCGTGCTACAGGGACCTCCAACTAAAGGGCCACTCCATCACAGGTGATGGATGCTCACCTCCCCCGGGCCAATTGTAGTCTTCAGCGGTGTCTGTGTCTGACAGACGACCTTAACTTAAAAAGAAAATGACAGACATCGTTCAATAAATTTCACTCCCTGCTGTTCTTTTTTTTTTTTTTTTAGGACATTTTTTTTTTTCCTATTTCTCCTTTATAAATCTCATTTGGAAGTGATTTTTTTCTCTTTTCTTTATCGATCACACAATTCACCACCGATGTTATCAAGAAGTATTAGATCAACTGCCCGTCGTTTACCTTCGGCTTTGAAGACCACCAGCAGTCCAGCCGCATTGAAAATCTCATCGGTTATTGCTACCAGATCACTCCAATCGTTAGCTACATCCACCAATTTCCCTAGACTCAATATTGCCAATGAATTGAACTTCAAACGTTTTGGCTCTACCTCCGTTAAGGTGCCGGAAATGGCCGAATCCATTACCGAAGGTACTTTATCTGCTCTCCACAAGCAAGTTGGTGATTATGTGGAACAAGATGAAACCATTGCTACCATTGAAACCGATAAGATTGATGTTGAAGTTAATGCTCCAGTGAGTGGTACTATCACAGAAATCTTGGTTGCTGAAGAAGATAACGTGGAAGTTGGCCAAGAGATCATTAAGATTGAAGAAGGTGCTGCCCCAGAAGGTGGTGCTAAGAAGGAAGAACCAAAGGAAGAAACTCCTAAGGAAGAGGCCGCTCCAAAGAAGGAAGAAGCTGCTCCAAAGAAAGAAGAGCCAAAGAAAGAGTCCGCTCCAAAGAAAGAAGCCGCTCCAAAGAAAGAAGCTGCTCCAAAGAAGGAATCCTCTGCTTCTACCCCAACCTTCACCAACTTTTCCAGACATGAAGAAAGAGTCAAAATGAACAGAATGAGATTAAGAATCGCTGAACGTCTTAAGGAATCTCAGAACACCGCTGCTTCTTTGACCACTTTCAATGAAGTTGACATGTCCAACTTGATGGAAATGAGAAAATTATACAAGGACGAATTCTTAGAAAAGACCGGAATAAAACTTGGTTTCATGGGTGCTTTCGCCAAAGCTTCTACTTTAGCTGCTAAAGATATCCCATCTGTTAATGCATCTATCGAAAATAATGATACTTTGGTTTACAGAGATTACACTGATATTTCTGTTGCTGTTGCTACTCCAAAAGGTTTAGTTACTCCAGTTGTCAGAAACGCTGAATCCTTATCAATTTTGGGTATTGAACAAGAAATCTCTAACTTGGGTAAGAAGGCTAGAGACGGTAAATTAACTTTGGAAGATATGGCTGGTGGTACTTTCACCATTTCCAATGGAGGTGTTTTCGGTTCTTTATACGGTACACCAATCATCAACTTACCCCAAACTGCCGTGTTAGGTTTACATGGAGTTAAACAAAGACCTGTCACCGTCAACGGACAAATTGTTTCTAGACCAATGATGTACCTTGCTTTGACTTATGATCACAGAGTGTTAGATGGTCGTGAAGCCGTTACTTTCTTGAAGACTGTTAAAGAATTAATCGAAGACCCAAGAAAAATGTTGTTGCTTCAATAATTGGTAGACCCGTCATATTTATATAAGTAAAATAGACAGACATTGTCTTTTAGGTAACCAGGGAGATGTAGACTGACCAGAGACTATAGACCACACTGTACCGACCAGACATCTACCGACCAAACACTGAACTCACCATAAACTGCACCAACAAGGCACTGTACCGACCACTGCACTCACTAGATAAGGTAGATATTTTGCAGAGTAAGCAAACCCCTGCGCTATGGACAAGATTGTCGCCGGATTATTAACGGATTAATGTACATATGCAAGTGATGATAAATTGACTGCAGAAACTCACATTGCTTCTGTAGTGTCTGCAACAATTGCCTAATTGAGCTAACAAGGAAATAAAACGATATCTACAAACTGCCTGTATATAAGAAAATAGTAACCTATTGTTTTTATTTGGTCCCAATTAGGAAAGGTGATGGACTCGACTTCATGATTTCGCATCCTTTCACCTAAAGAAATTATGATTATAGCACATTTAATTCACCCAATACTACTTTTTTTTCATTGTCGAGCAATTTCAATTAGTTATTGAGTTAATTAGGAAAGTCAAAAATATCCCCGTTTCATTACCTTGCGGGCTCTATTTCCATCCATAATTTTCCCCAACTCTTTCTTCTTTCACCAACTCTTCTTTCTTGACCGGAACTTCCATTAGCTCCTCTTTCGACTATAACACCCTTGCAGCAAACTTCAGACCCATTCAGTTCCCATTCTCCTTCCGCTCCCTTCTATCCTCCTCCATTCATAATGGAACAGTATACTACTTGGGATGACCCAAACCTTTTACCAGTAAAGCCGTTACCTAACAACGACTTCGACCAATACTTTGAATACAATGAAGTGGACGACTTATTCAGTGAGGCCCTAACTGGTTTGCAAGACTTAGATGTTCCAACTGGTTTCGTTCAATCTTCCCAGTTACTTTTATCCAATCCTCAGTATAGCTCAGCTTCTCCCCATTCCATCAAAAAACATTCAAGACAGCAAAGTGGTACAGCAATCTTTGGATTTAGCGATCACACTCGGGAACTATCCATTAATGGTATCACTAGCGATATCTACGAATCGGTTAAACCCTCTGTTGACCTCTCAAAATCAGTGATTCCTGGAGAGTTATTAAAACCCAATAAAAACTACATTAATCCCACAAATGATAACTTGGAATTGAATTTTCTGCTTCCAAAGCCTATAGATCCCACCTCGTCTAATGAATCGGCCTCTTTTCCCGGAAAACCCTCTAAGTCAACAAACGATTATATGGTGACCAACCAAAATCCTAATTCCTACAAATTCCCCCCACCGCAACCATCACCTCCCAATACAGTTAAGCAAACCAACAATTACTCTGTGAAATACTTGAAGGATCTCCGTAAGTACACCAACAGCTCTCCTATTAGACAAAGTCAGCAACATGGACTTCAGACATACGTGGATGATATCGAACCGATTTTGGATAACCAAATTTTCTCGGAGCCTGTCCAGCCAAACTACTCTGAAGATTTACAGACCCAATCGACACCGAAATACGTTCCAATTCCAGTCCAACAGCCAACTTACCAGAAAAAGGAGGCTCCCGGGGTTAACTTAAAAACATCAACACTTCTTTTACCTCCTCCATCACCACCATCTCTCTCTCATGGTTCTCCAGAATGGTCTTCACCAGAGCCTCATTCTCCATCCCCTTCAAAATTAACTATTAATCAAGGCTACTATGCAAATGCTAATAGTGGAGGAAGACCTCCGGTCGAAGCCATTGTCTCTCCCATGCACAATCGACCTTCAGCCCATAACTTTGTCTCACCCGTTCATAACCATCCACATGCCAATAACAGTGTTTCTCCTGCTCAAAATCGCTTCTATCAACCTCAATTCTTCTCTGATGATGTCTATTCTGACGGAAATCTTGGCTATTCTTCTCCTGCACCACAGTCAATAAATTCGTCTCCAGTCAAGTACCAGCAAAGTCCCTTGAGAAATACTCAATTGACAAATGACGATACTGTGGATGCGAATGACACTATTGCACAGTTAACTCCTTTGAAAAATCAATTACCAACCACTCCAAGCAGGAACAAAATCCAGTTGGAATGGAGCCCCATTATTTCTCCAAACACTAAGTCTGCCCGTGATGTGAGAGCAGCAATACAACAGTCTTCACCAAGGCGAAAAATCAAGAAAACTTCATTATTACCTCCGGGAGAGCTCGATCAATATTGGGAAGGTCCTGACAAGGATAAAGTTTTTACCTGTACTTACAGGAATTGTGGGAAGAAATTTACGAGGAGATACAATGTGCGGTCGCATATTCAAACTCATCTTAGCGATAGACCTTTCGGGTGCTCGTATTGTCCAAAAAAATTCGTCAGACAGCATGACTTGAATAGGCATATTAAAGGGCACTTGGAGGCAAGACATTGTCAATGTTCCTGTGGAAAGGAATTCACAAGACTTGATGCTATGAGAAAGCACCAGGCAAGAAATATCTGTTCTGGAGGTGTTGCGAATACTGAAAAGAATTGTATATCGAAACCAACGAAATTGAAAAACAATGGAGTTCTAATGAATCAGGATGTGTTGGATGAATTGAATGCTAATGCTGAGTTCAGTCCTTCGTTCGGAGATGAATTTCTCGAGACATTTGAGGATGATTAGTTTTTCGCAGCCAAATAGCATGCACGCAAAATGCAGACAATAATATCCATGCAGACAACAATCTCCACAAATTCAATTCTGGTCTTGTAATTTATACAAAAATTTCCCTTATTTATATCTTCTTCTTATTGTGTTTTTATGGGTATACACCAAATTATCTTATTTCTCCGGTTGTTTCATTAAATATAAAGTCTAATTACACTATGTAGAAGTAAAGTTGTAGTCATAAAGGCCCCGCTTTAAATCATAAAAAATATAAGAAACTGATGAGCCCATAATTTTAATGAAAATGCCAAAACTGTCAAGAAGAAAAAATTATCATTTATATAAAATGATGCCGTCCCATCCATGACCCAATGGAGAATCAAACGGTCGACGTCATTGTGTAGCAACATTCAGTGATGCTCAGCTCTGCTCCAGCAGGCATTGCTCTCTCCTCGTTGCTTCTATGAGAGCCCCTCGTTTTCTAGTTTCAATCTTTCCTGCTCTTCTTCCTCCTGCTTGTGAATTTTTAGATGCTGGTTCAAGTTATCTGATCTACTGAACTTCTTATTGCAAATAGGACAATCATAAGGTTTTTCAAACGTATGCAATGACCTGAAATGTCTCTTCAAATGCTCTTGTCTTTTAAATCTTCTAGAGCAAAAATTGCACAAGTAAATTTTCGACTGATCTACCATATCAGCCTCCTTATTCTCTTTACGACCTCTAATCCGACTCTTAGAGTTAATGATGCTTGATGGAAAGATTTTCGTATTGGGAGGTAAATCTAAAGACTTCAAATCAACCTCAACTTCTACTCCCTTAGTGATAATTGTGGCTACACTCAACGATAAGTCATCCGATTCTTCACTGTTCGTTTTTATCAATTCTTCAATTCGTTCATCAATTTGTTGAGGTCCCTTCAAGGCCCTCTTCTTTGGTTTGAGCTTGGATCCAAGAATTCTCTTGGATGCGCTGGCAATGGACTTGGTGGCTGTATTAGAGTTTTGTGTAGACGCAATAATATTGGAAGCACCTTCGTCAGTACCATTCATCAACGATGCATTTGAAGAGGAAATGCTAACATTCAGATGGCGGTCATTCTCGTTGCTTATATTTACGTTAAGGATTGACGATTTCTCCGTATTTGAATTGGAGTTACTCGTGCTAGTATTAGCATTAAGTTCTGCCTCATTTTTAGCCTTGGGTTTAGTTTTGATGAACGAAGGATTTACGATATTCTTCCTCTTTCCCACATTTTCGAACAATGCGGCGTAATCGGGCTCTGATTGCAACTGAAGTGGTGTTTGCTTTCCGTTAGCAGAGTTGTTCAGTGTAGAGTTCTGAAGAATACTACTACCAAGTAAATTGCCCGAAGGTGATCTACTGACAGGAAAATTACCTGTTACGCTGTTATCAGAAGATGCATTATCGGCTCTTGCTGGGTTGAAAAGTGGATTATTGTCCATTTCGTTGTCTTCGAGTTTGATATCATCCGAAGGCTCAATTTTAACTGGCGTTTTAAATCTGGTGAATAAACTTCTCTTTGACCGTTTTGCTTTGGGGTTAGGAAGAGCATCGGAAACTTCTGTCTCTGATTCGTCCTTGTGCTGGCCAATCAAGAAATTGTCGCTTTCTTCACCATCCAAATAGTTTACTTGGTCTTGCTGAAGTTCATCTTGAACCAAAAAAGGAGAGTTTGCGGGGTTGTTGCTGGTGTTACCTTTGAAAATGCTTCTTATTAAATGCTTAGATTGTTGACTGCCATGATTGTTTGGGAATAAAGAAGACGGTAGTGATGTTGTAGATGGCGGATTTCCTCTTTGGCTGTTTTTCTCTTTATCGTTCATAAATGGAATATAATTGGTGATGGAATTGGTGAAGCTCATGTACCGTTGGTTACCTTGATTTTGGTTATTTGAAGTCTGACTATCCATGGATTGTCTCCTTTTCGAATAGACGTCGAAAGAGGTACGATGAGACTGTGATTGGTCCAATGAATTACGAGAGAAGTACTGGTTTGCTGAGAAGAATGAGGGTTGGGTCGAGTGGATGGAATTCACGGATGGAGTCAACGAGGTGGTCGTGGTTAAGGGAGATAGTTCATTGACGTAGTAATTAGCTCCATGGTGCTGCAAGTTCTCGAATTGTGCCATGAGGGAGTTTGGATCACTTTTTAGGTGATTATCTTCAAAGTTGGAGGAGATGAACTGGTTGTTGTAACCGTTTGACTGGTAGACGTTATTCATGGAAACGAAGGAGCTACTGTGATGGAGACGCTCATCCTGCGATGGAACTAGGGAGTTGGTATCAAAATGGTCGTTGGATGGAACGATGGACTGGGTATCGTGGGACGGAGCGATGGACTGATTGTCATGGGACGGCGCTATGGACTGGTTGTCGTGGGACGGCACGAAGGTCTGGGTATCAGTGGAAGGAATGAAGATGTGAGTGTCCTGATTGTAATCCGTCACCGTATGATGGTCTTTGAATATCGATTCGGGCTCGGCGGTGGATGGCTTCTGAACATAGGTATTATAGCTTGGAGCAGCGGCTTCAAAAGTTGAGTCAAAAAACAAGTCCAGGGCTATGGTGAACGGAGGTGACTCATCCACGTCCATATCATCATTATGTTCTTTGAATGCTCCCGGCATATTGAATGTAACTTGTTGCCTGCTGCTCTTGAACGACAAGTCCGTATCGCCTGTGACTTGAATATTGGGTTTCTGGTAGGAACTCAACATGCCATCGTAGTCGGCGTATTGTGTTGATGCATCCGGCTGGCCCTGCAGAGGAAGAATGTACTGTTGGTTATCGTCAAGATTGTCCGATGTCGATGTCTGGTGATCATATATGGCGTCTGACTCCGCGTAGGCGCCGAGCTCCATCTGTCCAGAAAATTGAAGTGATTGGTCCATTGTCGCTCATCGAACTCCAAAACAGCGATACAACTATAAGAAAAAGATAAATGTATCAATTGTAAAGAAAAAAAAGAGAAAAAAAAAACTCTGCCTCTCTCGGTCCTTATAAGTTTTTGAAGATACGTAAATTTTTTTTTTCTATGATGTTTTTTTCCTGACAATGAAAGCGCACTTTTTGTCTATATTATAACCCTCCATACTTTACGGCTAATATGGAGATAACAGGAAATAGAATGGTGCGAGCTCTGACCCCTGAAGGCTAAGAAAAAAATATTCAGGGGCCTGACTATGTTTAGCAACTACGTCAAATGGCCCCTAATTAGCCCCTAACTGCCCCTATAATGGGCACCATAACTTAGGGGACTGTCAAACCCATATACGGGCGCAGTCGTGATAAGACATGATATTGTTACATAGTTTATATAGTACATTTTTCTCGGCTTAAGTCAAGTCCTTGTCACAAGAACCACATTTTGCAGTCGACGAAGAGCGAGCGACGGATAACACCAGAAGAGAGAGCAACTGAGTATTTTTAGATAAAGTCAGAAAATGGAGCAACTGGGGAGTCATAGATGAAATCAAAGTCGGGTTTGGACGGTGTTAAGAAGTTGCCGTAGTAGATGATACAACCAGAGTACATCGGCTTTTGTCTGACACTTCATGAAAAGTTTCTGTATCGCCCTGGATAAGAGCTTTGTCTGTGATTTGATAAGAGTGTCTGGTTGTTTGTCTGACAGACACGAAAGTTTTGTCTGACGCTGATACAGCTTTTTTTTTATAACGTAGTTCAATTTGTCTGATAGTCTATTTTGTGTCTAAAACTGATACTCCATAATAGGTCAAATTGTCTGACATTTGATGAAAGTCTATTTGGTCTGACACTGATACTTCAATTAGTTTAATTTGTCTGGCACTTCGTAAAAATTTGTCTGACACTGCGTAACATTTCATTTTGCAGCTTCATCCAGCACTTGGTAAAATTACATTTTTGACTCGCTCTTCACAAAGTTCAATCGTATCATCCCACATTTCAATAGCATGGCAGAGTTCTTTCTCCCGCTTCTGCACTACCTCATAGCTCATACGCTTCTGTCTTACGCTCACCCGATGGAACTCTCTTTCTCATTGAGCCACTGAGGTCTATTTCTCGAATATCGTGCTTCACATCTACAACGTCGGGATTCATCACCCGAAGCTTGGACCGCCGCTTGGAACTCACCAACACCTGCACGTCCATTTTGTCAAGCGATCCGATGGAGTTGAGCTCCAAGTCTTCGTCCTGGAACGTAATGTCAACCGACTTCTGCTGCTGGTGAGAATGCACCTCCAATTGGTCCGCAAGCGCAGTTCTTGGGAGGTTACCGCTCTTCTTCTTCCGGAGATCTCGTGGTGGAGGGGTGTTTGTGAAGGAGAATGACTTTCTCAACTTCGAAACAGACCGATTCATGAACCCTTCCTCGCCAGCCTGGCTCAATTGAGCATACGGATGGTGCTGTGGTGGTGGTGGTACGTCCTCGTCATCATACACCTCTGGCGACTGCTGTTCTATCAACGACGTAAATGGGTTTTCCTCGATGTTACCAGGCGACTGCAACGGCGACGACGGTATTTCGTGGGAGTTTTTATGCTCATTAAGCGTTTCGTTGGATGCCAAATAACTGTTTCTCTTGATAGTTTTATGTCTCTTCTCATCGAATTCCTGTCTCTTTTTAACCCAGGAGTCCATTGAGGCTCCATCCAACGTTGAATTGGAATCGTTGGCGTGATTGTAATCGAACTGGTCTTTACTCATATTGCTGAGGATTTTGCGGTGGCCTCCTCCAAGTAAATGCTGGTCATAGTAGTTTCCAAGCTGATAATCAATGGATTCGAGCTCTTCGCCTTTGCTACGTCTCCGTCTTTGCACGAAGAACAAGACTCCAGCTACAGCAATGGCAATAACACATATGGGAATCACTGAGCCCAAAATGGCCTTAGTTTTAACTGAAGAGGAGCTGCTCTGTGGCTGTAAACTGGCTGCATTGGATTTGACGCTGCCCACAGGCAAAAGGGTGCTGGTGTCATACAAACTGATCGAGTACTGGCTGTCTCTTTTGTTGAAGTCTTTGCCTAAGTCTCTCTTTGTTGTTGTCGTGGAGTTGATGATCACTAGAGTGTTGAATATCGTGGCTGCACCTAGGATATCATGCAACTCCATCTCTGTATCTAACGAGCACCAGGTCCAATCATTAGTGTTGAGAGACAATTTGGCAAATTCGGGAGCAGCAGCCCCCTCAGACGTCTCTCCCCCAATAAGCAAAACTTCCTGAACGCTGTAATGGTCAGAAATAGTCTGAATCGAGTCGTTGGCAAGCACGTCAAATACTGGTAAAGTTAATGGGAACCGCCTGGAATTAATCGAGGTGCCATCGCTGGAAATCGTCTTCGAAGTCCACCCAGCATCAAAGTCCCATTCAGCAAGCTGGTACATGCTTAGCCATCCGTTATTACTCTTTCCTCCAATCACCAACTGGGACTGTGGATTGGGTGCAATTATATTGGAGGCTCCATAGAAGGACTGGGGCTTGGTGGAGGTGGTGATGTTGTGGAACTTGAATGTAGCCAAGTCCAAGGATAGCATTCGATCGGTGGCTTCTCCGGTAGTGTCGCAATTTCCTCCGAAGATGTAAATGGTGTTGTTGTTGGTGGGAGTGGTTAAGTAGGTGGCATATTGATAATACGAGGCATCGGAAATGTCATCAAAATTCAAGTCTTCACTAATTTTATTCCAGAAAGAATTTTCAAATTTGTATAGTTGCAACACCCCATTTCCACACTTGTCGAGATCTGTTGATGTTGCATCTCCGGCAAAAGCATATAAGTCATCTTTAATCATCAATAATGTCGAATTCTCCGGAGGTGACAGTAACGTTTCTATCTTGTCATTATCCAAATAGTTGATCTCGGCAGCCTTATATTCGCTGATATCTTGGAACCCACTTATAGAGAAGTTTAGCGATACCAAGTCGTTATTCTTGAGATGAAGATAAATCTTCCCTTTCGTGAACGAGTATAGAGTATTCCACTGGCTCTGACAAAGCCCTAGAGCTAGCAAATAAAATAGTAGTATTAGTTTCTTCATTGATACGGGTAAAGAAGAAAAGTAAATTAAAATCAGCGGATTCCAATCATTAAAAACAACCTACATACCAGATCAACTCAACTCTGATCTACCATTATCCGGTACATTGCACTTCTATCATCTACAGTTGATTTTGCATTTAAATGCTGGCTAAAGAATATTTTTTCTGGTGTGAGTTGTTTTTGTTTATCCCAATTAGGAAGTTGCAGCATCTTCATAATGCACTAATGGCTGGATGCCCCTTTCTCTAGAGGAACAAAACCAGCTCTGGGCCCTAAAAGAGGGCGATCTGGGAAGTAGGGGATCGTGTCACGGTTATGAAAGTATCATGACCAGACGGAAAAAGCACAAAAGGAGAATGATCTCTGTATATAGAAGTGCGTATATATACGGTGCTAAAAGAGAATATGGGACAAGAGGTACTGTAAGAAGAATGGCAAAAACAAGGGAATGTGTGGCCACTCAGTAGAACTTTGCATTGGTTATTGCCGCTTCGATGTAACTTTTTGGGAAACTTATGGTAACTTTTTCGTAATGTAGCGAGAATTAGTTGCAAAATTATTTTTCACGTTATATATTCAAACTAAAGAAGCACGTAGTATATAGAAGATAGAAATAGGAGCATTTGTTACACTCACAATTTAGAACTGTTCCAATGATCAATAGTTCCTTCAGCACTATATTATACCTCAGGTTCCGTCACCCTCTCGGTAGTTTCTTGTTCTTTCGTGAACTTCACAAGGCACAAACAAATGTGAAGCCTGTATAAAAATTGGTAAGTATAGGAACAATCATTCAGTGCCCAGTACAACACACACGCGATATGGCCCCAAAGAAAGACCAGGTGCACCGTGGCAGTACGTACGTCGTCTGCCATCAATGGCACGAAGCAAATCAAAAGTATGAGCCCCATCAACATGAGGTATGTTTCAATATCAGCAGTAGCTAAAGGAACACTAAACATAAAGGCTTCAGTAACGACAGGACCAATTTCGAGTAGCTTTTCAAATTTTCCTTTACGGAAAAGACTAAGCGAGACAATTAGTATAGACATTACGAGAGATATGTTCGAAAGATAAGACGAACACCAGAAATACACCAGATTGCTATATTTTGCAAGCCCACTTACAGCAATGATACTAAAGAGTCTCACGGGAAGCAAAGAAAACAAAAATGATCTCAACCTTTGTTTTATTTGATCCTTTCCCATCTCCATGAACTTTGTACTTTCCCGAGAATGTGAAAAGGCTTTGAATAGCAAAAACATCACCAATGAAAAAATGTGGATGATAGTGAACCATTCAATGGGTTGGGAGGTATTTGCAATTTCGAGCAAAATACATGCAAGGCTACAGGAAACACTGTGCCGTGCCATAATGGTGGGCATTGAATAGTAGGTAAACTCCCGATAAAGAGCAAGGTTAAACAGTTGCACGAGGCTAAAGGAGCCAAAGAGAATCAAGTCTTCTGTGCTATAAGAACCTTTGATTAAAATTCCCGGGATTGCATAAAGGACTTGTTGAAGCATGTTTGGGTATCGATAACCCGGAGATCTCCATAATGTCAAGAGTATGGGCAAACGCAAGATTACGTCTCCTATACGAAACTCTACGGACCCAATTCTAGCTGTGGGATCTGACTCTAAAGCACATCCTATAAAAAAGCCCATCACATGCCAAACTATAAAAGTAATCAATTCTTGAATATTTCTCTTCACTTTGTTAATTGCTTCATCTTTTTGTTTCGATTCGACCCCTTCTGGCTCTTTGGAATCCTCTCTTTTTGGCACGATTGTGTGTTTCGAGTCCATATAACTATCCTTGGTGTCCATATAAAATATTTAATGTAGCTAAAGAAAATCAGTAAGGAGCAAATTTAAAATTAGTGGGGAGATTTTTTTGAGAGCATTTTGGCAGGATTTTGACGTATTTTTGACAGGTTAGCGACATCATCTATAGGGGCTGTTGTGAGTAAACCACGACTTTTCACTTTATTCTTTTATGCGACTAAATTAACTGTAGTCTATAGTCAAGACCAGGAACCAAGGATTGATAACTATTTGATTCCTGGATTGTAATAACACGACCTAGAAAGCATGACGTACGCTATTGGACAGAGTAATTGTCGCAAAAATGAAGCTGAGAAATGTTCTAAGGAAAACATGAAGATAAACATGTCTAAATAATTCAAACTTTATGCACTCACGTTTCTCATTCTCGAATCTCAGTATTAGAGCTGTCGCAAGCAAAACTTTTACACTATTAGCTGTCTATCATGTATGTAGTATTGAGACCTACTATCGTGTATTAATCATTATAGCTAGCTTCTATACCAACAGGTTATGTACAGTCTTTTTGATGCAAAATTCCTCACTCTCAAATGTACAAGAAATTATCTCGTCCAACGATTTTTTACAGCTATTGCATGATCTGCTCGTGGGCATGTGATAGGAATGAAGTCTACGGAGATACATTATTGGTATGTGAGTCCGTCATAGACTACTATTGTGTGCAGCATTACACCTTTCGGTAGTATACTACAGAAACTCCTAAATTCCACAAACTCTTACATACTACTGGCCCAATTGATAGTGACGTTCTCGGCTTTGATCCAACAACTCTCCAGCACCCTCCCAACTCTCTTGTCAAGTGGACGATGGGCGGCACAATTCTTAAAGTTGGTGGCATGATATATGGTGTACGGATGTTATCTGGAAGAAATTATTACTCACAATTTTTTTGGTGAAAAATTTCGTCAGCTCATACCATATTAGAGATTATAGAAACATGTCATCGTTTGGTACGTTATTCAGAGTCACCACCTATGGAGAATCCCACTGTAGGTCTGTGGGATGCATAGTCGATGGGTGTCCACCAGGGTTAGCTTTGACTGAGGAAGATATTCAACCTCAATTGACCAGAAGAAGACCAGGCCAAAGTAAGTTAAGTACTCCAAGAAACGAAAAAGATCAAGTTGCTATCCAATCTGGTACCGAGTTTGGAGTCACTTTAGGGTCGCCTATTGGGATGTTGGTGAAAAACGAAGATCACAGACCTAATGACTATAGTGAAACCGACTTATACCCAAGACCAAGTCATGCTGATTGGACCTACATACAGAAATACGGAGCTAAATCCTCCAGTGGGGGTGGAAGATCCTCTGCCAGAGAAACCATAGGACGAGTTGCTGCCGGTGCGATTGCAGAAAAGTTCTTAACCAAGGCCAACAACGTTGAAATCGTGGCCTTTGTTTCCAGTATCGGAGAAATTAGTATGAACAGAAACCCCAACGATGCCACTTTCCAGAAGATTTTAAACACTATAACTAGAGAAGAAGTCGACGCTTGTGGTCCAGTCAGATGTCCTGACGCTGCCATTAAGGATGAGATGGTGAGAGTGATCGAAAAGTATCGTGATGCCAAAGATTCTATTGGTGGTGTTGTTACCTGTGTGGTTAGAAACTGTCCTATCGGATTGGGAGAACCATGTTTCGATAAATTAGAGGCTACATTGGCCCATGCGATGTTGTCGTTACCTGCCACGAAAGGTTTCGAATTTGGTTCTGGGTTCTTAGGTACTGCTATTCCAGGATCCCAGCACAACGATCCATTTTTCTTCGATGCTGAAAGCAATCGGTTGAGGACCAAAACCAACAACAGTGGTGGAGTCCAGGGAGGTATTTCCAACGGAGAAAACATCTACTTTTCAGTTGCATTCAAGTCTGCTGCCACCATCTCTCAAGAACAAGAAACTGCCACCTACGACGGTAAACATGGGGTTTTAGCAGCCAGAGGAAGACATGATCCTTCGGTGACTCCAAGAGCAGTACCAATTGTTGAGTCCATGACCGCCTTGGTGTTGGCAGACCAGCTTTTGATCCAAAAATCAAGAGAAGCTGCCATCAAAATCGTCTCTAACTAGATTCTCAGCTATTTAAATTGTCTCTAAGTAGAGATTGTAAATAAATTTTATTTGAAAAAAGTTCGTATCTTTTTTTGTCCGCATTTTTTTTTTGTCTGTTCATTTTTATTTGGTGAATTATATATTAACAGCGAAGAAGACAGCAATGGATCTCGTTCAGAAGTCGTTGTTGACGGCGTTGGCCGGGTTGTTGGTAGTGGTGGTGATCTTTTACTTCCAAACGCATCCACTTTTCGGACCCAAAACCAAACAAGCAAATACTCCAACCTTCTTAATCATAGGAGCTAACAATAGTGGAAAGACTTCACTCTACTATAAATTGAAAGCTACAGCTGAGGAAGACGAAGATAAGGATAAGTTGGTATCCACTATATCGTCACTTTCCAGTAATGAGTCGATGATTACGCTACCATTTGCCGACAAATCAATTGGCAAGAGTTTCCGATTGATCGACTATCCAGGACACTTAAAGTATGACAAGTTACTAAAACAGAAGATTTTACAGGACATTGGATTGAAGAACTTGAAAGGGGTGATTGTTGTAGTTGATTCTTCCTCGATGTCGGTTAATCAGGATGGAAAAATCAAGTTGATTTGTGAAAAGATTTATAACATCTTATCGCAGACGGAGAAATTGCCTAATGGGGTCGATGTTTTATTTGCAGTGAACAAGACGGATTTGTTTGATAGTTTACCAGTTCACCGGTTGAAGCTATTACTTGAGCAGGGGATGAATGACTATATAACTAGTGAGTTGACTAAAACAGGAATTGACAACGAAGAAGACGAGGAAGAAGAGGGAGATGCCCAAGATTTCGAAACCACCAGACAATTATGGTCGATTATCATGGCAAAGAAGAAGTTTGCATTTGAAATTCTTGAAGGAAACATGGAATTTGTTCCGGGATCAGTTTTGAAAAATAAGACTGAAGCATGGGAGAATTGGTTTGACGAAAAGGTGGTGAACTACGGGGGGATCTAGCGAAGAAGTTGGTGCTTTCGCGAAATAACTGTAATTAATAGAGGTATGTATGATAATTGAATATGTACTTAAGTCGGGGCCTTCATATTTGCTTCGTTGCCCTCTATGTATCTGAGTTTGTAGCTTGCTAATCTCTATATGACTTTCTGGTGTACTACAAGCTGACTGGTGTCTTTGGCTATGGTTTCGGCTGATTGCTGGGCACGGACGGAAAAAACCCAGGTTTGTTCAACTCCATTTGACGTTTTTGGTTGACTTTATGCTGAATCAAATTATTGATTCTAATCCTATAAATATCTTTATTCAACGTGAACTTCTTAAACTTGAAATCCGTGATTTTCTGGCTCAACTCTGTCAATTCGTTATTTAGTTCCGTATGTTTTGATTCTAGTTTCTTGAACTTTTCCAAATTAGTCTCTACTCCTTCTTCTGGCTTCTTTGGCTTTAGGCCAGGTATGCTGGTGATTAGCCTATTGATAGTATAAGGTCTTACCAATTCCATATCATGTTTACATTGAGCAGTGTCCCCAGCTACCTTTGCTTTTTTCTGGATCAATTCCTGGTACTCTACGGGGTGGATGGGGGCTGCAAATGAGTCATCGACAAGATGACTGGGGCAAATGTAGAAAAAGTCTACTCCATTGGTAGATATTAACACCGAGCTCGACGGTTTATAGCAGATCACGCACGCTTTACTATCAGACTCGGCTACTAGCCGTAGACTGTACTCATTAGGAAATGGTGCCGTCATGTGTAAATTGGCGAAAGGAGGAGATGATGGGGAGATAATAAATAATTTGAGAAAGTGGTGTCAAAAATGTCGCACCCCCAAAACCGGGGGTTATCACTAAAGTAATTTGGTCGCAAGTATTGTGACCAGACAAGCAAATTACGGTTGGCTTCCTGGCCATGGGTGTGTTGAACAGAAGTGAATGTATTTGCATGTTGCACAGTACTCCAGGGAGAAGTCAGTGTTGTGGAGTAGAATGTCGCAAAATGCATTGCCAAGGCAAGCCTGGCTTCGAATACTGATAATGTTACTAGCAAGAAGGTTAGGACTGTGATGGCAGTGCTTGGGACTGCATTTGGGGGAAGGGTAACCTTTTCCAGCAGGAAACTTGCCCGAATATGGCTACTAATGCATGTCATACAATTTTGCAGCCTCACGCAAATTCTACTATCGGAGCTTCCACACTTCCTCCACGCACTTGCACTTCATTGAACGATGTTGGTATGTGATGGAGGTTCTGACAGATCCTGAGGGGGTCTTCGAAGTCTAATCTCATCCGTAATGTGACATATTGACCTCTACTTATCGTATGACATGCCGTAGATACAGTCCGTCTCCGTGCCGTATCTCCGTGCCGCAGGGGCAGTCGGCTCTCGTAAATATCAGATGTGACTCACCGTATACGCTACTACGCCTTCCCAAACCTAAAGTCCGTATACTGTTTAGCAATTCATGACACCCTGAGCTATATCCATTCACCCCAAAATCACCATTACACCCTAACATCACCATTCAACCTAAGCATCATGCATTACACCTCACTGACATTCACCCTAACATCATTCATACACTGTAGACATCATACACCGTAGACATCATTCACCCTAGACATCATTCACCCTAGACATCATTCACCCTGGACATCATTCACCCTAGACATCATTCACCCTAGACAGCATTCATTGCTGCCTTTACGTCATCCCGATACCAGGGGTGAGATCACGTGACATTCCTTACACGTGATGAAACCTGCCTATCAGGTGCCAGACCCGTCTATTTCCAAAACCCTATACGAACGTCCTCCCTTCGTGGCATCAAGCGCTAGTTCCTGTTCTCTGCTCATTGACCCGCTAACATCGTCCCGGAACTTTCTCTTGTATACCTGTGTCCCCCGTACTGTCAAAAATCTCTTCGGCTCGTACTTCTTTTTTTTTTCCGTGTCTACCCCCTCCATCCGTCTCTCCCTAAAACGATTTTGAAATTGTGGGCAATAGTTTTTTTTAATTAGCTTTGAAGAGAGAACAAAAAAAAAAAGACCCACCCGTTTGTCATCTATCATTTTTTTTTTTTTACTCATAATAGTCTTTTTTCTTACCCATCTTAGGCCCCTTTTTTTTCAATATCAATCATTTGCATATTTTGTATCTGTTATAATCTGTGACCAGGATTATTGCCACTCATTGCTAACGAACGTATCCGTTTATCATCACACCTCAAAGAAAAAATTTTCCCTCTTTTTTTCTGGTGGGTAAATAACAACAAATAAACGGGACACTTTTTTTTCTTTTTCGAAGACAACCCAACAACAAGCCACCCCCAATCAATCGATAAATCACGTAATATAACCACAATCAGCATGTCGGAACATCAAGAAGCTGATATTGATTCCATCGTCGATAGATTATTAGAAGTTAGAGGTTCCAGACCCGGTAAACAAGTTACATTATTAGAACATGAAATTCGATTCCTTTGTACCAAAGCAAGAGAGATTTTTATCCAACAACCAATTTTGTTGGAGTTAGAAGCTCCCATCAAAATCTGTGGTGATATTCATGGTCAATATTACGACTTATTACGACTTTTCGAATACGGTGGATTCCCTCCTGAAGCTAACTACTTGTTCTTGGGTGATTACGTCGATAGAGGTAAGCAATCTTTGGAAACTATCTGTTTATTGTTGGCTTACAAAATCAAATATCCAGAAAACTTCTTTATCTTGAGAGGTAACCACGAATGCGCCTCCATCAACCGTATCTACGGGTTCTATGACGAATGTAAAAGAAGATATAATATCAAATTGTGGAAAACGTTCACCGATTGTTTCAATTGTTTACCAATTGCTGCCATCATCGACGAAAAGATATTCACCATGCATGGAGGTCTTTCTCCGGATTTGAACTCGATGGAACAAATTAGAAGAGTTATGAGACCTACCGATATTCCAGATGTGGGTTTGTTATGTGATTTGTTATGGTCAGATCCTGATAAAGATATAACTGGATGGTCGGAAAATGATCGTGGGGTCTCCTTCACATTCGGACCCGACGTCGTGTCCAGGTTCTTACAAAAACATGATATGGATTTGATTTGTCGAGCCCATCAAGTGGTGGAAGATGGTTATGAATTCTTCTCAAAACGCCAATTAGTTACTCTATTCTCCGCTCCAAATTACTGTGGTGAATTCGATAATGCTGGGGCCATGATGAGTGTGGATGAAAGCTTGTTATGTTCATTCCAAATCTTAAAACCAGCTGAAAAGGAACCAAGATTCTCCAGACCAAACCATCTATCAAATAATAGACCAGTGACTCCTCCAAGAAAGCCAAAGAGAGGTGGTAAATAAATGAATTGTTAAAAAAAAGAATGATGAAAAAAAAAATACTAATCCAAACTTATGAAATAAATTTCAATCTTTTTTTTTAATGTTTAATCATATCAGAGATTTTTTCGTTTCTTATCATCCACAACTGAATCTGCTATGATTATTAACAACTTCACCTTACCCTTCTCCTCATCGACCTCCCTCTCTCATTTCCTACTCTTCTTTTTGTTTTGTCCTCCTCATCCTTCACTTACGTTAATCAACCTATTTCCCAATAAAAGTCATTACCTCTTTTTTTCTATCTTCTGTTACGTTGTCATCAAGGTTGTCATTTATTTGTGATCCTGTCCTTTAACGTTATATAGATTAATATCACCCTACCTTCCTCTCTACTTTCAATTCTTCTTCCAACCATTTTTTGTCATTTTCTCTATACTCATATAGTGTATATAATCATCCTCGTACATATTCTCCTTCATCATCTTTTCTCCTTGTCTTATTATTCATTCCCATCTTATATGTTTATATAGTTTAAAAATTTCACCACTACTTTTAACAATTGATTCGTCAATTATCGAGCCTTGTGTTCGTTGATTGTTGAAACGAGTCATGTTGAAAAGAAATGGATGGGATAGAATTGGAAGTTCTAAGTTGGTGGTTGGGATTATTGATGCAAAAAAAAAAAAAAAAAAAAAGAAATACCATGGCTTATTTTGGAAAATGGTTCATTATCAGATGACTACAAATCAAAACCAACTCTTCTCGCTTTTTATTAGGAATTCTTGAAGCTTACTGTGAATAATGAAGAGCACTTTGCCAGGTGCTTCTCCTAGTTATAGTTTATTTAGTTGTTATATAGTACTCGATTAAAAATCGATCTTCTTTACTATGCGACTATTGACACTGCTGGTGCCATATTGGTTCCGAACTGGTTCCAACCTGGACCGTGCGGTTATCAGGCGCTTCGGATTTCCTTCTGCTCTTATCTTCTACTTCAATATATTGTGTTATCCTCTCTAAAACTTCGTCTATATTGAAAGATTGAACCCCTCGAAAATAAACAGTCACAGATCACGTGAGAGAACTCGCGCTAATGTCTCCCTATAGTTGGCGACATTTTTGTATACGACTTTTTTCTTTTATTTTGTTTATATGCAGGACATGTGGGACTCCAGCTTTTGTAGTACGAGAAGAAATTTTCTCACCTCGCACTAAGGATGCAGCTATCATTTAAAGAAAAAAAAAATTTTCATACTTTTACTTTTGATCTTCATAGAATATCACGACAATATGGTATGTTTCGCCATGAACATAACGCTAATGGAGGGTATAGAGAGTACTTGATACACCATGATACGAAGTTGATTAGGCAGTCAATATAGAATGAATCGTAACCTAATGGAAAAGTGAAACATTGATAGGGAGGGCAAATACAAAATGAATTATACAATATAAATTAATCTATACCCTCTGATACATCCGTTAATTAGACAGCATACTAACAAATTCTAGGTTTTAGTTCAAGATTTATTACACCCAAATGCTGCTTCTGAAGCTCACAAACATAAATTAAAGACCTTAGTCCAACAACCAAGATCATACTTCATGGATGTCAAATGTCAAGGTTGTTTAAACATCACCACCGTTTTCTCCCATGCTCAAACTGCTGTCACCTGTGACAACTGTTCTACTGTCTTGTGTACTCCAACCGGTGGTAAGGCCAAATTAACTGAAGGTTGTTCTTTCAGAAAGAAGTAAGTTAGTTGAATTCTAAATGTATCATAATTTATTAGCTTTACTTCCCAATAACTCATAATATAAACTCATCGCTTCTCATTTATATATATAAAATAAATGTTAATGTTAATGTAACATGTTGTAAATTACCTTTGTAGTGGGGGAAAACACTAATTGACAAGGAGGAGAAGGCATTTTAATAGTGTTCTCCTTATCATTCTGGAGATTTAATTGGTTCGGAAGTTAGATCGAATGTAGTAATGGGTTAATTTAGAATGGTTGAAAATTACGAGAATCAAGAATATACAGTGATGATTTTGGTGCATAATGGAATACTCAAAACCGCTTTCAATGGTTTTACATAGTGTAGAGAATTCATAGAAAAGTAGAGAATAAAAGAAGAACTACACTCGTGCACGCTAAATAGATTAATCTTTGCATTAGATGCAAATTTCACACAAATACAACATCGTTAGTTTATCATTGCATTACGAACAAGCAGTTTACACACCATATATCTTGGACTTAAACTTCTTAGAGTTTAGACTTTGAGTAGAAGCGAACAACTTCGTCAATAGCACTAGCAACCTGTTCCACGTTATGGTCGTTCAACCCCGCAACCGATGCTCTACCACTACTAACCAAATAAACACCATGGTTTTTCTCCAATCTCGAAACCATCTCTGGAGTCAATCCAGTGAAAGAGAACATACCAGTTTGGTTGGTGATATGGTCCCAGGTACCAGGAGTATGGTATTTATTCACCAATAAATCTTTCAAGCTATTTCTCATTTTGATGATTCTGGAACTCATAGTTTTCAAATCTTGGTACCATTGGTTTCTTAAGCCATCATCGGTTAAGATGGTGGCCACTATCTTAGCACCATAAGCAGGAGGGTTTGAAATTTCTGATCTAATCAATTTGTTCAATTGAGATTTGATGGCACGGTTCAATTTGGCGGAATCATCGCCAACTTCGTTGATAATGTGAATGGCCCCGACTCTTTCCCCGTACATACCAACATTCTTAGCAAAAGATTGACAAATTATAATTGGGGTTTTAATTACTTGAGCATTTACAGCTGATCTAATGGCATAGGCATCTAGTTCTAAATCACCACTGGCGAAACCTTGATAAGCGGAATCGAATAATGGCAAGTGTTTCTTTTGGGCAATCAAGTCCAAAATTTGCGTCCATTGTTCCTTGGTAGGGTCCAAACCAGTAGGATTGTGGGCACAAGCATGTAATAAGAAAATCGACCCGGAAGGAGCGGACTTGATGGAGTTGACGAATCCGTCAAAGTCCAATGATTTAGTATTCTTATTCCAGTAAGGGTAGGTTTCAATGTTTATCTGCAAACTATTGAAGATTTGTTGATGGTTGGCCCAAGTTGGTTGAGAAATGTAAATTGAAGGGGTTTCACCGTTGACCTTGTAGAACGTCTTGAGGAAAGCGGCAGCCAAGTGTAATGCCCCGGTACCGGATAAAGATTGTTGACTAACGACCCGATCTTGAAGAATTGCAGCCGAGTCACTACCAAGGATCACCTTGGCACTTTCTTTGAGGAAAGGTTCGAAACCGGAAATCGAGAGGTATTCGTGGTTGTAGCCCTCGCTGTTTATCAACTTGGATTCGGCTTGTTTGACTGCTGGTAAAATCCATGGTTTCCCGTTGTTATCTCTATAAGCACCAATTCCCAAATCGACCTTATTTTTACGCTCATCGGCAACGTATCTAGCTTTCAACCCAAACAATGGGTCTGGAGGTAACTCCTTGACATCAACAAAGTATTTGGAACTCATATTTCCTTTATCGAAACTAAAGAAAAAGGCGTTATTCGGTGTTATTTCTTCTATATATATAACTTCACGTCAAAAAAAAAAAAATAAGAAAAGAAAACGCATTATCACAACTTCCTTCTAAGCGGGAGATTTTATAAGGCATTGAGAGCTGCACTTGACATTAGAAAATTTGTGGGAGTGCAGTTGTCCCGAAAAAGAAAGGATGAGGGGAAACTTTGTATTGCTGCACCCGAGGGGAACCAGGAGATAGGACGCGGAAAAACTGGTCCGCTAAGAAAGGGGATAGGAAAAGACAGGAAGGAATAGGGCCAGACGAGGGGCGGGAGTATTGTCGTACGGAGATTGGCAACAAAGAAGAGTTGTTTAAGCAGAGCAGATGCTGCTCAAGTGGTGCAAGAGAGCGGCGGTAGGTGGGGGAAGGCATAGTGGGAGGATGGGAGGTACAGGTGAGCTGGGTTGGGGCTGGAAGACGGGCTGGCAGAGCTGTGGCGGGCCAATGGCTGGGCCAAGGGCTCACCCATACCGCGGTAGTGATTGGCCCATACTGCTGGAATTGGGCTAGGTTTGCCCCACATTCGCGCGGAACATCCAAAAATGGGCCCAGATGCTGCAAATACTCCCGAAATTTCAGGCGATAAGAAGCCGGTGCTGCGTCTATACAATGGGAGTTAGGGGGTTAGGTTTAGGGGTGTGATAAGAGTAGTACGATGAGATGAGATCTGAAGACAACTAGTAGACGTCGTAGAGTATAGGCAGAACCATAGAGTACAAGAAATAGAATCATAGAGAGCATAAAGTTACGGTTGTTGTTGATCGCAGTATACAAAGCTATGACCTGACTGTAGACAAGAGTTGGTTATATCATATTAGAGGTGAATTGCGCAACGATGCTTCTTTAGCATGGTTAAACCGCTGCTGCACCAAGTAATTGGAATATTAGACGATAGAGTACAGGAAATAGAATCATAGAGAGCATAAAGCTATGGTTGTTGTTGATCGCAGTATACAAAGCTATGACCTGACTGTAGACAAGAGTTGGTTATATCATATTAGAGGTGAATTGTGCAACGATGCTTCTTTAGTATAATTAAACCGCTTCTGCACCAAGTAATTAGAATCAAAGTTGAGTTACGTATTTTGCAGAAAAAGTGAAAAATACGAAAATAGATGCAAATGTGAATACTCTCAGCGCGCAGCCAACTATTTTGATCCAATTATCAGCACATTCAACGATCTGATCAGGTCCCTTAGCTTACTGACGAATTATAATTGGCTTTCAAATCAACAACACACCCATAATCTAATCGAGTCTAAACTACATCGTATTCGGTAAGTGCTTTACTTGACAAAACAACACACTTATTTACCTACATATTATCAATCCTGTTTTACTTTACCTCGTACATTTATTCATCAAACCACCGATTTGACCTCGAAGAAACGTTTCAAGTAATAAATTTGAAACAACGAATTAACAGCCACCACCAAGATTTGAAAGACAGACCACCACTTCACTCTGGAGTTGGTTGATTCGGCAGTGTTTCTATGGGTTCTTTCTCTGATCACCAAGTACCCTTGTTCTGCCTTGACATCGTTGGTTAATTGGCTCAATCTCTGTACCGCGTACTCCAAGGAGTCGGAGTGCGGATCGTTAACATCAACATAAATAACACCATGGACATTGAACGAGACGTCCAAATCAACTCTATTGGTTTTTTCGTTGGAGAAACAATACTGGTATTTACCATCGGTATCAGCCTTGATGGACTCGTCACCGTGATCCAAATCGGTCTTCTTCAACTTGACTTGTCCGTTTGGAGTAATGATGAAAAAATCAATGACAAATTGTTCAGCGTTATGACTATCTCTGGACCCTACTTGGAAACTCACCGCCAATTCGTCATTACGTTTCAATGTTTCAAAGAAACATTGCTTCCCATATGGAGGCAACGCGACATTATGGGCCACGGCAGCGGCAATGAAGAAAAGGAAAACGCTTAACACCTTCATCTGATGTACTGAAAGAATGAAGAAGAAGAAGAAGAAGAAGAAGAAGGAACAAACAAAAGGTGTCAAATTCTCCATTTGAAAAATCGAACACGACTTTGGTTTTTTTTTTTTTTTATGTTTTTTTGGCGCGCGGTGTTTTTGTTCTTTTTCTATGCGTTCTATTATTATACACTATAAAGGTTTCATTATTTCATCATACAACAACTTCTTCAACTCGTCGATGCTCAACTCATCCTTGCGCTTATCAAAGTCGAAAAAGTCTTCGGGGATTTTGTCACTAATAGGCTCGTCATTGGGATCGTGGTATAACTTCAAGTACGGATGATTAAGGGCATTGTCAACGGTGATTCTCTTCAACGGATTGAAAAGAAGCAATTGCTCTAGTAAATCGATCGCAAGCGGGTTGATGGTGCTGTCTTGGAAAAGGTTTTGGAACGGAACTTTTTTGCAAAATGGGAGCGACCGAATGTATTCACGGGCCCGTTTGGACTTGATGTTGTAGTAATCCTCTACGTTTGGAGTCCCCAAAACCTCCATAATGAGCCATAATTGATTGTGATAATCTCTGCCGGGGAAAAGGGGTTTCCCGCTAAGCATTTCCGCCAAAATACATCCGACCGACCATACATCGATGGCAGTGGTGTATTCCTGGAATGTAAGCATGATTTCAGGGGCCCGGTACCATCTTGTAGCCACGTACTCTGTCATGAATCCGAAATTGTCCTCCAGTGATGCAATGGATCTAGCCAAGCCAAAATCGCAGATCTTCAAGTCACAATTGGAATTCAATAGCAAATTGGAAGGTTTGAGATCTCGATGTAAAACGTTGGCACTATGCATGGCTTTCAAAGCTCTAAGGGTTTGATAAATGAAATATTGAATATGATCATCACTCAATTTTTGCGTGCGGATCACTCGATGAAGATCGGTTTCCATAAGTTCCTGGATAAGGTATATTTCGTTGAAATTAGCGTAGTTGATGGGTCTTTGGATGGCCAATATCGATATTATATTCTCATGGTTGAAGTGCTTCAAGAGCTTCAACTCTCGAAGGGTTCGTAAGCACAACATTGATCTTTCAAACGGTTCAATCTTCTTAATGGCAACCTTTTGTTGTGTGGGCTTGTGCATTGCCGAACACACGATTCCGTAAGCTCCTTCACCCACTATCTCGAGGATCTGGTAGTGGTCCGACACATTGAAGGCAATCTGCCTTGACTGTTCACCACTCATGTATCAACAAAAAAGGTAGTTGCCCACAGAAAGAAGAACGGCGTAGTAGATGGGTTTTATACACCTTTATTCACCAAGTTTCAGGTGAGAAGAGAATCTCGATTATATACAGTGACACGAGAAAAAAAAAAAAAAAAAAAAAAAAAACCTTACATTTTGGTCTCTAACAAATACTAAGCCAAAACAATACAGTGACGATCTTCAGAAGTGTTTAAAAATACATTCTATACGGAAATGAATAATCATAAGTCATAGTAGTACGAGTACTGGGGGTGGATGTTCCGGTACAAGCAAGCACTGACAGCATATACAATAGGAGTTGGATCACGCCTACTTCTTCTTTTTACCGAAGAATCCCCGTTTCTTCTTCTCCGGCTTCAACGACGTAGCACTATAGTTTCCTGCCTGGTAGATGGGCTGGTTTTCACCATTACTATCGAAATTTATCGTAGGACGCTCGTACTGGCTTATCAGGTTATTTTGCTGCTGGCCCTCCCCCTCAAGTTGGTAGTGAGCGAAATCTTCGTGGAACCCCCACCCTAATCTATTTGATTCTAATTGATCTCTGTATGATAAGTCCCCGGTTATGGCGTACTCGAACCCTCTGATCGTATCTAAAGGTCTTTCGTTTCTGGCTCTTGTGGGGTTGGACATATCGGAGTTGCTAATGGGCTGACCAAAAATATCCTTCAAGTCATTTGATTCTTGTGATAAATACGAGGGTCTTCTTTGATTAGATCTGTCAACGGCCTGTTCAAAGGGTTGCGCTTCATTCACGGCTGACAAAATGGGATCGTGAAAGTTGGTGGCCTTATAGTCGTGAACAGGCGCCAGAGCCGCATTGTCAATAGACGAGTTGCCGGTGTCATATCTGACGGGCTGATTGTAAGCCTGTTGTGGAGTTTCCTTCTTACTGTCTTTACGACTACTGAAGATGGCCATAGTAAAGCGAATGTTTGTCCTAACAAAGGAAAAAATTTCACGTTACCGGAAAACGGGGATCAACACACTTTTATAGAAGAAGGCCATTTCTTTTTTTTTTGCTTGATTTTATTATTTTTTCTCCTGATCTACTATCTTGAACTGCCACTATTATATTCTTTTTTCATGGCTGAGATTTATGTAATCACCGTATCACCAAGTAGTACCTTACTACTTGCAGGGACACTAGGGGCCAATTATGGAATGTTTTTGTCCTGTTATGGGACAGAAACCCATGAGATCCTGCGGTTATTTTTACGCCCTCTTTTTTCTGCTACTGGATTGGGCTGTGTAGCACCTTATTTTTTTGTGATCTAGCATTGTCTATGAATAGGCACTGGGAATAACACCGGGGAAGTGCTGTCACGTGGAAGTCACACGAAAGCAATGCCTGGCAAACGTTGTTGCTAAACAACCGCATCGGCATCCGCATCCGCATCAGCATCAGCATCCGCATCCGCTACACCCGTACATTTGTCGAAATAATAAGCACCCGTACATTTGCCGTGAAAAGTCATATTCGCACTCGTACACCACCAGTAAACACCCGTGCACCTTTTCATTTCTACACCCGTCCCTCTCTTTGTGCATACGCCGCGCATTTCTTTTTGTCGGGCCATCACACCATGCATAGAAGCATATAAAACTCTAACAGTTTAGCTGCTCGTAGCCATGACATGGCTTCTCGCTCATGACTTCCCTCCTGGGGCACGAAATCACGCACCATTCGTTATCCGTCCAATTCCGAGCAGTTAGCATGCTCATACGACTCCTCTTTCCACGTTCATTGACGTATTTTTTAGCGACCGTATTTCTTTTTTTTTTTCGCAGACTAAATTTTCCACCACGGCATTTACAACTGTTTCTTGGAACGGCAAAAGCAAGCCTTTTAAACAAGAAAAAACTCCTGCTTCGCTCTGAACTCGCCGGTATAGCCCCCTGTATAGGAGCATTTTCCTCTGTTCACCGTAACTCCGGCGGCTTTCCACAAAAAAATTTCCTCTCATCTGATGTAGATGTTTGACATATATATATGTCAAGCTGCACATTTTTGGTCTACGTATATATACGAAGGTGTACTTTTTTTTTTTTCCATTAAATATGTCTTCAAGCTCCGGTTTGCAGAAGTCCTCTTCGGATCAAGCCGTTGCATATGAGACTAATGAGTCTGCATCTTCTTCTTCTAAATGGCAAAACTTCAAAGATTCTTTTAAACGTGCAGAAATTCATAATGACTTGGCTCCTGTCCAATCCAATAAATCTAATTTGGAAAAAGGAATAGAAGCAACCGCTAACACAGAACTTGACTCATCGCTCACTCAATTACACCAATCTTTGATCACCTTAGCAGGATGTGTTGGTAGTGGGCTCCTTGTGGTGTCCGGACAAGCATTGTCCACTGGGGGTCCAGGAAGTGTTTTGTTGGGTTGGGCATTTGTTTCTTCCTTCTTATACTGTGTGATGCAAAGTCTTAGTGAGTTGAGTGCTGCTTTCACGGTAAGCGGTTCTTTCTTCACTTATGCCACTCGGTTCATCGACCCATCCTTCGGATACGCTGCTGGTTTGAACTATAGTTTGTTCTGGTTGGTGGTGTTACCATTAGAGTTGGTGGCTGCCTCCTTAACCATCAACTTCTGGCATTCAGATATCAATAACGTGGTATGGGTCAGCATCTTCTACGTTATTATCATCGGTCTTAACTTATGTGGCACTGCCGGTTTTGCCCACACCGAGTTATTTGCTGCCGTGATTAAAATCTTGGGTATTGTTGGTTTTGATATCCTCGCTATTATATTGATCTGCGGTGGTGGTAAACAAGGCTATATTGGTGGTAAATATTGGCACAACCCGGGTACTTTTAACAATGGGTTCAAAGGCTTCACCACCGTTTTAATCACCGCTACCTACTCATTGGCTGGAACCGAATTGGTTGGTCTTACCGTGGTGGAATCCGCTTCTAACCCCAGAATCGCATTACCAAGAGCAATCAAACAGGTATTCTACAGAATCATTTTTTTCTTCTTGTTGACCTTGACTTTAATCGGCTTCTTAGTCCCTTCTAATTCCCCCCAATTAATCGGTACCGGCTCCGCTGATGCCTCCGCTTCTCCCTTTGTCATTGCTATCAAGTCTGGGGGTATCAAAGTGTTACCATCTATCTTCAACGTCGTGGTTTTGGTAGCTCTTCTTTCTATTGGTAACTCCTCCGTCTATGGTTTCTCAAGAACAACTTTAGCTTTGGCTCAATATGGTTTGGTTCCTAAGTTCTTCGCTTACATCGATAGAAGAGGAAGACCATTGGGAGGAATCATTTTTGCTGCCGTCTTCGGGTTACTTGCCTTTGTTTCCGCATCTCCAAAACAAGGTGAGGTATTTGCTTGGTTGGTGGCATTATCTGCTTTGTCGACCTTGTTCACTTGGGGCTCTTGTACTGCTGCTCATATCAGGTTCAGAGCTGCGATGAAGGCTCAAGGTAGAAGCTTGAATGAATTGCCATATCTTTCCAAAACTGGGGTTTGGGGCTCCTACTATGCCACCATTTGTCTTATTGTTGTGTTGGCATTACAATTCTGGATCAGTTTGTTCCCATTAGGTGCTAAGCCAGACCCAGTTGTGTTTTTCAAAAACTATATGGGTGCTGTCATTGTCGTGGTGTGTTATGTGGGCCACAAGATTTACTCCAGAAACTTAATTTTCTTCGTTCCTTTGGAAACTATGGATTTGGACTCGGGAAGAACAGAAACCGATGTGGAAAAGTTACAACAAGAACTTGCAGAAGAAAGGGAATACTTAAGAGGAAGGCCTTGGTATGTTAGAGCCTATTATTACTTATTCTAACCCATCTTGCATCTTGTCACGATTTTACGTAGCCTCTGCATAATAGAAATGTCATATCCGACTTGTGTATACGTCATGATTTTACGTACTTTAATAATAACGTCATATTTCACATATATAAATAGTTGAAATTAGCTCGCAAAAAAAAAACGGGTGCAAAAATTATCTTCCGAGGTATTTAAGTTCAAAAGGACGCACTAAATTATATCCAATAAATGCGAATATAATATTCAATTCAAAGGAAATATCACCACCATATTCTCCTATTTTCTTAGCAATAACCCCTTGATACCATGTTTGGTTCATACACAACACGGTGGAGCATATTCCGAAACAAAATGCAACCACCCCACCAATACCAACCGGTAAGGTCTTATGATCATTGAAATTAGTGAAATCGTATCCTTTGAATCCTCTACGATATATGAAATGTTCAGTTAAGGAAATCCCAAGGTAAATTGACACATTATAACCGATAATACTCAAGAAATTGGACATGGCCGAGTTAAACACGTAATAAGCCGGGATGGATAATGCTAAGGAAACGAAATTACCAATTACACACCATCCTAATCTTGGAAATTTAGCTAATGGACTCCACACGGCTTGTATAGATAATGATAATGAGTACGAACCAGGTAAGTTGTTAGCAACACTTGATAATGCCAAAATCACCATACAGAATTTTCCAAACCCATGCAAGTTGTTCACCACCAAGATTTGATTGACCAACCCTCCAACAGAACCATCTTCCCATGCTTGGGCCCATTCTGGATCAGTGAAAGTCCCCATAGCACATGCAGCTCCGAGAATAAAGGCAAATATACATGGTAAACTCAATCCAGCCACCATACAAACAAACACTTTCCACGAAGCAACATTTTGATTCGTGTAGACAAGGAAATCAGCAGCAGATGGTGACCAACCACAAGTGAATCCAAACACCATAGATATAAATGATAATACATTCCCAGCCTCGGTTTTTCCCTTGGCCATAGTCCCAGCAGTGAAGTTGCCCGATTTGGTTAATCTGGCAATGATAATCAAGTAAATGACAAAATTAGGGATAGCAGAATATCTTTCATAAATATGAATAACCTTATATCCAAATAATGCTAGAATGCATGTAAGCACGACAAAAATCAAACACCCGGCCCACGGAGGTAAAGGACCTAATGAAGCTAATAGTTGCACTGATGGGATAACATTCACTGCATTCCAACCAATACATGAAATCACATTAAAAAGAGCAAACACTCTTCCCATGTAATTACCCGTCAAGTATCTTGATAAGATTTGTTGACGAAGACCGAATTTCTTTCCAAATACTGCATAAAATCCGACAGGAATAGAACCGATAATAGACCAAATAACTATGCAAATCACACAGGTCCAAAAATCTAATTGGAATACGGTTGGTCCTAGTGCTCCACTACTTAAGGCAGAAATAGCTAAATTTGGAGAAAGGAAAACAGTTAATGCCCCTAAACTGGAGTTATCAGTTTTCAAGTCGTCAGGTACTCGTTCAATCCCTCTAATTTCAGCATTAAATCTTAACCCTATCTTATCAATGATATTTGTAGCTCTTGGCTTTGAGACGAAATCCTCAGATTCATCATCAGGAACTTGGTTGTCAACGACATCTGCTAAATCTTTCTCGAGTCCTATCTGTTTTTCGTCGTCCGTTGAAGTCATATTGGTGAGAAATAAGGAATCCTTCTAGTTTAAACGAAGGAGAAGACCTTTTAGTTTGAAAATTTTTCAGACCGATCGAAAAGTACAGATTCGATTTTTTTTTCCTTTATCGCATTGATAAGAACATCTTTAAAAAGTTTAAATATTTTGGAGCCGTTCGAGACTGAAATCGCACAGAAGTGATGCCCTTCAGGGGAAGCCGTTCCGCGGGGACCCGATGTAATTATAAGTATGGCTTTGGTTTATAAATCACGCTTAGGGCGGTCGTCTTCATTACATTATATGAACGGTCGATGAAGTTCCCGCTTACTAGGTACGGACTATATTTGACACCCAACTGCATCTGTCAAGCAGCTTGGCAGGAAAAATAATTTTACTTGAAGTATTTTTTCCTGTGCACGTCTTGGACTGTAATTTACGTATCTCACGACTGGGCATTTATAGGACACCATCCACCCTATGTGAGCGCGCCCATGCACTTTAAGTATTGGAATCTGTGATATCTCACGTTTGTGTAGTCAGCACCGTCACATCTTCGAACTCTGTAAGCATAAATCTGGGGAAAGTCAAGCTTTTGCCTGCTTACATAATACACCAGGGCCGTACTCACCGGGGAAACTCCTGGATTAACTTTTGGGTGGGGATAGTTCTCCATCTTTATGTGAGAGTTTCGTTTGTTTCAACTCGGAAATTATTTCGGGGCTCCATTTAACAAAGTATATGGAACTTCCCGATGTACAAAGGACCAATAACCAATTTTGCCTCGACCCTGCTTTGCCTCGATCTTGCTTTGTATCCTTCTTTGTCCCGAGAATTCTTTGTCTCGACCCACCTCTCCACAACTGATCTTTGTCTGCAAGGGATCAATTACTGGCGGGACATACTGTTTTGTAGTAGCATTCCGTAGCATCTCCCCACATTGAGTTTGTTATTTGCGAGTTGTTCATAAAATTCACAAAGCCTCAAATTGCAAAGTATAATTTGAGTGCCGAACAAGTTTAGAACCAAATGCCTTCCCTCATCGAGTCAGTTACGGTATTCCGATCACCAACCAGCTCTTCCTTTGTGAGTCTAGCTTTATTTCCATTTGATCCAAACACGATCGAGGTCGATGTTTTGTTTTTGTCGGGTGATATCACGGCTTGCATATGTTTGCCGGTATCAGAGCTCAAACCTACCAGAAGGACAAGAACTATTCGGATTTAGGCTCAATCTTTTTGATTATGGTTTGCATTGCAGAACTGTTATGTTCTATTTTTGTACCTCTCTCTAGCAGCTAGTTCCCGACGCCTCCCCCACATTTTCTTTTTTTAAGGGCATCAAACGTTGCTTCCAAGTCATTTCTCATTTCAACATCGGTACTTACTCTCACCTACAGCCTAGTGAACTACGGCCATTTCCACCAATAAACAACTGAATCACAGGGACTAGATCCGGAAATATTCAAAAGTACATCATTGCGTCATAGAAATAGCAACTGTAAAAATTAAAGTTATATTGTGCATATGGTGTCCCCACCTTTCCATGTACAAAAGCTCACACAAACCCCGATTGACATGTCTGAGGAAAAATTGAAGTCGCAACAACCATACAAGACAGCCATATAAGTTCATCCGGCACGAGTTCGTAACCAAGTCCAACATCTTATTAAAACACTCTAGTAAATTAATTCGTAACCTGAGGGATTTCAGCCAAGTTTACTGCGTGGTGGGGTGCGCCTCGACTTATTCTTCCCTGAGTTACTATTTTGAGAAACACTGCAATTTGCATCTACAAAAAATACGGTTTTGCATTTTTTTTTGTCATATTTTCATGCACATCCGTTGGATTTAGCCCGAACAAGCTGATTCGGCATTCGACCATTCTTTGAAGTGTAAATTTAGTCTACGTTGTCACCCAGGAAGTATTTAGTGTCCTCGGTTTCTCTCGTTCGTAAAAAAATTTTGCTCAAAATTTGAAACAGCTTTCTTTGATTAATATGTCCAGCTCTTCATCCTTGGGTAGTAAAAGGGTCAAAGACTCACAACTCGAAAATAATGAAGATTATGACGAAGAAAAGGTGGCACCAGTTGAAACTACTGAGAAGAGTAAGCACAAACCTTTCAAAAAAGAAAATGCGTTCTTGGGATTAAGAGGAAAGAAATTGAACTTATTCGTTTCCATTGTTGCTGGGGTTGGTTTCTTGCTATTCGGTTATGATCAAGGGGTCATGGGAAGTTTGTTAACTTTACAAGACTTCAGTGATGAATATCCTGCTATCAATGCAAATACTGATACCAGCAAAATGACGGTTCAAAGTGCGGTTATTGCCATTTATGAAATTGGGTGCTTCTTATCTTCGATTGCCAACATATATATTGGGGATAAAATCGGCCGTAAGAAGACCTTGGTTTTAGGTTGTGTTATCTTCCTTATTGGTGGTATCCTTCAATCTGCTTCAACCAATACCACATTTTTGGCTATTGCTAGAGTGATCACTGGTCTTGGAAATGGTTTTAACACCAGTACTGTTCCTGTGTGGTCAGCTGAATGTTCTAAGGCTCATGATAGAGGTAAGTTAATTATGATTGAAGGTTCGTTAATCGCTTTGGGTATTACTATTTCCTACTGGATTGATTTTGGGTTTTATTTCTTAGATGGAAAATCTTCTGCTAGTTTTAGATTTCCAATTGCTTTCCAATGTCTTTTCCCTCTTATTATTATGGCAGCAATGCCATTTCTTCCAGAGTCACCCAGATGGTTGATGAGACAAGGTAGAGAGGAAGAAGCCAGATTTGTCTTCGCTGCTCTTTATGATAAAGATGAAGATGATTACTTGATCAATGCTCAGGTTGACGAGGTCAAACAAGCAATTATTAAGGAAAAGGCTGCTGGTGCGGAAGAATTCAGAATTAAAGATTTATTCACCCAAGGAGAAAGTAGAAACTTCCATCGTGTTTGTCTTGCTGTCTGTTCACAAATGATGCAACAGATCTCTGGTATTAACCTTATTACCTACTATGCTGGTACAATTTTCCAAAACAGAATTGGTATGTCTGCTTTTAATGCGAGAATATTGGCAGCTTGTAATGGTACGGAGTACTTTTTAGCATCCTTGTTTGGTTTTTGGACCATCGAAAGTATTGGCAGAAGAAAGTTGTTCATATTCGGTTGTATTGGTATGGCAGGATCTATGGCGGTTTTGACAGGAACAAATTGGGCCGCTGAAAAGAGGGACAATCAAGCAGCAGCAATAGCTGCAGCTGTATTTTTGTTCGTGTTTAATTCCTTCTTCGGTGTGTCTCTTCTTGGTTTGACTTGGTTGATTCCTCCAGAAATTCTTCCTTTATCAATTAGAGGTCCAGGTGCTAGTTTATCAACCTCAGCTAACTGGCTCTTCAACTTCGTTATTGTCATGGTTACTGGTCCTGGTTTCCAACATATCGGTTCCTTCACCTACACGATCTTTGCTGCTATCAATCTTCTTATGATTCCAACCTT
The DNA here is from genome assembly GCA_003708185.3 of Isabelozyma rhagii. NCBI lineage: Eukaryota > Fungi > Ascomycota > Pichiomycetes > Serinales > Metschnikowiaceae > Isabelozyma > Isabelozyma rhagii. Next base: position 217,394 of record PPNO03000016.1, read on the forward strand.
TTACTTCCTTTATCCTGAAACTGCTGGAAGAAGTTTGGAAGAGATGGATATTATCTTCTCCCAATGTCCAGTTTCGCAGCCTTGGAAGGTGGTTCAAATTGCCAGAGACTTGCCATACATGCATGCTGGGGCCAATAATAACGAAGATATCGAAGCCAAACTCCATGCAGATGTTGAACACACGGAATTCTTTGAGCCCCCCACTGATGAAGAAACTTCGGGAGACGACCAATTACTTAATAAAGACGCTTAATTTATTTCTTACATATAATTCTCTGTTCCATAAATTCTTATATCCCCATTACCTCGATGTTACTTAATAGCCAATCGTTTATACAATGAAAATTTTATCCAACTAGTATTCTTATACATTAAGTTATATAGCATTCTCAATTTCTTATCAACTTTCATGACTGCGAAAAAAAAAAAAGATGTTATCAGTGCAACAAAAAGCCACTATTTTCTAGAAAATTGCGAATATTTTTTCAGCGTAATCAGGAAAATACGTCAAGCTTCTCGTGCAACAAAATGATGCCAACGTTCGATAAATCTACCATAGTATTTCAATAAGTTGCGTTCGCCAGCTTCAGATCTTCCAAGTAACTTACCCTTAGCATCGTTCCAGTCGTTGAACTGAATTTTTTCCCAATCCTTTAACTTATCGAATTTACTGTAGCCTAGTTTTGTCAATTTTGGGGACTTGATGCGCTCGGGATCCAATTCGGCAGAGCTACTTGGGTTACAGAAGTAAATTATCACTAAACGATTGAAGCTTCTTTGGTCCAATGGTGGCTCAATAACTCTGTGTAAGCAAGCTTTGAAGTATCCTCCGGTGATGAATTCCAAGGAATCTCCAATATTGACAATAAGGGAGTTTTCTCGGTGGGCCACATACCTCCAATCTCCACTGTATACATCTTTGATTTGTAAAGCAAGAATTGGCTGGGAGGTAATGAAAGTGAAACCACTGATATCAGAGTGACCTCTTAAAAAGACACCTTCAGTTTTTTGAGAGCTTTCCTCGTTCTTATATGGTTGGTACATCATTAATCTACCATGACTACCAGAGTTATCGAGATTGGTACCCAAGTTCTCAAAATAATGTTTTTCTAATGTACCCTCATCAACCTCTAGGATAATATCGCAAAGCCTCAACAATTTTGGTAGAACTACCCTATGAAGATGATTATAGTAATCAGCTATTTCTTTCAAATGAAAAGCAACCAATTCAGGATGTTTGTCTGTTTCTTGCATGAATCTATCATGATAAGTATCTCTGACATTATAGTGATCAATAGAATCACGAACCCCGTTTTTAATTGCCCAATAACCTTTTGGTTTGAATCCTTGTCCTCTTTCACCACCAATATTGTTTTCCTTCTCTTGTTCTTTTGTGGCGGCACTAGCCAAGTATTTTTCTTTGGTTGAATATGGTAACGTTAATACAGACTGGGATATTGCTCGTAAATACTCAATTTCATCATTGGAGATGCCAAAGTTCGTCAAATTGAAAAACCCATAGGTGGTGATTGAGGTTTCTAACAGTTCTGCTAACTTTTTTCTTTCGGGGAAAAATTCTTCACCTTCTTTGAATAAAGATAAATCGATTGCCTGCAAAACTAAAGGATTCAAGTCTTCCTTAGTTGGCTCAGGGTCAATGAAAGGCCGAACGCTGTATTTTTTGTCAATTTCTTCTACTGTGAAAGTCATGATAAAGTCCTCGAGCTAGAAAGAGATAAGTGATTTCCCTGCTCTTACCATGTTAACTTCTTAATCTAATCGAAATCGTTTTCGATAATGAGTCACACTCCAGAGTATGCGACGAATTTGGGGGCAGGCTTCGACAAGGGGCTGAAAATACTGTGGCTGCACCTATTGTTATATAGTGTTTTCTATGTGTGTGATAAATTGCGAATTCTTATTAACGGCTACAAAGCTTAATCGATTGTATATTAGCTGAAAAAACTTCAAATGGCTTACAATCTCTCTATCTACATACTTGTACTATGGTTTTACCTTGGTTTATCCCACACTTGAGAGAGGTTGAAGATTATCCTGAGGAAGAGGATGCTTTGCTTGCCAAAATACTGAGTGACAAAAATGAAACCAGCTCTGTTGATGAACGTTCCATTAACACCAATGCAAGCGTTACTGTTGGTCGCTCTACAAATATCAAGGGCCATGATGAAGCAACTATTGGTGAACGCGTGGTAAGCGAGTTTTGTGATGAAGTCATAATTGGTGACCGCCCTGTAAAGATTAAAGAGTACCGGGATGAAGCCAATCGTCCATGGTACAAGTTCTTTGATGAATATGAATATCGGGAAACAACAGAGGAAGCTAAAAAATTCAAGCCCTGGCAGTGGTTCCATGAAGGTACTTCTGCTGAAGAAAAGAAGTTATTATTGAAGCTTGATATCACTCTTGCCTTCACGACTTTTCTCGGCTACTGGATTAAGTACATTGATAGTGCAAATCTTAACAATGCTTATATCTCGGGGATGAAGGAAGATTTGGGAATGAAGGGCAATGATTTGATCAATACTCAGGTCATTTTCCTTGTTGGTAATATCATATTTGAATTGCCTTGGCTATTTTTACTTCCTAGAGTATCATTGAATTACTGTTTATTTGGTTTTGAGGTGCTTTGGAGTTTATTCACTTTGTTCACTGCCTTCACTCCTAGCGCCAGTGGTCTCAAAGCATTTCGTTTCTTTGTTGGGTCTTGCGAAGCCGTTTTCTTTCCTGTGGCCCATTTTTGTCAACCATTATGGTATAAGTCTGACGAAATAGGTCGTCGTCTTGGATTCATGTATTTTGGACAATTTTTAGGAGTTTTGGTGTCGGGATTGATTGCTTCTGGTGCTATTCAACTGGCACCTGTTCACATTTCTGGTTGGAGGTTTATGTTTATCATCGATTTCGTTGCTTCTCTCTCTGTTGCTTTCATTACCTTTTTCTGTCATCCTGGCACTCCGCAAAAATGTTACTCAATTTGGTTGACTGATGATGAAATCAGATTAGCCAGGAAAAGAATCAAATCGACACAAGTTGACGTAAACCCCACCTTGAATTCATTCTTCGATAAGGCAACTTGGAAGAAAATACTAACCTCTTGGCACTTCTGGCTCTTGTCAGTTATGCAGATGATGGGCTTCAACACTAATAGTGCTTCTTCGGGTTCATTTGGTTTATGGTTAAAGTCCTTGAATAGATACTCGATTCCTCATGTGAATCAATTAACCTCTATCCCTCCCGCATTAGGAATTCTATGGATTTTCATAGTGTGCTGGGGTGCAGATTTCACCAGAAAGAGGTTCGGGATGATTTTCTTTTCTTTCGTTATGAATTTCATTTCAAACATTATTCTAGCCATCTGGGATGTTCCGGAGTCTGCCAAATGGGCTGGTTTTCTCCTAGCGTACTATTCATGGTCCCAAAGCTCAGTATTTAACCCTTTAATTAGTGACTTATTGAGACATGATCAAAATCAGAGAGCAATCGAATGGATGATTATTTATATCCTTGGGTTACAATCCTCAGCTTGGATTGGTAGATTGACTTTCCCCACAGTTGATCAACCAAGATATCCGAAAGGATTCTCTTCATGTGCCGGGTTCAGTGTTGCTTTCAACTTGTTGCTCATTGTAGCTTATTTCCTTTACAAACGTGATGAGAGAAATGCTGCTTTATCCAACGGGATTTACCTATATAATAGCAAGAATGGTGAGATTCCTGAAGAAGTGAAGTTGGCTCGTGCACTTGATCACTCTAGCCAGTCAGATGATACAAAACAAAATAATGCTTATAACGAAGAGGAATTGGACTCTTCATCCAGAAATTTTTAGTGTTCTCGAAATATCTCAAGTATTTTTACGGGTATAGATCTGATAGTAATGCACAATATAGTCGTCCACAATACATCTCTATAAACCCAGTGTGTGGTCTCTTTTCGTATTAGCTATCTCCAAGATATTTCTTCCAAACTCAAACGAAAAAAAAAAAAAGAAAAGGAGTTTCAAGCTTGAGTAAAACTAGATAGAGATCAATTAATTATTATTAGACAACGATTATCATACCAATAAAATACTAGGAAGCCAGTAGAAACATCAGACTACTCCGCTACAACCCAAGCCACCTCGAAAAATATCGAACTCGGCACTTTTCTGGCTTTGGTGAGTTTGTTTGCATCGGTAAAATGCTGAAGTTCTAGATAAGCAACATGATGTCATTTTTCCGGATTATCCACGTCACTAATTTTTCCGGTGATGCAAGTTGTGTACAGGATCCATGTATTTGTGTCCAAAATATGGTTGCTATCATGAGCAAGCTCTTAAGCAAGGTTGTTATTTTTTTCCGAAACCGTGTTGATTGGTGGGAGGTTTTCCGATCTGAAAAAGAAATCAAAGCAAATGGACAAGAATAAGCTTTTAGTGACCGAGTGGAGAAAGATTTTGTAAAAGTCGGCTAAAAAATTGCAAAAAAAAAAAAAGAAAGAAAGTTAATCCGGCCTGACTATTCTCTGTTATACCTCCGGAAAATTTTTATTTTTGAAATGTCTGTGTTCTCTATAAATGCTGAATTATCCCAGATAACTGCAAAAAAATATTCCTTGTACTTTATTGTCTATCATGAATTCTGAACCGAATAACTCTGACGCTCAAACATCTCCAGCCACATTGTTAAGCCATGAACCTGAAGAAAAGCCTGAAAGCATTCCTCATCCAGATGAACTAGCAGAGAAGTTACCTACTTTACCTGAAAAATCCTTCACGGATCATTTGGGGGTGTCCTTTTTCTGTCTTCTTGTCGCCTTTGGTGGGTTTGTTTTCGGCTTTGATACCGGTACCATATCTGGTTTTGTTAATATGACAGACTTCAAAGATCGATTTGGTCAAGTAGATGGTTCTGGAGAGCACTATCTCTCCAACGTAAGAACAGGTACAATTGTTGCTATCTTCAATATTGGATGTGCTATTGGAGGTATTATCTTGTCTAAAATTGGTGATATATGGGGCCGACGTGTTGGTCTTTCGTTTTCCATGGTGATTTATGTTGTTGGTATCATAATTCAAATCGCCTCTCAACATGCATGGTACCAAATTGTGATTGGGAGAGCCATTTCTGGTCTTGGAGTGGGTTGTGTTTCGGTATTATCCCCCTTGTTTATTGGTGAAACAGCTCCAAAGTCTATGAGAGGTACTTTAGTTTGTTGTTTCCAGTTGTGTATTACTTTAGGAATCTTTTTAGGCTACTGCACAACTTATGGTACCAAAACCTACAGTGACTCGAGACAATGGAGAATTCCTTTGGGTTTATGTTTTGCTTGGGCACTCTTCTTAATTTGTGGGATGTCCTGTATGCCAGAATCACCCCGTTATCTTGTGGAACATGGTAAGATAGAAGAAGCAAAAGATTCCATATCCAGATCCAACAAAGTTTCTTCAGAGGACCCTGCCGTTTACACTGAGGTACAATTGATCCAGGCTGGTATTGATAGAGAGAGATTGGCTGGATCTGCATCATGGTCACAATTGATCACTGGGAGACCTCGAATTCTCAGCAGAGTAATTGTTGGTATGGTTTTGCAATCTTTACAGCAATTGACGGGTGATAATTATTTCTTCTACTACGGTACGACAATTTTTCAAGCCATTGGCTTGAATGATTCATTCGAAACCTCCATCATTTTGGGGGTCATCAATTTTGCATCAACCTTCTTGGGTATTTACACCATCGAAAGATTTGGTAGAAGACTAACTTTATTGGTCGGTTCCTTCTGTATGAGTATCACCTTTATCATCTATTCCGTTCTCGGTTCGGTCGACTTATACCAGCACGGCTATGATGGGCCCGCTAAGCATTCCACTGGGTCGGCTATGATTTTCATCACCTGCTTATTCATTTTCTTCTTCGCATCTACCTGGGCCGGTGGTGTATACACCATCATTTCGGAAATTTATCCATTACGTATCAGAAGTAAAGCCATTTCTGTGGCTAGTGCTTGTAACTGGATCTTTGGTTTCTTGATTTCTTTCTTCACCCCTATGATCACAGGAGATATACATTTCTACTATGGGTTCGTGTTCACTGGCTGCTTGATTTTCTCCTTCTTTTTCGTCTACTTTTTTGTATACGAAACCAAAGGTTTGACATTAGAAGAAGTGGATGAGTTGTATTCCCAAGGAATTCCTGCTTGGAAATCTACAGGATGGGAGCCACCTTCTCCCGAAAATATGGCTCATACTACGGGTTACGCAGAATACGCTAAACCTGAACAAGATCATGTATAATACGGAGAATCTTGCAAAAGTCTTCTCTCCCACATATGTAACGAATCGAAAACTTACTTAAATCAAATGTATACATAAACCTAAATGGAAAAACTATGCATATAATTTTTGCAACGCATGTCACGTGTATTACCTATTTAAATTTTTTTTTTTTTTTTTTACTTTTTATTTTTCAGTCTCATCTCAAACATCTCTAAAGACAGAAGGGCCCTTCATTTTTCCACTAGTACCATTTCAGCAGCATGTCCTCGAGTAGAGAAAGAGTGGTTCAAGTGAGGAATCCAACCTTACCAAACCAGACCACTCCCGAACAAAGATACTGGAGAGGATTCGTGAATCCACAGCTAATCAAAGAGAATCATCCTATAACTCATATTCATTTCAACCCCGTTGCTCCCCATGATTATGCTGTAACCTCATCGACTAGAATTCAAGTTTTTTCTTCTAAGACCAGACAAGTGGTGAGAACATTTTCCCGGTTTAAAGATACCGTGTATTCGGGTGAATATCGATACGATGGGAAGTTGTTAGTAGCTGCTGATGCTTCAGGTCTTGTTTCCATATTTGATAGTTATCAACGTAACTTATTGGTGAGTTTGCACCCGTCCAGTCATCCTACGCATGTTGCCAAGTTCCACTCGACAATAGGGAACCAATTGGTAACGGGTTCTGATGACAGAATTGTCCGTTTGTATGATATTTCCCAAACTACCAAAGGTCCAATAGTAGAATTCAGTGATTCTCATCACGGAGATTATATAAGGAGTGCAAACTTCATACCTGGAAATCCCAACTTGATCACCACTGGTTGTTATGATGGTCATGTCAGAATATTCGATACCAGATCCCAACAACTAGTAGGTAAATTCAACCAGGGCTCGCCTGTCGAAGATGTTTTGGCTCTTTCTCCATCCACTTTAGTCAGTGCTGGAGGGCCACAAGTCAAAGTTTGGGACTTAACCCGAGGATCTCAGATAAACGAATTGAATAATTTTACAAAGACAACCACCACCTTATTTGATACTGGTGCCCGAGGCTTGTTGGTTGGTTCATTAGATGGACATGTTAAGATCTTTGACTACACCACCGCCAACTGGGATGTTAAATTTGGATGGAAGTTTGGCAGTGGAGGAATCTTGAGTTGTGCAGTTTCTCCTGATTTTAAGCATTTCGTTACTGGGTTGACTTCAGGTTTGTTGTCTGTTCGTACCAGAAAGACAGAACCAAGAGTACAGCAGGGGGTCAAGCAGGTCAAATCTAAGGCGTACGGTAGAATCATGAGAGGTTCAGATTACCTCGGGGAAGAAGAGCATCGGATCATTCAATCATCCGCCACCCAAACCAAGAAACTAAGACAATTTGAAAAGTATTTAAATGCATTTAGATGGTCGGATGCTCTTGACAGCGCATTTGTTCAAGGAATGCCGAAAGAACACACCATCACTGTATTGAACGAACTTAAAAAAAGAGGGAAGATCAGAGTCGCTCTTTATGGAAGAGACGAAATATCCTTACTTCCAATTTTGCAATGGTTTATTAAGAACTTGGATGACGTCAGATCATTCAATATTGTCTGTGATTATATCGGGGTAATTTTGGAGATGTACGGATCATTGATTGATCAAAGTGTGGTATTGGAAGAGGTTTTCAAGAACTTGCTCAAGAAGATAAATTCCGAAATACAAATTTGTAAAGAGGCTAACGAAATAGGTGGTATGTTGGAGATATTGGCTCTATAAGTCCATCATGTTATACATACTTAGGGCTATTACCTTATAAATCTATACCATAATGCATTAATCAAGTATTATCATGTAGGAATAAGTCTGAAATGACATAAGATCAAACTGAGACCTTTTCAGAATACAATACTCTTTCGTCGGTCCCTGCTCTTCGTCGCTCTTTTTTAGGAACGGATCCCTAATAAGCATTCCTTCTTCTTCTTCTCTTCTTTGTTTTCACCTTCAGTCGGCTTTCTACTGCCTCGCGGCAATGGTCAGAACAGAACCATTTCACCTTTCCAGTAGTATACTTCAATGCCTCGACTCGGTTTAAAAGACCTACACACTTGTAATGAAACCACTCTCCATTTGGACAACCGTCCTCGTTGTCACATGCAATCATATCACCAAAGGATGGCTGCTTGCAGAAACAATAGGGCTTGTTATCCTCTTCAACTTCCAGTCGAGGTACAACTGAAGGTTGAAATGCTGCAATGGGCTTATTAACTTTAAGGATTTTTGCTGGTTTCTTTACAACGGCAGTAGGAGTTTTGATTTTTGGCTTGATATTGGTTTTAGAGGAAAGCTTAAGAACCAATTTTAATCCATTCCCGTTTGAATTCGTGTCTTTCCGAAGTTGTTCTTTCAATGCTTCCTTCTGTGAGGTAAGAGGATACTCTTTGTAATGGTGAATTAACTGTTTCCGTAGTTTGATGTGATTTTCATGCTTTTCAATGGAGTTTGAAGCACGTTCTGATATGATTTTAAGTTGTTCCACCTCTTCATCTAAGTAGATTTTATGGGTCATCAATTGATTATGTAGTGCCTGTGACTCTGCAATAGCTTCAGAATTAAGACGTCGTAACTCGCACTTGACATTCTTTAATTGTGATGTAATGCGGTGCTTTTCACCCTCTGGTTGCTGTTGTAGCTGTAGAAGTAGCTGATGGAGCTCTTGTTTGTTGTTGTTTATCGCGATATTGCACGATTGTATTAGCCATAATGAGCGGATAATGTCGCACGGTAGGTGATCGATAGTGGATATGAAGGTATTTTGAATGGAAGATGAATGCAGAATAATAGAAGCCATACTTGAAGGAAAAAGGGTGGTCTCTCTGGTTATTAATAAATTTATTTGATATCAAACGCGAATTTTACTGTCACTCTTAAAACAAACGTAGAAGAATGAAGTCAGAAAACGTCAGAAGAAAACCAATTAGATTCAAGCTCAGGCAGGCATACAACTCAAGAACAACGTAAGCTGAAACATCGATGCCGGCCTTGTCATTTACTACTAATTATATCATTTGGTGCACGGATTGCATGGTCGGATGTACGGATTTCTACACGTTGCATACAGATGCTGTTGATTACTAAATACGTAGAGAAAGCATCTAATTCACAATTAACTTCATTCAAACTCAGCTAATTTAGTTTAAGTCTTTCTTTAAAGTACCTAAGAAAGCGTGCTTTTCAGCTGGGGTTTGGAATCTACCCTTACCGAATTTAGAAGCGGTATCAATCCATTTCAAGGCAACCTTTTCAGTGGCTCTTCTAGAAGTGTCAACGTATAAGGATTTTCTTAAAGTGACAACTCTCTTCTTGATACCTGGGATAGAACCTTTCAATAAGACGAAATCATTGGTGACGTTACCGTATCTGACGAAACCACCCATTGGGTTAATGGTTTTCTTGGTTCTGTCGAATTCAGTAGCACCGGAAGCTTCATCATTAGCAGTACCAACTCTGTAAACTTTGTGGTTGATAGAGGTTCTGTGGTGGTAACCGTTTTGACCGGCTCTGGCAACAGTCCAGTTAACGTTAGCTGGATGCCAAGCACCAATACAAGCAACCTTTCTTAAACCTCTGTGGGTCTTTCTTGGTAATTTCTTGGTTCCCCATCTGTGGGTAACACCTTCGAAACCGTGACCTTTGGTGACAGCAATGACATCGATCATTTCATCTTGTTCGAAAACAGAGTCAACAGAGACAGTCTTTTCAAAGTGTTCCTTGGCCCAGTCAACTTTATCAGAGACAGAACCACCGTTGATTTGGATTTCAGCTAAGTGAGCCTTCTTTTGTCTCAATGGGGTCTTCTTGATTTGAGTGTGAGCTAAGACTCTAACAACAGAAGCGTACTTCTTAATTCTGGCTAATTCACGTTCAATTTGGGCACCATCTTGAGCGTATTTAGCAGAGTATTTGGTGAAAGCCTTCTTCTTAGACTTGTACCAGTTCTTGTAGAATCTTCTTCTAACTTCTTCGGATAAGTGTTCAGCCCAAACGGTGGTCAAAGATCTTAAACCTCTTGGGGTTTCAACGTAACCAACAACACCAACAACAACTAATGGTGGAGTGTCAACAACGGTAGCAGCTTCGACAACTTCACGCTTGTGCATCTTGGAACCTGGACGGTCCAAGTCTCTGACAATGGTGGTCATACCGGCCTTGTAACCTAAGAAGGCAGTTAAAGCAACTGGCTTAGATTTAACATCCTTTGGGAATGATTTAACTCTACCTCTTTGCTTAGCAGCTCTCTTTCTTGGTAAGAAACCTAAGGAACCGTGACGTGGTGCTTCGAACTTTCTGTGAGACATTATGTATTAAAGTCTGTTATTAACAACTGAAGAAAAAAGGAGAAGAGAGGAAGGTGAAAATTTTGAAAGCCTTAAAAAGTTTTTCCAGGATGAGAAGTGAAAAAAAATGAGTCGTGTGCGGCCACGAACTTTTTTTCACCTGTACTGTCCCAAAATGTACACACAGTTCTCACTTTACTCTTGGTGCACGGATGTCTGTGTTTCCGGATGTACTGGTAAGCCAGTGGATGCAAAAGGACGAAAATGTTCAATTTGTTGGATCATACTAAGTCTAGGTTTATCGAGGACACAGCACATTCTTAGTCCATCTCTTCTCTCTTTCATTTGAAATCTTATTACACTACACTTGTGAATTCACGAGTTCTAACCAATAAATCTATATTGATACTACCTATATGGTAAAGACAAGAAATAAAGAGGAAATGCAACAAAAGAACAAGGAAAGAGTTTCCTTTAAGAAAAATTTGAACATTCAACGAATAGGTACGGAAGAAGAGTAAAATGAAGCAGAGATTAATGAATATGCAAACTAAATGGTGAAAAAATCATTTTCTTTTCACATGGATGATTTTTTTCAATGCTAATCTGGCATCACCAGATTCGTCATTAGAAGTTGATGACGATGATGAAGGAGGAGCCATTTGGCTCTCGGTTTGGTCTTGTTGAATGCGATCATTAGTGTCCGATTTGCCACTAGCAGGATTAGTATTTCCCAAACTCAATAAATCTGTCATGTTGATTGTATTTTGATTATTGGAATTGTTATTGGTGGTGCCATTGGTAGGGGCCAAGTTCATAAAGAAATCCTGATTCAACAAAAACTGGGAATTGTTTAAATTTCTCTTCAGTTGAGGTGAATTTATGTTCATCATGGAGTACATCATCGAGTTGAATTGAGGAGTCAAATTGAAGGTTAAGTTGTTATTACCAATCATCAGTGATGGTGTTAAACCAGTAGACGTGAATAAAAAGTTATCTTTAATCTTAGGTGTTTGAGGTAACTGCGGCATATGATTTATTTGAGAGTATTCGTCAACACCTTCGTTTATAGCAATTAATGAAGATGATGCATTAATTACGTTGCCCGTATTTAAACCCATAAAGTCAGAATTATGTCTTCTTAACATATTATTTTGAGATGAAAATACTCCATGTTGCTGTTGCTGAGGAGTCTTCGATCCGTCTTGAAGAAGATCGACGGGGGCGTCATTACCAAGGTCAGGGAAGTGCTGAGCTTCAATACCAATAACAGAGTTGGCGTGAGTTAACTTTGGTCTGAATGCGGTTTGTTCTTTGATGGTGGTGTACTCATTCTCATCGACTTTGTGCAGTGGAGCAGGTGATGTTCTATTACTCTTGAGTTCTTCCTGTTTAACTTCACCAGTAAGCGATTGGAAGAAATCATTAGATAACACTGCTTTACCTGAATCATCCACAGTTAACTTCAACAGGAATTCGCTGCTTGAAGAAGCTAACTTGGGCTTTTCTGCTTCGTTCATTGTCTCATCCTTGTAAACCGTTTTAGGTGAGGGAGATTTCTTCTTCGTTTCAGGAGACTTCCCCTTTGAAGCAACAACGTCAATGGAATTATTGGAATGAATCGATACTGGAGGAAGTAAATTTTTGTTCATTTCCAACATCATCGATGATGGGTTGACCATAGAGTTAGCCGGACTCTTGTGGGCTTTCGGAGTTGGGCTGTATAGTTGATTGGCATCAGTATCAAACTGAGCCTTGATGGTGGAAGAAGGAGGAGTGTTGTAGTTAGAAAATGAGGAATTGGAAGTAGATGAGTGAGGAATATTGGACTGAGTGATGAAAGAGATGTTATCCAAGGTTTTGGAATTGATTTGATGATAAGGGGTGAATGTTGATCCATTAATCGCAGCTGACAATGGAGTTATCAACGAAATGTCTCCTTTATGGTTGTTGTGGCCATTCAGTTTGGACTTCTTGTTGGGGGATAAGTCAGTAGGGGATGATAAGTTTGAAAAGTCATCAGTGCTAATCTGGCGTTGAGAGCTTGTTGATCTTCTCTTCTTTTTCTGGCTAGGGGTTTTGGAAGTAGGAGAAACTTTAAGAATAGAAGTATAAAAATCGGGATTATTTCTTCTAGTAATTTGATTGGAGTTGGACTCAGCAGTAGGACTGTTGCTTAAGGGAGAAGTATTCACACTTATATTCATGGTGGAGGTGATTCGATTGGTCAATGAATCGGCCTTTGGGGGTCTACCTCTTTTTCTCTTCATTGGTGGAGAATTGTTGATGGAAGATGTGGTGGAATGAGGAGACCCAAAAGGGAAACTTCCTTGATTAGAAGGAGAAGAAAAATCTGACATCTGATTCAGAATCAGACGCTTGTGACTCGAGATTTTTGTAGTAGCAGGGGATATAGGGGAATGAAAGTACGGAATTGACTTTTGAGACTTTCCAAGTAGTATGGGATCAGGAACTAAAATATTTGAAGTCATAAGATGGGAAAAAAAAAAAAAGAGGAAGAGAATGAAAAAAAAGGAGACGTAGGATAAGGGACAAAGAAAAAAAAAAGGAAAGGACCAATAAAATATGGAGGTGAATTTATTGGAATTGACTGGCTTAAGAAGCTTGAGAAAAGTTACCAATAACCAGACGTATCAGTAATTAAGCGGAGGTAGATGAATTAACCAAAAAAAAATTAGGGGGGGATTGTTTCAGAATTATATAATATAATGGCTTGAGTTAAGATCGATAAATAATAGACGAGGGAAAAAAAGAAAAACTTGCAATAATGAGGTGAATTTGAAGGGAATTTTTATTTTGTGAGGAAAATTTTCTGACAATAGAAACTAGGTGGAAAAGTAAACCAGCAAGATACAACAGGGGGTGAGCTAGGACCTCGGGAATAAATGCTTAATGGGAATGGTAATGGATTAGTTGACAGGTGTGATCAAGCGTTGTTAGTGGGAGAGTTTGTGAGAGGCCAAAAAAATAATTTAGGTGTCGAACTGGGAAATCGAAATATATATAACTACTAATCAAAGGCGTGGTATGGTCTTACATTGAACTGATAGCCACAAGTTTAAAAAAAGAACAAAGGCTAAACCGCTTATTTTACAATTTCTAATGATAGTAACCACATATGCAACGGACAAACAATACGGCCGAGATTATGAGAAATGAGGTGAAATAAAATATCCCGATCACAAAAAGACTAGCGGCCCCTGCTCCAGCTTTTTCTTTTTTTTTTACGTTCGTTAAATAGTCATAGTTAGCGACCCAGATCAGGAAGCGTCAAATTTCACAGCTGAAAAAAAAAAAAAAAAGAACTAAAAATATAAAAATTTTCGCTAAAAAAAAACGCTGAAAATGGCTTGTAAATTAAACGCGTCATGCAAATAATTATACCCTTTTGGGAAAGATGGTGCCAAAGGTTTGTCGACTGGTGAAAAAATAATTCTGTGGACAAGAAATTTGTGCCAGAGTTAAAAAAGGATTGTAGGTGTAGGACTTCCATCCATCCTTTGTGACGTATAACGCATTGATAGGAGATAACGTAGAGTAGGTCAGGTAACTGGTTGACGGTGTACCGTTTCGAATATTCATTACTTACAATCGAAGATACAAGAGACATTTAGTATATTTGAGAAAAAGGAGAAGATTTTAGAACTTGTTAGCCAATGTCAGCTGCAATTACGAATTAAATATGGCATCGTGTTGATTTGCGGTTAGGCCGTGTGGTTAGGCCGCATTGGTCTGGCATCCAAAAGAACATTATACTGTGTTATCCCTTCTTAGTCAGACATTTCGGCATTTCATTATCCGGTTACTATGGTTTATTTTTAAAGTCGGAAGATAGTTATAACAATCGAAACTTTAAACGTCTTGACTACTAACTATTGGTGAATTCAGGGTCTCCTGCAATAGAATTCACTCTCTGATCGACATGATGAGCTTCGGCATGCATAAAAGTTCTTTGCCGATAGGTCAAGCACAAAGTCATTAGTTTTGGGTATCAATTAGCCCGCAATTACGACTAAAGGCGAACTAATGGTATTTTAGCATAATACTACTTATACAGAAATGGATTTGTTACTGTTTTACTTACACTTGTGACCGTGATTTTTCTACAGACCGTCTTTTAATTTTGTCGTCATTTGTAATTGTCTCAAATCCAAGCATAATGTGACGAGCGGCCAGTGTCCTTAATTCCAACTCTCGCCCCGGGTGGGTAGTAATATAACCGATAACATATCGCTTAGATGGAACGATGCAAGGCCTCAAAAATATATAAACTCAAAAACATTATTGCTACGTATTTTTTACGTCTATCGAGTTCTCTTCTCATATGCACTTAGATTGATTTCGGAAAATTGTGGACCAATTTTATAATAAGATGGCCTCAGGGTCTTTAAAGCCTAGCAACTTTACCTTTTTGGGAGAAGCTCAAGCCAGAATATATACGATAGTGAGGAAACGAACAGATGTAACTACTTGACAACCTTACGGCCAAAATAATTTTGTGTCCGATGGACTGAAGAGATTTGAGTCAAAATTTGCGATCCCCCTTTGGCCTCCTTGGCCTCTTTTGGCATGCATAGCTGATACAATAACTACTCACGGTATTTAAGTGCATTTGCACCAAATAGTTTAGTGTCAGGGCTTACTCCGTCAAATTAGCTCATTTGACCCCTATGTGCTGGTACCATCATGTAGACTTGATTTCGGGGCATTCGATCCCGGGCATTCGATCCCGGGCATTCGATTCTGTTTTGCACCAGCAAAGATTTGGTACAGCTTGAGAAATTAATGTCTTTGGGAGTATAATACCCTTGACCTTGTTTAATGATTTGATAGAAACATCGAGAATACGATCAAATTCAGTCTTTCATCAGTAATATATGTGCGAACAGAGTAAAATTCTATTAGTTTAGTTAATAGTAGAAGGAAATTTGAAAAATTCGAAAAAACGTACAATTGACAAAACCTCGACTCTTAATCATTTCCTTTCGAATAGGCAACAGTATGTCATTGCTTCGTCATCTCTTATACATTTTCATTGGTTTTATCATAAACTCCAACAATGGTACCCAAAGTCACGTGATTCGCTATACGATGCACCTCGATCTCTTCGTATAGGTGATGATTTTGCAGTTTTAGCTCCGATACTTAAACCAAGCTATTGCTCCTACTTTGCTCTTCTTCACCACCATATCTAGGTAACATGTCGGAAGCAGTTATAAACCGGAAAACTGTTCATAAGGAGTTCTTCGGTGTACCCGGTGCGTTTGGAATATCATTTGGTTTGCCAGCGTTGGTGATCTTCTTTGCTTTGATTGCTAATGAAACTTATTCTTTACAGGGAATTAAGTTAGACTTGAACAAGGTAGCAGCTCAACTTCCCCAAAGCTGGGATGAAATCCGGGACTTATGTTTTGATCGTAGTTGCTGGACTGCTTACCTAACCTGGTTCTTTGGATTGGCAGCGTTTGACCAGATCGTTCCCGGTAAGCACTTAAATGGAGTCAAGTTGGCGGATGGAACCCAATTGGATTATAAAATCAATGGATTGTTGTTCGTGTCTATTCTATTAGTGGTGTTTCTTGCAAGATTATACCAATCTGACAACTATTACTTGCCCGAGTTGGATTTTTTGTATAAGAATCACCTCAAATTAACCATTGTCACCATTCTTTTCTCCTATGGGTTATCTACATTTGTATTCATCACCTCTTACATCCCCTTGAGGAAGCCAAATGGAGTCGGTAGCAGGGAGAGAATCTTGTCGATCAATGGTAACTCCGAGAGTCATTTCTACAACTGGTTTATTGGTCGAGAATTGAATCCTAGAATTGGTTCCTGGGACATCAAACTCTTCTGTGAATTGAAGCCAGGACTTTTGTTGTGGTGTTTGATCAACTTATCGTGTATTCACAACCAGTACCAAGAGTTTGGAAAGGTTACTGATTCTCTTATTTTGGTCAATGTGTTGCAAAGTCTCTATATTCTTGATGGAGTATTGAATGAAGAAGGTTTATTGACTATGATGGATGTGGTTACCGATGGTTTTGGATTCATGTTATGTTTCGGAGATTTGACTTGGGTTCCATACACCTATTCAATTCAATCTAGATTCTTATCATTACCACAAAACTTTTACGAATTAGGTCCCTACAAAACTATCGCTATTCTTTTACTCAATCTCTTGGGATTCTATATTTTCAAGGCATCTAACAATCAAAAGTCTGATTTTCGGAGGGGCAAGTTGGAACATTCTAACCTTAAATATATTCAGACTAAGACAGGCACCAAATTATTGTGTGATGGATGGTGGAGCAAATCACAGCATATGAACTACTTTGGTGATTGGATTGTTGGATGGTCCTGGTGTTTACCTACAGGATTCCAAACGGTTTTCACATACTTTTATGTTATATACTTTGGTTCATTGCTCGTTCACAGACAAATTAGAGATGAAACCAAGTGCAGAGAAAAGTACGGAGAATACTGGGTAGAATATCAGAAACAAGTACCCTACAAAATTATTCCATACATATATTAACTCTGACGTCATCTTAGCATAATGTGCATACGAGTGTTAACGCTCAATGCCTTACTTTATACGATTGTATATTTATCCAAAAGTTAGAATAACCGCTGTAAACCATAGAGGAAGATCCGTTTCCCTGTTTCGACCACTCAACAGTTGACTCAAATATTGACTTTAAAAAATTCTGAACCGTTTCCTTCATTCAGTATGCGATTTCCTGAATTAAGGCTATATGAATTCCTTCTTTCTACTCACTCCGGAACATTGGTCACATTTCTACTGCATTTTATGGTTCGAATACTTATATTTATTATCTAATGTCATTGACGATAGCTACTCATTTTTCTTTTCATAGTCTACTTGCTTGTCAAAAGCTTTGTAGGAGATTTCCAAAGCTGAAACCCAAGATAAAGCATTGGATAAGATGAAAAGTAAAAATCCGGAAACAATCAAACCCATCCAAATCCCTGGACTGAAGAATTGGTAGTTAGTGAAAAGGTTAGAGTTGGTCTTTTTGGTAGCAGGAGCAGTATTCTCTTCTTCACTGGTGGCTAAGATGGTGGCCTGAGCGATTTCAGTTTCTTGAGCAAGTAAGGATTCGGCAGCTTTGAAATCTTCTTGTACTTCAGCAGCGATCTTTTCTTCGTCTTCTTCTGTTCTAGAGGTAGCATAATTTCTTTTGTGTTTTCTCAAGAGTCCAGAAATGACATTTTCATGCTTGGCTTCAGCCTTATGGAACGATGGTTTACCTTGAACCATTATAATAGTACCATCGTTTGTGAGAAACTCATCAATACTGTGAGCTTGGTCATCTTCGATATCAACAACCACCACCTTATTGGAGTCGTCAGAGGAATAGTTATTATGGTAGTAGGCCAATCCACAATTACTATCAATTACATCCAAATCTTCAGGCAGCTCATAAAAGACATGTTTGATATAAGTTCCGTGACCTGCTTCGACACCAGGCTTTAAGTTGGACACACGGTAGATGACTACTTTGGATTCACCGCATAGTAAGGAGTTTAATGGTAGTGATAGTTCTGAGGCCCTGGTTATGTAGGGGAATTGTTCGGGCAATTCTTGAGCTGAGTAAAAAGGGGCAGTATCAGCAAAACCCAATACTGTAGGAATGATGGCAATACCAGCGACAAGAATGCTGACCTTCATGCTTGTATGAAGTTATCGATTGATTAATGGGCGAACAGTTTTAAATTAGCTGGAGTTGTCCGCACAGAAAAACGAGGTGAGAATTCAAGGAAAGCGAGAAAACGACATTGCATCCCACAAAAATGTCGCACATTCAAAAATGAACCACTTGGTCTTTGGGATTCAGGTATCCTGGGACAGGTCCTAGTTGCTGTAGACGAGGGTTTGAAGTCAATATGGAATGCTAGAGTATAACGTTGTCGTGAAGATAACAGAGAAGGAAACGGCTTTTTCATACTGCGCACTATAGGTTTCTTATAATACAGCATAAAGCGATATAGTCATTAAAGTACTATTTATGGGTTATTACTCTATTCTAGTCAGTGCTACAGTTATTGTTCTAATAGAGTACGAGACCTTTTTGTAGTCACTCTGTGTTCTAATAGCTAGTCAGATATTGCAGTACAGCAACATATCTGAAGGCGAAAGAGTTCCTATCTAAGTGCGACATTAATTTGGTGGAAAAGAAGAGAACAAAAAGTACGTTCAGACACTGAAAAACTGAACATGCCAGAAATCATTACTATCGCCATTCTCACCGACAGGCTGTAACTTAAACATGCCAGCCGATATCCCAAAGTACGTACTCTACTGACTGCCGTGGTTAAAAGTGCTCAATTCGCCGGTACTAACTACCTTTAGATCAGTGATTCAGAAGTTGGTGTTCTTTACCGGGGCAATGGTTATCCTCCCCGTATTGGCGTTCTTCGTGACCCAATGGTTGTTTAGCAACAACTCGATTATTAGTGGAGGTGTCGCTGCCTTAGTGGCCAACGTGGTGTTAATTGGGTACATCATTGCTGCGTTCACCGAAGACACTTCCGCTCCTCAAGAGGAATCAAAGAAGGATATATAGTTTGCAGTAATACACATGTATACAATGAATGCACAATTAATTTCAAACTTCTGAGACAGACAACTTTCAAACATTGGGTCGGAATTGCAATTCAAAAACTGTATGACTACACACCGTAGAGATGATCTTAGAGAAATTTAAAAAGCGACATTTTGAAAATTTGGCCAGAACTAAAAGTAAGCTTACTGTAATTCAAATTGGATCTACTTTTAGTCCTACAGTTCAGGTCTTTTCATGTTCCTTCACAACTTCCGAGAGATTTTGTCCTTTCTCGCCTGTAACTAAATGGGGTGTGAAACATGGGGCACCTCACAGATCTGTGTAAATGAAGGAGATTTCCCAACGACTGTGCCTGGAGTCTGTTCAAATTACTTAAACGAGGAATGTGAATTCAGCTTAACCGATTTCAACATGAGTTGCTCAAGCTTCAGGGCAGGGCGTTGACCATATGCCCGATAATTCGGCTATCAGAAATCTGCAATGTCCTACAAAATTACCCCCGATATTGATCCTTTCACAAGAACCCACCAAGGAGTCACCATCGAATTCGTCAATTGCTTTTTGCATGGCCGTCATGGCATGAGATTTTATCATACTAATAGCACAAGTTCCATCATCGTTTCTACTCCACGTCGACCCCGCCACTAGCCAAAATCTTCCGTAACTATCTGTTACAGACCATAGAATAGCACCACATAGCTCTCTAGATCTACCTTCCATTGGTGATAACATGTTTGCTACAATTGATGCAACACAATCAGCGAACTCTACCATTCCTTTAATCCACATCCCCCCAACTGGCGTTCCTTTCATAGGCCTCTCCGTTTAACCAGGCGGTCAATTTACCTACTACGTAAGCACACGCAGAAAAACTTGCGTTATAGTTGCATGTCACTCTATAAATACCTTTTGCCCATAGACCCCAAGTGTTACCTTTTGTATGGTAGCCAGATCTCTTAGCATTAAAATATTTATAGAGGAATGATGAGTAGTCATTGCTAGATAGGTAGCATCAGATAAGCATGATACCGCTACTAGGTTAAAAAAGAAGTCCGTCGATACGGCTAAGCAGCCAATAGCAACTTAGGCAATAGGCGATTACAAACCCTAGAATACATAGCTACAAACACATGAGCCATATTGGCTACTGTTACAGCAAAATTCAAAAAGTGACCATCTTTTACTGCGAAAAATCGCAAAAGGATGAAGGACCACAATAAAAATTATACAAAGAACCAGCAGGTCAAAGTACAATAGTGATAGTAACATATTCATAAAAGTTGAAGTGATCAATATAAGCATTAGATTATTGGTTGCTTTGTGAACGACAGGTTGACCGAAGAAGAAGGCGAAGTAAAAGATAAAAAGAATCAGTAGAAATATTTCCATCTTCTCTGATCCAATTATTGACATTACTGTCAGAGATAGACTCGATGAAGTAGGTTGCATTTGAGGACAAGGTGATAGCATTACTGGCAAGCTGTTGGAAAAGTAACGATAAGGAAGACATCGTGACTGAACCCAGAAGGTAAAGTGTCATCTAACCCGTGATCGCTATACTGCAGAAGAACATAATAAAGAATAGAATCCTATGATTGACAATGTGGAGTAACGGCTATGTCATGTACGTACGTGATTGAAAGAGAATATAAGAGTGTAATGAAAAAAAGGAGAATAAGTGATTGAAGAGACAACTTAATTAGGACATACATTACAGATAATTGTATCTTCTACATAAACAACTATGTCGTTTACTTCTAGAATTGCTGCTCTTCAACAAGAATAACTGTAATGGTGCCTGTGAGACAACCTCAAGCTCAAGGTGAGTGCACAAGAAATTTCAGTTCCGAGCCCCTTTTGTTAGAAGTTTCTGCTATTCAGGAAGCAACATCAAATGTCCCGTTTGGAAATTTTGGTCAATTTCGATTTTGAAAATTTGAACTTAGGAAAAAGAAGTATATTGGCTGCGCTTGTACTAGATGCTTTTTTTTATGTATGAGCTTTTCTCGGATGCGAGTACATTTCTTCTTCTATCGCTACTCTTCCATCAATGGTGCACCAATTATCGTTGGTGTCGTCTATACCGCATAGTAGCTACATCCAGACCGTATCCACGCTTCAGGCACTCACTGGGCTATCATCCCCACAAAAGATCTCGACATATACCCTCCTCACTCGACCTCATGATGTATTCAAGCCGAAATTTGAGCCTGGGAAGGTGAATCAAATAGAACAGTACCATATGAAATGTACCACGACATGGAGTGAACAAATTGATATCTCAAAGCCCATACTACGAGACTCGGATGAAATATTGGCCGATATATTGTTCGTGGGTCATGATAACAGGAAGCAATGGACGCTTCAAATTGCAGATATCCCCAATGCCGGGAAAAATCAACCTTGTTGTGCTCAAACAGTGTACGAAAGTACGTTAGTGCATCACCATACGAAGGTAATGGAACAGAGCGACCATTCTACGGCACCAGAGGCCCCCAAAGAGCCAAAAGACGTAAAGAAAGAGGAACCGGCAGAAGTCGCAGTTGATGCCATGGAAATTGTAAATGACGACCCAATTGAAATCAAAGAAGAAACCATGGAAGTGAAGGAGGATCCTATTGTAGTTCTTGATGAGCCAGAAGTGAAAGAAGAGCCGCTAGAGATGAAGGTTGAGTCTGTGGATGAAGTACCAGCAGCAAAGGAGGAGCCTGCGGAGGAAACCCAAGTAAAGAAAGAGCCCGTTGCGGCACTAAAGCAAGAGCCCCTAGCAAAAAGAAAGGATTCATTCCTTCAATTCATAGAGGACATGGGCTACGATGTTGTCAACCAGTATTGGATATCAGGTATCCGGTTCTTTCATGGTGATGTAATTATCGAAATCTACAAAATTCTCATCAGAGACGATAGTCCCAGTAGTAATGAAGACAAGATCAAGCTAAAACTACTTGATGAATCCAACACTTTTCAGATTAAAACCTACATCAATTGTCCTAAAGCAACCGACGTGGAATTCGTGAATCAAGGTACTAAGGACTTACTCAGACTCCAGGAGTTTTTCAAGAACCTATTCGTCTTGGAAGTGCCAGATAGAATGTTTATGGACTCGAGAATCAACAGACAGTCATGAACGAGTTATAATAGTTGTTTATATAAACATCCAATACAAAGGTAATGTACAAAGTATGATTATGAACCGATTCTTTTTGTCGTATTAGTCTTTATATTCAATTTGTTGCGTTTTTGACAAAAATGAAATTCTCTCCAATTGTGTTGTAGATTTACAAGTCTTCACTGATTTTCTGAAGAAATTTGAAGAAATTACAAAAAAATCACATTTTCAAAAGTATCTACATTTCCTTCTAACTGCAGAAACTTTTGTATAATCGTTTACATTTGCTTAGAATAGGTGTTTTACTGTTATGCAATTTTATTCTCTCTTTCATACCTCCCCATACTCTTTCTTACTTCTTTGATTTAATTATGAAGTAGCGACTGTCGGACTCTGGGTGAAGTTTCCGTATATCGAAATCCTTCTCTCCCTTAGCAACATCTACGCTTTCCGGTAGTTTCTCAATATCTTTCAATAACTTCTTCAACGTCAAAACATCTGTTGGATTATGATCACTTTCAATTAGCCTGAACACTTTCTCAATACCACTATGGGGAGCCTTAATTTCTTTTTCATCTTCGTCATAAAGTCGCCGTATAATCACCATTTGATGTTGCAATGCCTTTGATAAGACCGTCTTGTTTTCTTCCGTTAAGGAACTATTCAATCCTGATAATTTCATGATCTTGTTAATAGTGCTTGGACTTATCTCGTAGTCTTCCTCTTCAAGCAACTCGTTCACGGACCAAGTAGGATTATTAAGAGCTTTTCGTATATCAGCTTCATTCTTAAGCCATACACGTTGATACAAATGCGAGTAAGTACTGAACATCCGCTTGCAAACGGACATCTCCCTTTTGACAATCATGTCTACGCAAGCAAAGTGATTCTGTCAGAGCTGCCAAATGCATGTCTGAAATTTTACTGCGAACTTTTCACCAGACAAATATTGCTAATCCAGACAAAACCTGAAGGCCTAACGATACTTCTGTCTTATCCTTCGATCTTACACGACCTATTCTAATTACTTTCATGTTGTATGCTATATACACCTACTTCAAATTCTCCAATTGAGCTTTTGTTTTTTCAATCTTTCTCTTTTTCTTGGCCAACTCTTGTTGTCTACTTTCCTTCTTGTCAATACCGTATTGCATCTTCTTGTACAATTTACGTTGTTTGTTGGTCATCATAATCTTCTTCAATTCCTTTTCTTCTTCTTCGGCTGATCTCTTCTTGTTGGATTTCTTGGTTTGCTCTGGAACGGTCTCCGAAAACTTGACCCCAGCAGCTTCCAATTCTAATTCTTTTTGAGCCTTAAGATCTTCATCTTCTTCCTCTTCCTCTTCGTCGTCTTCTTTATCTTCGTCACCTTCTTCCACCTCAACCTCTTCTTCATCTTCCTCTTCCTCTTGTTCTTCTACCTTGGCTTCTGGGTCGTAACTACCGTAATCACCCCATGGTGATAAGTGAGGAGGTAAGATTTCTCCTGGGGCATATTTACTCACAGGTAAAAGTTCACTCTTGTTCAAAGTATCAAACACCCATTGTGGTTGAATGTAGGTTCTACCAGCAACTTTTGATGCCAATTTTGGTCTATCAACGATCTGATGGGTGATATTGGACAAATCCAATTTCTTATAAGATTCGGGATGGTTCAATTTCAATTCGTCCATGGCAATTTCAGACACTAAAGATCCTCCAGCCGATAAAATACAGAATTCTAAAATATCCAAAGGCACTTCACGTCCAACAAAGAATATAAATTTAGAAAACAATGTAGAAGTTGGTGATGCAAATTTGGATGGTTGGGATAGTAAGTCCCCGGTGGTTTTATTATTGGAGGTGAATTCGTCCAATTCAACTTCCTCAACGTTATCTTCTCCATTTTCTTCGGTATTATCTTCTTCTTCTTCATCTGCCTCTATGGCTTTTGATATTTCTTCGACAGACAATTTTTCCGCAACTGCTTGATCATCTGCAATTGGGGCTGCTTCTGACTCTTGTGGTAATAATGCACTAGCACCTTGATCTTTTGTCTTCAACACATAAGAAGATAAACCTCCAATACCCTTTAATTTTTGGATATTTATGTTAGGAGGATAGATCAAGTTAGCATCATTGTATAATCTGTATAATGCGAAATGTAACAAGGTGGAATAGAATTCTAAGAATGTTAACATGATTCTGAAATCAACATCGGTGGGGATATTACTTGGGAACTTGAAAGGAACTAACCATCTGACTTCTTGACCTTTGATGGTGGCTTGGTAGTACACCCCTTTTATAGAAACGAAAACCTTTTTCAATAATCTTTCTTTGGCAACATAGGCCAACCATTGGTTGGTTAATCTTTCTGCTTCTTTGGTGACACGATGACTGACAGCATCAGTGGCTGGCATGTTGGCAAACAAGAATAACATGTTTAAGGGATCGTCGAGGTCTCTTAAAGCATCTAAGAAGGTAGGATATCTTTCCTTAATGATATGCTCTAAAGTATACTTTGGTCTATTATCCTCTAATTTTTGGGCATCGCCAACTTCACCTCTTCCCAATGCTTTCTGCAACTTCTTGGAGAACGTCTTGTGTTCTCTAAATTTAGCCAAGACTGGTTCATGGGAAAGATACTGGATATCCTTAGCGTAATAGAATGTGACAGGAGCAGTAGAACCTTTATTGGCCTTCTTCTTGTTTCTTGGTTCTCGTGGGTAGATTCCTTTGAAAATACAAAGACGACGGAAATCGGCCAAGGAAACTTGCAATCTTCTCACCGCTTGGGTTCTAGTGATAAAGTTCTTAGCATTCCCGGTGGTTCCCTTCTTCTTGATCTTAGCCATGGTGTCGGATCTAGCTATGAGTTGGAGGTTATATGTTTCTAGGTCTTCCCAAATTTTTTTTTTTCAAACCTGCACCGATTTTTTTGCGATGAGCTTACTTTGTGTGCAGGGAAAACACCCGTACACCAAAGTTCAATAGGACCAACAGTAGCTGTAGATGAATGTTTCTTCTGACAATGGTGCTATAACAGGGGCTTGGAGGGGGTGGCATTGATGATGTCGTCGTCGCCGTCGTGGTAATGCCTTCTGCAGAGCGGTATTGGGGTTAGTAGCTCGTATTGGCGGTTAAACATTGACACGAGCACCCAGAGGTTGTTGAATCGGGCCGTATACTGGACAGGACCGCCGGAGTCAAGTACCGGGATGTAGAAGATGCCTCTGTAGCAGATGGAGATGGAGTAGATCAAGTTCCACACCTGCTTGAGAGGAAGAGCAGCTAAAGGTACTCGAGAGAACAGGATGTGGAGGTGTTTTGCAGCCAATGAGAGGTGATGAAGTAAGTGGTCGAATGCTTCCATATGTTGTGAGTTTGAGACATCGAGGCCAATTATGAGCATGTACTGGGTGTCGGTGAAGGTGTAGCCGGTTTTAAGAAACAAGTACATCAACGATAGGTCGAAGTCGGCTGCAAAAGGAAGCACCTGAGCATTTACGTTGCAAGCCTCCCATTGCGAGATGAGTCTGTTACGTCTGGAGGTGGAAAGCTTTGATTTGAGACTGAATGGGTCCACCAGGTCCTCCAGAGTATCGCTAGAACTGGTATCGAAGTTCATTGCTTGAGAAGGATTTATTTCGTAGTGCACAAAAGATTATTTGCAGTTATCTCCACAAATTGCATCTCGCATCGCAAGAACTTCTAGACTTTGACCATGACTCCAGACGACACCACGTACCAGCGAATACTCAACACCATTCTGATCCACCCTCCGGTTGGATTGGCCTCAGAGGCAGAGCTTTCATCGGCGCCCAGTCTTCGGAGCTGGGACTCTGTGTTCACCAGAAGTGTTTCTTATCGCTGGCTCAACGACGAGACCACCATCCGGTACACCACAATAACGGCACGATACTGTCTGTACTTGACGTCATTGAAGACCCAGCTCCTCGCTCGAGGCATTGACTACGATTCGTACCGAGCGGGTGCTACCGGCAACATCAATCTTCACGAGCTAAAGCAACGGTACCGAGTTCTGGCGGAGTCGCCGGCTCCCGTGATTCACGAGTACGATTTCCCGCACTACCAGCTGAGAATACAGCAACAGTTGGCATTCGGCCATCGGCAGCCATTTCATTACAGCCGTTACTACACCGTCACCGACAAGGACGAGGACCGGTTCCGCTACTTCATGGATGCGGTGTTTATTCCTCTGCTTTCCCCCAGCAACACCACTATTACCGCCGCAGACATGCGCCTAAGCTACGACCAGATCTTTGCCGGTAACGTAGGGTTCCCTCCTACTACGAAACGTCCCCGACAAGACGAAGGTTTGCGCCCATGCAAGAAAGCACGTTTTGAGTGATTCTCAATTTTTTCTCATCTGTCAAAAAAAAAAAAAAAAAAATCGAGACAGAAAACGTCAAATTGCTTTAAAAGAACCAAATATCCTCCTTTTTTTTCTTTTCTCGCCCAACACCTATAAACTTCACCCATGTCATTCCCTGATGTGTTGAAGCGAGGAGACACGTTTCTTTCGGAGTACCCCAGAACATCGTGGTTCTGGAACTACGCCTCTCATGCTACCTGTTTGGCGATGATCCTCCAGTCCAAATTCTTCTTGAACGTGCTCTACAAGCCCGAACTCCACAACATCGAGCGGCTCGACATGGCGCTTTCCAAAGCGCGGGCCGAGAACCGGTCGTTGCTCACGGTCATGAACCACATGTCTGTGGTGGACGACCCCACATTCTATGCGGCGCTACCATGGAGGTTTCATACCGACATTGATACCATTCGATGGGGGTTTGGAGCCCATAACATCTGCTTCTCCAACGCCACGCTCTCGTGGTTCTTCAACCTCGGCAAGATCTTAGGAACCAAACGGTTCGGTTACGGGCCGTTCCAAGGGTCGCTCGATGCTGCTATCCGAATCCTCAGTCCCGATGATACCTTGGACTTGGAGTTTGCCCCGGGAGTTAAAGATGAACAGAAACCTACGTTGATTCAAGAAATAAACAGCTTGGGTCCGGTGCCAGAGAAAACCCACCAGTTGGCCAAATTCATCAAACCAACCCCGGAATCAACCAACGTCTTGATGTCAAAATCACCATTCATCCGTAGTAAGACATCGTGGTTCCACGTTTTCCCTGAAGGATTCGTGTTGCAACTCCAAGAACCCCACAACAACTCCATGAGATACTTTAAATGGGGGGTCTCCCGTTTGATTTTGGAGTCCACCCGGGCCCCAGTGGTGGTGCCGATTTTCACGTTTGGATTCGAGAAAGTCGCTCCTGAAGATAGTGCCGACAAGGGCATCAACCGTTGGTTGCCTAACAATATCGGGTCTGAGATCCATATAAGTATAGGCAACCCAATTTCCGACGAAAGAATCGAGTACTACAGACTGAAGTGGAGAGACCTATGTAAGAAGTACATCGACCCCCATCTCCCTAATGACTTGAGTCCTGAATTGATGGACGGGAAGAGGGCCCAGCAGCTTCGGTCGGCGTTGGCTGCGGAGTTGAGAGAGGCAGTGTTGAGCATCCG
Organism: Isabelozyma rhagii; assembly: GCA_003708185.3. Taxonomy (NCBI): domain Eukaryota; kingdom Fungi; phylum Ascomycota; class Pichiomycetes; order Serinales; family Metschnikowiaceae; genus Isabelozyma; species Isabelozyma rhagii. The sequence continues at coordinate 245,240 of PPNO03000016.1, forward strand.
TGACGGTCTTGGTATCTTCAACCCCGAGGACACTCGGTTTAAGAGCCCTCAGTACTGGAAGGAGTACACTATATCAGAGGGAGCCAGTGATCCGGAAGTGAAATTCATTGGCCAGAACTGGGCCATCAAAAGACTCCAGAAGCATCTTCCGGAGTTTGATGGAGACGATAATGCTCCCAATGAAAAGTAGGCAGTATTTGGTATCTTGTAAATGTTTCTTGTAAATAAAGTCATTCTAACGGATATAATGAATGTAGGTGACATTTTAGTGTCAGCGTAGGTCATCTCCTACTGTCTCTATAGGCCATTTTCTACTGCCAGTGTAATTCTTCATCTAGTTGCAATCTCATCTCGTTTGCAGCCTTTAACTCGCCGCGAAAAATTCGATGGCTCAAAACTTTTGCTTCAACCTTCTTGTTACAAACTCCACCCTCATGTGGCGAAGATGGCGTATTCTACCCCGAGGGCCGGTCCCAGGCAGACCTAACTATGGCATTAGTCCCTTTGCACGCTTCCAAACGGCCCGAAGATGGAGATCGTGGTCGAATCCGTTCAAGAAACTGGCCCCGGCCTCGAAATACCCACAGGTTGTTATAGAGGAGCCGGACGACGATTCGGCGCTTATTGCCGATCTCAAGCACTATCTCAAGACTACAGACGTGCCGAACAAGCTACGAACAAGCATTCTTACAGCCAAACTCACCGAACTCATCGAAACATCCGATGGCTTCGATACTATCATCCCCACGGTGAACGCCGTTTTCATGGAACTCCTCAAGCTCAATAACAGACAACTCCATGATGTAGTACCGTTGGAGACTCTTTTCCAACTTTTCACGAAGTCCGCCGCCACGTTATTGGCCCAACAAGCACCTTTGCCCGAATTCATGTCTGTTCTCACCAGAGCTTTTGTTAAGGACATCGACGTTCCTCCCACTATTTTGGTGTATGTCGTCGAGTTGGCATCGTTAGCGAACCGAGATTACTTGGTCCGTAGCATCAAGATGCTTATCGAAGCCAAAAGGACCAGTCCAGCCTTCTTCACGGCTATCTTGCTGTATTACGAAGAATCAGGACGTTTGGACTTGAATAAGTACGAAAATATCATGCATGCATGCCAGGGGGAAGACGTTGTACTTGATGATGAGTTCTATAGCAAGTTCATTACCTTTGTCGAGGCTATTTATGCCCGGGAGCCTCCGGTGGTTCACGAGTACAAGAATAACGAACGAAACCTACAACGAGTTCAACACCTTCTTTCCTCCAATGTTTCGCATGTGTTGAACTTCAAGTATGTGAGCTCAGGAACGTTGATCAAATTAGCAAAGTTATCCTATGAGCTTCAGTCAGCATTCCCGAGCGATGGGCTTGAAACTTTCATTAAATCAATCTTCAATAGCATGGACGACACAGCATTGAAGGGGATCTGTGATGAGCTTTTCAGACAGAACCTCGGGGACGAGAGTTTGGCCGAGCTGTTGTTAGCAATGGCATGGTCCAGCAAATACAACTCCAACAAATCATTGCGGGAGTCCATAACAAAGTATATCACCAGCGATGACGTCAAGTTTTCTCCTCCGTTGATCTTCCAATGCAAAATATACTCTCTTGAGAAGCAAGATGAATCACAGGTGTTTGAGCTGCTTAAAACTGCCATCACTGAGTTCAGCCATGACAATAACGATGCAGACTACAATGACTTGTATATCAGAATTATCCAGTCGCTTATGGTAACGGGCATTGTTTCCCCCCGTGGCCCTTGTATTCAGCTACTTACCGGCTTCTTCGCTGAAAACTTCCCCACAGAAAACACCATATATGCCTACAAATACAGGCTAGATGCTGCAATCGAACAACAAGATTACATCACCGCAGTGAATATCTTTGACGATAGTTTGCAGGACACCTTCCAATGGTCGACTACTAACGACCCCACGGTGCAATCTACGTTGAACAATCTTATTGTTCTCATCTGTGTGCAGATGAGCGATATCAACACAATATTCCCCATTTTCACAAAAATCAAGCAGCAAATGGTGACCCAATGCAACATCCTCAGCATCAAAGCATTAGCACCAAGAATGCTCCAAGCGGAGTACGTGGGGGATTTGATAGAAATGATGAAACGTGAGCTTCCAAAAATTAGTAAAGAAAGTAACGTCAAACTACCGTCGAACACTCCGTACGGTGTTCATTACAGACAGTTATTTGATACCCTTCACAACTTCGTCATTAGCTATACCAACGAACAAACCTACGAAACGAACTGGGTGTTGTATGGAGAGCTACACAAGTACTTCTACGTTCCCTTCGAGTCGTACCTCCCTGCCCTCAAATTCTTCTGTTCGAAGGACAGATTGAACGCTTCTTTGGTGATATTCCGTCAAGTTCAAATGCTCAGTGAACTACATGGCCAGTCCCAATTTCTTCCTCCTTCTCGGGACATGTACATGTACTTGTTTGGTGTATATGGAGATAAGCTTTATGAAGATGGAGTGAAAGAAATCCATGAATACCTTAAAATGGATGTTGCATTACCTAAACAAGACATTGCTCTACAAAATTGTGTATTAAACGCTTATTCCAACTTACAAGATGTTCCCAAAGCAAGGGACTTGTTCCTTGCCATGTCGTCGAACCCAAAGCTTATCGGAGGAATCAACGAAGAAACAGTCCAGATCATGATCAAAACGTATACTTATAGTGATTTCATGTATGTGAAGGAATTCTGGAACAACTTATCTCACTTTGGTATTGTCCCAAACTACCCCATTTTCAAACAGTATTTGATTGCCCATGTCTACCACGGATTGGCAGAAGAGGCCATTGAACTAACAGAAGAAATGAAGGACTACGGTATAGAATTTTCATCCGATACTCTCATGTCGATGTACAATTTGAGTGCAGACCAAAAGAGCCAGAAGTTGATTTCGGCCTGGGCTAAGGAAAAGTATCCCCTCGAGTGGACTGAGGTATTGAACTCGGGATTGTTGAAGTCAGCTACAGGTTATGAACCTGATACCAACATTATTGCTGGTCAAATTTCCCTGTAATTTCACAAAGAAGTCGTACAGGAACACTGTAAATAGAAAAATAAACTCTGTATATGTGTCAGAAATACAAGAAGATCTGGGTTTCTTCTTGTCAGCTATGGCTCCCAAGTATATCTTTAATAGATTACTGGCGACTTTTGTCTATATCTGACGACTTTTGTCTATGTCTGACGACTTCTGTCGGTGTCTGGCGGCTCCTACATTGGAAACATCAAAAATGCATGAAAATTTCTATTGTAAAATATTATACAATTTTGGTTGCCCCCCTATATGGTTACGTAAGCTCGTAAATACATTTATCCCTTGATATGAGTGATAGCATCTTTAATTTCTCATAACTTATGCCTTGATTTGGGTGTTGTTAACTTTAGTTGCAAACCTCAAAGAGTTGATCGTTTCACCGAGGTTCTTATACAATGGAGACACGTTAACAAACATTAGTGTCTTGGAGTCACCTCCCAAACTGTGCTTGAGGTAGTAGGTGAGTTTGGAGTTTCTATATGGAATATGCTGATTATTTGCAGACAGTCCCTGCTTTTGGCGTAATGAAAATATCACATCTCCCAAAGACGATAGCGATTTGTTAATGGCCTGAGTCTCTTTAAGCCGATCACCTTTGGCCTGCGAGCTAGATAGTCTTTCTGATCCGGCGAGATCTATTAGGTTTAACACCCCCAGGCAACGTTTACCAGTTTTTTGATTCTCTCCGGTGATTTCAATCACAAATATGGAGTGGGATCTTGACGAGCGCTCATTTGCCATGGTGGATGCTGTGGATCGATTTCGGGTGGCTCGTTCGAGCAATTGTTTGGCTTGAAGTTTGGAGGTGATGTTTACTTTAGTAACATTGGTTATTGTCGTTTTACACCTGGCATCATCATGCTTAATTTCAAGCTTTTTATTGCTGCCGTCTGAAGCCAAGAGGTCGATTAAAGTTGCATTGTAAATTTCGATAAACTGCCCTTCTACAAAGTAATTCCATCCTTTGGACTTGAGGCTATCGATATCTTCAAATATTTTGTTTATGGATAAAGGAATAATCCCGTCATTAGGATGTGACATTGTCCAGGTTTTCCCCGATCCCGTCTGGCCATATGCAAACACACAAACATTCTTCCCGTCAAGAGAGGATTGAATTAGTTGGGCCATCTCTTCGAAAATGTCTTCGTTGGTCAGGGAAGAAGAGAAAACCTTGTCGAATTGAAACTTATAGTGATTACTGTTCAGACTAACCAATGAGTATGATGATTCTTGGCCAGCTTTTGAAATTATAAGCTCCTGGTTGGCATCATCGTTTAGTTCGTTGTCTGGGTAGTCGATATCTATTAGTTCTGAATTGAAATCCACTGGTCTGATACGGCAGAATACTCTTATATTTCCCTTCAATTCCTGAAGTTTATTGTGTAAAAATCTTCTTTCATGCTCCTGGTTTGCCAAAGTAGTGTTGATTTGGGCAATGGACTCACCGATATTTTCATACAACATCGATTTATTGTCAATATTCTTCTTTATCTGTTCCAAATTTACTTTCGATTCTGTTATTTTAGACTTCAACTTCGTTATGTCGTTCTGGTGAGTATCAAATAGAGTCTTCACTGAAGCCAGTTGCGATGCAAGTTCTTCACTTTGTTGATCAAGGTCAGCAAAGGAGGTAGTCAGTAGTTCTTTGTAAACGTCATTTCTTTCACTAATTGCAGATTCGAGTTGACTGATTTCATGCTTTAGGGTGGAAATGGATTCATTCATTTGTTCAAATAGAGTGATCTTCTTCTTATGGTAATCTTCTTTCAACTTAATGAGACTGCGATTGAAGTCGGTTTTCTGAAACTTTAAGTCTTTCACAGCTTCTTCATAATCATTATGTAGTTGATTCCTCTTAGCTTCTAGTTTACTGATGTTTTCCGAAATTGCTTTTTGAATGTCACTCGATACTGTTTCTTTGAGGTTGATCAATTTTTCATCATATTCCAATTTCATTTCTTTCGAGCGAAGAGTGAACTTAGCATCTACAGATGCGAGAGATTCTTGTTCATGCTGATTGAGTTCTTGGACTTGGTCGTTATAAAACGCGAGTTTACTTTTCAAGGCCATTAGCTCATCTTCTAGCTTGTAGTTAGCCAATTGCTGAGTAGTTTTATGGGTTTTGCTAGTTGATATTTTCGTGATTAGACTCGACTTGAGTTCTAATTTGGCCTCAATGGACCGATCTAGTGGAGTAGTGGGGGTTGTGGGTCGAGTTTTGTTGTTGTACATCATCATATTGCTAAAGGTGCCTTCTCCGGACACTAACCTCTTTTTCGGAATGGACTTGGGGCCGGGTGGGATTTTGTTGAGGTCCAGGGAGTTCGGCGCTAGCGGCCGAAGCGATGGCCTGAAGTTAGCGTCTCTGGCCATGGGATGGGGGTTTGGAGGAGGATTAGAGGGCTGAAACAAGTATGAAACAGAATCAACTGTTTGTTTGTTGATGGAGAGTATATGAGCGCGTTTACGGAACAAGATGTACGGGCTAAATGGAACTCAAAACTTACGGGTTACGGGCTATAGTGTCGAAAGTAGAGGTTCTTTGAAATGTTACTACCTAATCATACAACGTACTCATTCTGCTTATATGCGATCCTCCTTCGAGTATTCCGTTTAGCATTGTCGTCCACTTTTAATCTATCTGCCATTAGCCGGGACTTCTTCTGTCTCTTGATCTTTCGCTGTGGTTGAGTCCTTTCTCTTTTGTGTTCAGTCGTGCTGAATTGTCATTTCAACATAAAATGGGTGCCAAAATGGAACAGCCAAAAAGGGATAATCAAATGTACAGGCCAGAATCCCACTAGCAATCTCCGTCAGAGCTAATGGCACAAGCAAGCTGCTCTCGACTCACATCACCCGTTTACGAGGCCAACGTCTGACACATGGGAATTCAGTGAGCAGCGAGTGTGATAACGAACCAGATCTACAAACGCACATGGGGCCCAGCCAATCAGGAGCAGTGGGATGCAGGCGTTCACAGTTCAATATAGGAGTACGTCATAGGGCATGAACTCTCAACGAACACTCAACGAACACTCAATGAACCCCCAATGAACCCCCATTGCTGCCAAATCCCGTTCACACCCGTGCACCATTTGCATCCGTGCACCAGGTTACGTCAGGCAATGTACATTGTTGAGACGAAGACAAAATGCGAACGTTGGGCCAACAAACAAACACCAATGTTGTTGGGAGAGAATAAGCTGCGAATTGCGGATGGTTTTGTAGAACCACAAACGAATGTTGGCTGGAGTGTAACACACTGCTCGTAGTTAAGACAGTAGCACAAACGGCAATCTTTAGATCCAGACATTTTTTCAACTAGTTTAAAATAAAATCTAATTCCTGATCTTTCCTTTTTTCTTTCCTTTCCTCTAGTAATTGACATCCTCTTGTATATACGAAAGAACCGCCTCCTTTGCAACATTAGGCTTCGGTATGTTATCGTTCCCCCCTGTGATAGTAGATCCCATATGTTTTTTTCATTGTTCTCATTAAGGTTTTTACAATTTCACACCGATTACTGTGAAAATGGCCTACACTGCTACGGTTCATTGATGTGTACTTTTCTGTGGTGATTGAGTCTGTCAGGCCATTGCAATTGGACCCGAAGCTGCCAATTCGGTCTCTTAATGGCTGATTCACGGTATCCAGAGCCGTATCCAGAGCCATAAACTAGTGGAAAGGGATGCCAAAAGCATGAAAAAGCACCAAAAAAAAGCCCCAAAAAAAGCACAGACAAAAAGAAAAAAACAAATAGACAAGAAAAAGACATTTTTCACGCTTTTTCATAAGATTTTGGCAGTCTTATTTTGCATTTGATAACATTCAAAACCCCCCTGAATTTTTATAAAAGCATATGTGTGCTATTGGCACCAACCGACTAATTACTAACGTTCGCCATTATAGATTTTCTCATTTAAATCCTGTGAAGTTCTCCGTTTGTAGACATTTCACCAGTAAATCATTTACTGAATCCATTAACTATATCAAGTCCAGAAAAGCTCCTCCTGCTCCCCCCAAACCATTGATATCCCGAATCCTCAACCCATTCACTAATAATATGTCCGACTCTTCCATAGATTACCTCCAATTACACACCAAGTTGGCGGACAATTTCAAAGGGTTGAATTCGGTGGAAAACGCCCAGCCGGGTAAAGTCACCGATTTCGTCAAAGCCAACCAGGGACATACCGTGATCTCCCGAGTGTTGATTGCCAACAACGGGATTGCTGCCGTCAAAGAAATCAGATCGGTGAGAAAATGGGCCTACGAAACGTTTGGCGACGAAAGAGCCATTCAATTCACCGTGATGGCCACCCCAGAAGATTTAGAGGCCAATGCCGACTATATTCGTATGGCGGATCAATTCGTCGAGGTTCCCGGTGGAACAAACAACAATAACTACGCCAATGTCGAGTTGATTGTCGAAATCGCCGAAAGAACTGACGTCCACGCCGTATGGGCCGGTTGGGGCCATGCTTCAGAAAACCCCCTATTGCCCGAGATGTTGGCCAGCTCGCCCAAGAAGATCGTGTTTATCGGACCCCCAGGCTCGGCCATGAGATCCTTGGGGGATAAAATCTCCTCCACCATTGTAGCACAACACGCCGAAGTGCCCTGTATTCCGTGGTCCGGAACTGGCGTCGATGAAGTGGTGATTGACGAAACCACCAACTTGGTTTCGGTTTCCGACGACGTTTATGCCAAAGGTTGTTGTATTGACGCCGACGACGGGTTGGTGAAAGCCAAAGAAATCGGATTCCCGGTGATGATCAAGGCCTCCGAAGGTGGTGGTGGTAAAGGGATCAGAAAAGTTGATAATGAGAAAGATTTCAAAGCTTTATATGCCCAAGCCGCTAATGAAATACCGGGATCGCCGATTTTCATCATGAAGTTGGCCGGAGACGCTAGACACTTGGAAGTGCAGTTGTTGGCCGATCAGTACGGTACCAATATCTCGTTATTCGGAAGAGATTGTTCGGTGCAAAGAAGACATCAAAAAATCATCGAAGAAGCTCCCGTGACCATTGCCAATAAGAAGACCTTCCACGATATGGAAAACGCCGCCGTCAGATTGGGTAAGTTGGTTGGTTACGTTTCTGCTGGGACCGTGGAATATTTATACTCTCATGCTGACGACAAATTCTACTTTTTGGAGTTGAACCCAAGATTACAGGTGGAACATCCAACCACCGAGATGGTGACCGGTGTCAACTTGCCCGCTGCTCAATTGCAAATTGCTATGGGTATTCCTATGCACAGAATAAGAGATATTCGTACTTTGTACGGAGTTGATCCTCATACTTCAACAGAAATCGACTTTGAGTTCAAGACTGAAAACTCCTTGATCAGCCAGCGTCGTCCGGTGCCCAAGGGCCACACCACCGCTTGTCGTATCACCTCCGAGGACCCTGGTGAAGGGTTTAAGCCTTCTGGAGGTTCATTGCACGAGTTGAACTTCCGGTCTTCTTCCAACGTCTGGGGTTATTTCTCCGTTGGGAACCAGTCGTCCATCCACTCGTTCTCCGACTCCCAGTTTGGTCATATCTTCGCTTTTGGTGAAAACCGTCAAGCTTCAAGAAAACATATGGTGGTTGCCTTGAAAGAATTATCCATTAGAGGTGATTTCAGAACCACAGTCGAGTATTTGATCAAGTTGTTAGAAACCCCGGATTTCGAAGACAACACCATCACTACCGGATGGTTGGATGAGTTAATCTCCAAAAAATTGACTGCTGAAAGACCCGACCCGGTGATTGCTGTTATTTGTGGGGCCGTCACCAAAGCTCACATTCAATCGGAAGAAGATCGAAAAGAATTCATTCAAAACTTGGAAAAGGGTCGGGTTCCTAATAAAAGCTTGTTGAAAACCATTTTCCCCATTGAATTCATCTACGAAGGTAAAAGATATCGTTTCACCGCTACTAAATCCTCCAGCGACTCCTACACTTTGTACTTGAACGGGTCTCGTGTCGTTGTTGGTGTTCGTCCGTTGTCTGATGGAGGTTTATTATGTGCCGTGCAAGGAAAATCCCATTCTATCTACTGGAAGGACGAAACTGAAGCCACCAGATTATCTGTCAATGGTAAAACTTGCTTGTTGGAAGCAGAAAATGATCCTACTCAATTAAGAACTCCATCTCCAGGTAAGTTGGTGAAGTTCTTGGTCGAAAGCGGTGAACATGTGATTGCCGGTCAGGCCTATGCTGAAGTTGAGGTTATGAAGATGTGTATGCCATTAATTGCCCAAGAAAACGGGATTGTTCAACTCATTAAGCAACCTGGTTCTACCGTTAATGCTGGTGATATTTTGGCTATTCTTTCCTTGGACGATCCTTCAAAAGTGAAACATGCTTTGCCATTCCAAGGAACCTTACCAGAATTGGGTGATCCAATTGTTCAAGGTACCAAAACCATTCATGTTTTCCAAAACTCCTCTGCTGTTTTGAAGAGCATTTTGGCTGGGTTCGATAACCAAGTCATTTTAAACAACACCATGAAAACGTTGACTCAAGTATTGAAGGATAAGGAACTTCCGTTCTCCGAATGGGGATTGTACATTTCTGCATTACATTCAAGACTTCCACCTAAGTTAGACGAAACTTTATCGGCATTGATTGAAAGAAGCCAGCAGAGAAATGCTGACTTCCCCGCCAAACAGATCTTGAAGCATATTCAAAAATTCGCTAATGATCCTGCCTCGGATGCTCTTTTCAATGATATTGTCGCTCCGCTAGTGAACATCGCCAACAAATACGCCAATGGATTAATCGAACACGAATACGACTTTTTTGCTGGTTTGTTGAATGAATACTACGAAGTGGAAAGCATTTTCTCCGATTCCAACTCCCGTGAAGAAGAAATCATCTTAAGTCTTCGTGACGAGAACAAATCGGACTTGAATAAGGTCATCAGCATTGTTTTATCTCATTCCCGTGTCAGTGCCAAGAACAACTTGATTTTGGCCATTTTGGATGAGTACCAACCGATCTTACAGGCTTCTTCCAGTGCTGGAGGTGCTTTAAGAGAGAGTTTGAAGCAATTGGTTCAATTGGATTCTCGTGGCACTTCTAAAGTTGCATTGAAGGCTAAGGAAATCTTGATTCAATGTTCATTACCTTCTATTCAAGAAAGATCCGATCAACTTGAACATATCTTAAGATCCTCAGTGTTGCAGACTTCTTACGGAGAAATCTACGCTATTCATCGTAGCCCCAAGCTCGAAATCATCCGTGAAGTGGTGGACTCCAAGCACATTGTTTTCGACGTGCTTCCACAGTTCTTGGTGAACCCTGATGAATACGTAGCCGTGGCTGCTGGTGAGGTTTATGTCCGTAGATCTTACAGAGCCTACTCATTGGGTCCTCTTTCCTACCACTTCCAAGATAAGTTGCCAGTGATCAAATGGCAGTTCCAATTGCCAGATATCAGTGCTACACCATTTGCTGACTCTAATGGTAAACCTTCCTCAGATGACACTCACAAGATGAATAGAGCTGCTTCAATCTCTGATTTGTCGTTTGTTGTTGACACCAACTCCAAACATAAACTTAGAACTGGTATTCTAGTTCCAGCAAGACATCTTGACGATGTTGACGAAGTTCTTACTTCTGCTTTGGACTTGCTTCAACCTGAAGGTGCCATTAGCTTCAAAGCTAGTGAAGTTGACCCTGAATTCTACAATGTTGTCAACGTAGTTATTACCTCCATTGACGGTTACATTTCTGAAGAAGAAACCTTGGTTAAAGTGGGAGAAATCCTCGAAGACTTCAAAGAAGACTTCAAGGCTGCTGCTGTGCGTCGTATTACTTTCGTGTTTGCCCACAACATCGGAACTTATCCTAAATACTACACCTACTCTGCTCCTGATTATGTTGAAAACAAGGTCATTCGTCATATTGAGCCAGCCTTGGCTTTCCAGTTGGAATTGGGAAGATTAAACAACTTCGATATCAAACCAATTTTCACCGACAACAGAAACATTCATGTTTATGAGGCTGTTGGTAAAAACTCTCCTTCTGATAAGAGATTTTTCACTAGAGGTATTGTGAGAACCGGGGTTATTAGTGACGACATTAGCATCAGTGAATACTTGATTGCTGAATCTAACCGTTTGATGTCAGACATTTTGGACGCTTTGGAAATTATCGATACCTCCAACTCGGACTTGAACCATATTTTCATCAACTTTTCTGCTGTTTTCAACGTTAAACCAGATGAAGTTGAAGCTGCTTTTGGTTCTTTCTTGGAAAGATTCGGAAGAAGATTATGGAGATTGAGAGTCACCGGAGCCGAAATCCGTATCTCTTGTATTGATCCAAAAACGGGTATTTCGTTCCCATTGCGTGCCATCATCAACAACGTCTCAGGTTACGTGGTGAAATCGGACTTGTACATGGAAGTGAAGAACGCCAAAGGTGAATGGGTGTTCAAGTCTATTGGTGCACCTGGCTCTATGCATTTAAGACCAATTTTGACCCCATACCCAGCCAAGGAATCTTTGCAACCTAAACGTTACAAGGCCCACAATATGGGTACCACCTATGTGTACGATTTCCCCGAATTGTTCCGTCAAGCCACCATTTCTCAGTGGAAGAACTACTCTCCCAACGAAAAGGTGCCTAATGACTTCTTCACCTCTTTGGAATTGATTCCTGACGAAAATGGGGCCTTGACTGCTGTTGAAAGAGAACCTGGTGCCAATAAAATTGGTATGGTTGGTTTCCAAGTAACTGCTAAGACTCCTGAATATCCTCGTGGACGTAAGTTCATTATCGTTGCCAATGACATCACTCACAAGATTGGTTCTTTTGGACCTGAAGAAGATGAATTCTTCAACAAGTGTACTGAATTGGCCCGCCAATTGGGTATCCCTAGAATCTATCTTTCTGCCAATTCTGGGGCCAGAATTGGAATTGCTGAAGAGTTGGTGCCATTATACAAAGTCGCTTGGAACGAAGAAGGTGCTCCTGATAAAGGATTCAGATACTTGTATTTAACTCCTCAAGACAAGAAGTCTATCGATGAGTCGGATAAACCTGATACCATTGTCACGGAAAGAATCGTTGAAGATGGCGAAGAACGTCATGTCATCAAGTCAATTATTGGTGCTGAAGACGGGTTGGGGGTTGAATGTCTTAAAGGTTCTGGTTTGATTGCTGGTGCAACTTCTAGAGCCTACAAGGACATTTTCACCATTACCTTAGTCACCTGTAGATCCGTTGGTATTGGTGCTTACTTGGTGAGATTAGGCCAGCGTGCCATTCAAATCGAAGGCCAACCCATCATTTTGACCGGGGCTCCGGCTATTAACAAGTTGTTGGGTAGAGAAGTTTATTCCTCCAACTTGCAATTGGGAGGTACCCAAATCATGTACCGTAATGGGGTTTCTCATTTGACTGCTAGTGATGACTTGGCTGGGGTGCAAAAGATCATGGAATGGATGTCCTATGTTCCTGCTGTTCGTGGTATGCCAGTACCAATCTTGGAATCAGAAGATCCATGGGATAGAGATATTGACTACCACCCTCCAAAGAACGAGCCTTATGATGTTCGTTGGATGATCCAAGGTCGTACTTGCGACAGTGGAGAGTTTGAATCCGGGTTATTTGACAAGGATTCCTTCCAAGAAACATTATCTGGTTGGGCTAAAGGTGTTGTTGTTGGTAGAGCTCGTCTCGGTGGTATTCCTATGGGAGTCATCGGAGTTGAAACCAGAATGGTGGAAAACTTGATTCCTGCTGATCCTGCTAACCCAGACTCTACCGAATTTATGATTCAAGAAGCTGGCCAGGTTTGGTACCCTAATTCTGCATTCAAAACCGCTCAAGCCATCAATGACTTCAACAATGGGGAACAATTACCATTGATGATTCTTGCTAACTGGAGAGGGTTCTCCGGTGGTCAGCGTGATATGTATTTTGAAGTTCTTAAATACGGATCTTTCATTGTTGATGCTTTGGTTGACTTCAAACAACCAATCTTCACCTACATTCCACCAAATGGTGAATTAAGGGGTGGTTCCTGGGTGGTAGTTGATCCTACAATCAATTCCGATATGATGGAAATGTATGCCGATGTTGAATCCAGAGCTGGTGTTTTGGAGCCAGAAGGTATGGTTGGTATCAAATACAGACGTGATAAGTTATTGGCTACCATGGAAAGATTAGATCCAACCTATGGTGAATTAAAAGCCAAACTTGCTGCTACTCCTTCTTCATCCGAGGAACATTCGCAAATCTCGGCCAAATTGACTGCTCGTGAAAAGGTCTTGCTTCCAATATACGCCCAAGTCTCGGTTCAATTTGCTGATTTACACGATAGATCCGGTCGTATGTTGGCTAAAGGTGTGATTAGAAAAGAAATTGAATGGAAGAATGCCAGGAGAATCTTCTTCTGGCGTTTACGTCGTCGTTTGAACGAAGAATACTTGTTGAAGATTATCGGAGAACATATCAAGTCTGCTGATAAATTAGAAAAAGTGGCTAGATTTAAGAGTTGGATGCCTACTGTTGATTATGAAGATGACGAAGCAGTAAGCACCTTTATCGAAAACAACCACTCCAAACTACAAAAGAAGATTGAAGATTTGAAGAATGAAGCTGCTCGCAGAAACATCGCCAATCTCTTGAAAGAAGATAAATCCGCCGCCATTTCAGTGTTGAAGGAATTTGTGTCTGCACTTCCTGCCTCCGAAAAGGCTAAGTTCTTAGAGTCACTTTAGGCGGATGCTTATGACTATTCCTTAATTAAGTGTTATTTATTTTTACATTATATTCTCATTTGTTTAATACATTATTTTTAGTATACTCGTTCCTTCCTTTTTTTTTTTTTTTGTTTGTAATCTGTGGTTCACAGTATAAACTTTCAATTTGCAGCCAATTTCTTTTTTTTTGCAGCCACGCCTACCATGCTATTCCACTTAACTTGCTTATACTTTTTCCTATGCCAAGTGATTGCCATCAATTACCTTATCTCTTTGAAGTTGTCCCAAGGGTTAGAATCTTTTTTGTCGTATGACGCAACTTACCCCCAAGGACAACGAATTAAAGAGTACATTGCTGAAACTTTCCAGATTGGAAACTTTACCTTTATGTCGGGCAATTTTTCAAAGACCGCTTTGGAGAGATTGAAGAGGTGTCCATTAGTAGCCGATATTTCTCCTGATCTCACAATTTTCTCACTTGACATTGCGAGCCAAGATAATTGTCCCCGTCACCTTGCTAGAATCTCCCTGGAGAAGAAATTGGGTAACGGCAATCTAGAGTACTTCTACGACACCAAGAAGTCCGGGACTGGAGTTAATGCTTACGTTATTGACTCTGGGATCTCTCTTACCCATCCTGAATTTGAAGGAAGAGCTGTAGCGGGCATGGACTTCACTGGAGAAGGGTCGGGTGACTTGAATGGTCATGGTACCCATGTCGCTGGATTGATTGGTTCCCGGACTTTTGGAGTTGCCAAAAATGTTGATATTATTGAGGTGAAAGCTTTGAACTCTGGAGGAGCTGGGTCGTTAAGTACTATAATCTCAGCCATTGAGTTTACAGTGAACCACAGAAAAAAAAGTGGTAGACCAGGAGTAGCTAATTTATCTCTTGGAGCTACGAGAAATCGGGTTCTCAATCAAGCAGTGGAAGCTGCAGTTGATACTGGATTGATCATGGTGGTAGCGGCAGGAAATTCAAATGTGAATGCTTGCTTAACCAGCCCTGCTAGCTCCAAATCAGCAATTACAATTGGTGCCATTGATGATAGAACCGATCGAATTGCCCCGTTTTCAAATTGGGGTGATTGTGTTGATGTTTTTGCTAGTGGTGTCCTCGTTGCTAGTGTGCATTCCAATAGTCTTTACCAGCCCCAAATACTTTCCGGTACTTCAATGGCATCACCCATTGTAGCCGGATTAATCGCTACAATGTTAGGAGAAGGAACTGCTCCTAGGAATATAAAGTCTGAGTTGATTGATATGTCTTTGAAAGACCAGATGCCCAGGTCGTCCTTATTCCTTCGGATGAGAACTCCTAATAGGATTGCGTATAATCAGCTTGGCTACAATGATCTGGACTCAGATTTGGATACTGATGACGAATAACTCTCTACCACAATATATGTCTATGACTACTTTAATAAGATTGTTTTATGTTTGTAATTTTACGTAGAACGACAGTTATTATAACGCATGAAAGGGTCTACATACACTCAGCAGTGGATTTCAACGGCTGATTCAGTAAGTTAAACCTGGAATTATGATCAGAGAGGTGAACGAACCTCTAACTAGATTAGTGATAAAGCCATATAGTCAAGATAGTATGGGTAATCAAACCAGAACATATAAAGCATTTACATTATGCAAGTTATCATATCTTTCCAATACGCTAGTATTATCGAGAGCTCCAAGAAGCAACAAAAAAGATGTATATAGTGTGTTGTGTATATTTTTCTTTATTGAGTTATATAAGGTCGTCCTTTTTGTGTCGACCGCTATATTCGTGTTTCGAGTTCTGTAGGACATAATAGTGGGAGACTCTCTATCACCATTCTTAAAAAATGCAAAAAAAAAAAAGTATTAATGCAAAAAGTATTAATGCTTTTATTAGTAGGTAAAACTCAATTTAGAACATGTTTTTTTAGGAGGGATTTTTGACGACCACTATCACTTCAATTTCACCATCCATAAAAACAATTAAACTTTTTGATTATATTTTATAAAAATAAAATAATATATGATAGTTTTTATAATATAATAAATTATGCTTCTACTTTACATTCTTTTATTTTTCCTTACACTCGTTTTTTGTAATCCTAAGTCTTCTCCTTATGAGATTGCATTAGCTTATGATGCATATACCAAGTTATCTCATCCGATGGATTTTATAAGTGAACCTATTTCTGGAAAAAATTATACTAAATCTAATTTATCTGATTTTTTAACTAAAACTACTAAAAATAATTATGATATTTCTGAAATTGTTAACGGTCTTTCTGATACATTTACTCTTGATGATCTTGCTAAACAGATAGTTAAGGTTAATACTGAATCTAAACAAATACGTAAAATAGAATTAGCATTACATCAGTTCGTTGATGGTAAATCAACTAGTTTTTCTACTATAATCAAGAGAATAGAAGAAGTTTTATTAGGTTATTATTCTTTAGTAAAAGATGGAAATAAGTCAAAATTAATGTCTTCTTATTTTTCTAAAATTAGTGATATGAGGTATCGTGATCTTCTTAATACTATGAAAAATAATAAAAACGATAATGCAAAACAATTAATAACTGAATTTAAGGATATTTTAGACACTACAAAAAATCCTATGTTATATAAAAATGGTAAAACTTCTGCTGATTTAACTAAATATTTCGAAAAAGCTAAAAATGATAAGAAAAACAGTCCAATTACTCAAGTATAATGTCATAAACAGACCTTAGTCGCTGTCATTGGCCAGGAACGGATGTGCGGTGACCAAAATACTCCGTGTCCGAGAATGGTGATTTCAGCTGAAGCTCAGTGATTCCAAAGTTACTCATTAACTTTTCTCATTACTCCAAACATCCTCTTCATTGATACTGTATTCAACTATGAGTCTGCATCCTCCATAAAGGTCAGTAATAGATGTTACAGTCAATAATGACTTTAATCATATCTATGTCCGATACATGTAGTACGCAGGTGTACCGTTTTTTTTGCAGCCAGTGTACAAACGCACAGTTGCAAAAACAAATAACCGACGAGCCCCCCTGTTTATTTCTGGCAGATCACCACTTTTTCCTCCTCTCTTTCTACACATAGTTTTCTTCTGATGGATCGACTTCTTGACCTTGATACTGGTAGGAGGACTCCAATGAGTATGAATCACCATATAAACTCCTAAGTAGGCGTTGTTTAGGTTACTAACACCCGAAGGTACGGGCTTCACCACCCCTTTGCCAACCACAGGATTCCAAACTCCATTTCTCAATTCTAGCCGCTGGGCAGATTTCGGAAAAACTAGTACTGTTTATGGCCCATACAACGAACCAGTCAAAGAACCAGGGGAAAAGTTCTCGGATACTGCATTATTCGATAACTTTAATAAAAGATACGATCCATATCCCGCTTGGAGTAATGAGGAAACAATTCCCATAAGCAGAAGAGCGATAGAGGCAGTGTTCATTCAGCTTAGTCAGGTATTTGGATTCCAGTACGATAATGTCAGGAACATTTTTGATTATTTATTGAAATTGTTAGATTCTAGAGCCTCGAGAATGACACCCAACCATGCTCTTCGCTCACTTCATGCTGATTATATTGGTGGAGTTAATTCCAACTTTAGGAAATGGTACTTTGCAGCACAAATGGACATCGCAGATTCTGAATATTCTGGAGATTCTCCTGAGAAGAAGAAAACAACAAAGTTGGCTCCTAGCGTGTTGAAAAATGCCGAAAAACAATGGTGTGTCAATATGAATAATTTATCAGCTACTGACTGTGTGATTCAATTGGCGTTGTATTTACTATGCTGGGGTGAAGCTAACAATGTTAGATTCATGCCCGAATGTATGTGCTTCATCTTCAAGTGTTGTAATGATTATTACTACTCCCTTGATGTAGAATCTCCCGTGGAAAACATTTCTCCTAGTTTCTTGGATCATGTCATTACTCCAATTTACGAATATTATCGAGACCAATCTTATATCAACGTCGATGATAAGCTTGAACATCGTGATAAGGATCATAAAAGTATAGTTGGATACGATGATATGAATCAACTATTTTGGTATCATCAGGGGCTCGAAAGAATCGTTTTGAACGATAAGACCAAATTAATGTCAATCCCTCCAAAGGAGCGGTATAAGTTCCTTAACGAAGTAAACTGGAAAAAGGCTTTTTACAAGACTTTTAAAGAAAAAAGGGAATGGTCTCATGTGATTCTCAACTTCAACAGAATTTGGATCATTCATATCTGTATGTTCTGGTATTATACTTCGTTCAACTCTCCAACCTTGTATACCTCCAACTATCACATATCCTTAGATAATCAGCCTACCAATCAAGCTAGGCTCTCAATTATGGCGATAGCTGGTGCAATAGCGTCGGTTATTTGTATTTGGTCTACATTATTGGAAATGTCTTTTGTTCCTAGAGGCTGGCCGGGTGCCCAGAGAGTTTCAAAGCGATTAGCGTTTTTAATACTTTTGTTGTCGTTGAATTGTGCTCCCACGGTTTATTTATTTTGGGTATTTCCATTGAATGTGCAAACAAAGCTTGGTCTAGCCATTGCAGCTTGCCAGTTTGTTCTTTCAATTTTTACGGTTATCTACTTGGCAACAGTGCCACTTGGAAAATTGTTTGACTCCTACTTAGATCAAAACAGTCGCAGATATCTCCCCACTAAGACTTTTGCAGCCGCATTTTATGAATTGAAAGGTACCGATAGAATGACATCTTATGGATTATGGGTTGCTATTTTCACCTCCAAGTTCATTGAATCATATTTCTTCTTAACCTTATCCTTGAAAGATCCATTACGCGAGCTTAGTGTCATGCATATGTCAAGATGTGCTGGGGAAGTATGGGTCGGCAGCTTTTTATGTTCTCACCAACCAACGATTGTTCTTTGTTTGATCGTACTTACTGATTCAGTTCTATTCTTTCTCGATAGCTATCTTTGGTACATTATTTGGAACACAATATTTTCCGTTTGTCGGTCATTCTATATTGGTGTATCCATTTGGACTCCTTGGAGAAATATTTTTTCAAGGTTACCAAAGAGAATTTTCTCAAAAATCGTTTTTGCAGCTAATGATAGAAACATAAAGGCTAAATACCTCGTGTCACAAATTTGGAACTCAATTGTCATATCTATGTACAGAGAACATCTTCTTTCTCTTGAACATATACAGAAGCTTATTTATAAGCAAATCCCTCAACCAGGAGCTGAAGGAGGGTATGTCTTAAAAGAACCGACGTTCTTCGTTTCTCAAGAAGACCAGTCAATGAAGACGACAATTTTCTATCAGCAGTCAGAGGCACAACGAAGAATCACTTTCTTCGCTCAATCACTATCAACTCCAATGCCTGAAGTATGCAATACCGCATCTATGCCTTCGTTTTCCGTTTTGATCCCTCATTACAGTGAAAAGATAACCTTATCATTAAGGGAAATCATCAAGGAAGAGGATCAATATGCACATGTTACTATGTTAGAGTACTTGAAACAACTTCATCCAATGGAGTGGAGTAATTTTGTCAAAGATACGAAAATGCTTGCGGAAGAATTCGAAACCGATTCATCGCTGCCGGAACTCAAACAAATGGTGAAAGTTGATGATTTACCATATTACTCAATTGGATTCAAAGTCGCTACTCCCGAATACATTCTCAGGACTAGGGTGTGGGCCTCGTTGAGATCGCAAACATTGTATAGAACTGTTTCTGGGTTCATGAACTATTCAAGAGCTATAAAGCTTCTCTATGATGTGGAAAATGTTTCTGAGACAGACCAAGATGAATTTGATAAGGTAGAAGAAGTATCATTCATGGCATTGAGAAAGTTTCGTATTATTACCTCTATGCAGAGAATGAAGCATTTCAATAATGAAGAAAAGGAGAATAAGGAATTTCTACTCAGAGTTTATCCCGAACTTCAGATTGCGTACCTTGATGAGGAAATTGACCCGGACACAGGAGATACCATTTACTATTCATGTTTAATTGATGGAAGTTGCCCCATATTAGATGATGGAGAACGTCAGCCAAAGTACCGTATTAGACTTTCTGGTAATCCAATTTTAGGGGATGGAAAGTCAGATAATCAAAATCATGCAATAATCTTCAGTCGTGGAGAATATATTCAATTAGTAGATGCTAATCAGGATAACTACATCGAAGAGTGTCTCAAGATAAGAAGTATATTAGCTGAATTTGAGGAGATGACAGTTCCAGTTGATGCTAACGGGACTGATGATAGCACAACAACAAACCCAGTGGCTATTATTGGTACTAGAGAGTATATCTTCTCTGAAAACATCGGTATTTTGGGTGATGTTGCTGCTGGTAAAGAACAAACTTTCGGTACGTTATTTGCGAGAACATTGGCTCATATTGGAGGGAAATTACATTATGGACATCCTGATTTCTTGAATGGAATTTTTATGACCACCAGAGGAGGTGTATCTAAAGCTCAAAAAGGTTTACATCTTAATGAAGATATATATGCTGGTATGAATGCAGTTTTAAGAGGAGGACGAATTAAACATTGTGAATACATGCAATGCGGTAAAGGTAGAGATTTAGGTTTCGGATCAATCTTGAATTTTACTACTAAGATTGGAGCAGGTATGGGGGAACAAATGTTGTCTCGAGAATATTTTTATATGGGCAGTCAACTCCCATTAGACAGATTCTTATCATTCTATTACGCTCATCCTGGATTCCATTTGAATAATGTATTCATTATATTATCAATTAAGTTATTCCTTCTTGTCAGTATTAATTTAGCTGCTCTCACTAACGATTCCATTATATGTGAGTATGATAGATATAGACCAATAACGGATCCAAGAAGACCAGTTGGTTGTTATAATTTAATCCCCGTGGTTAAATGGTTGGAAAGATGTATTTTATCAATTTTCGTTGTGTTTGGAATCTCATTCATTCCGTTATGGATCCAAGAGTTAACCGAGCGAGGAATGTATAAAGCATTAGCAAGATTAGGGAAACATTTTGCATCCTTCTCTCCATTATTTGAAGTATTCGTTTGTCGTATCTACGCTCAATCTCTTGTTAGTGATATTGCAAGCGGTGGAGCAAGATATATTGCTACTGGTCGTGGATTTGCAACTGTTCGAGTTCCTTTTTTCTCACTATATTCCCGATTTGCGAGTGAGAGTCAGAATTTTGCAGCCATTTGTAGTTTGTTGATTCTTTATTGCTCATTGACGATGTGGAAATTCCCTTTAATTTACTTTTGGGTAACCATCATTGGTCTTTTGATATGTCCATTTTTGTTTAATCCAAACCAATATTCCTGGCCAGATTTTTTTCTCGATTATAATGCCTATTTGAAATGGTTATTCAGAGGTAATAGCAAATCAAGAACATCATCTTGGATAGGATACGCTCGTTTGATCAGAAGCAGAATAACTGGAGTGAAGCTCAAGAGTCATAAACTACATGAAGATGAAGTGAGGTTAGTCAATGATGTAAAGCCATCAAGACTCAATTTTATATTTACCAATTTGGGTCTGGAAATGTTACAATTTGTGATAGTTGGATTTGCATATTTGTTTGCAAACTCTCAAAATGATACAAGAGGAACATTGCCGGTGAATAGTATCATGAGAATACTTATCATTTCCTTCGGCCCCATCGTGGTGAATCTGGCGATCTTGCTAGTATTTTTTGTTATTTCAATTCTTACGGGCCCCATACTTTGCTTAGTATTCAAGAAGTATCCGTCATTCATCTCATGTTTGGTCCACATTTTAGCTACGTTGAACCATGTATTTTTTTTTGAATTTCTCTGGTTTTTGCAAAGTTGGGACTTCCCAAGAACTCTACTTGGATTTACAGTGGCCTGTTTGATCCAAGGTTGGTTTCTCCAATTGTTGACTGTCTTGTTCATCAGTAAGGAGTTCAAACATGATAGATCCAACCGTGCTTGGTGGTCAGGAAAATGGGCTGGTGCTGGACTAGGATGGTATATTTTTACGCAACCAATGAGAGAATATTTTTGCAAAATTACGGAACTAAGTTATTTCGTTTCAGATTTATTTATTGGCCATTTAACACTATTCCTTCAAATCCCAATTTTGCTTATTCCCTGTGCAAATGTCTGGCATACAATCATGTTATTTTGGTTGAAGCCCGGGAGCCAATTCAGACCAAGGCTTCTTTCCAAGAAAAAACAAAGAAAGAGAAGAATCATGGTGAATTTTTATATCATGGCATTTTTGCTTTCGTTGGTAATATTTGCCGGTATATTTGTGCTACCTATGGTTGCAACCAATATTTTGAAGATCGATTTTGAGGACTATGTTCCTGACTTTGTCCATGATTGGATCCAGCCTTACACCATAATCTCCAGCAGAAAGGGCCTTCATAATGGGCAAATAATCCAATGAGTATATAGATGAAGTATTGCATCATAAATGCCCTAACATATATAGTTATCAAGAATTGCATGATATTTTCTTGACAATGCATTTTGTTCTAATTTGTCAACTGCTTCTAAAAGTTGCTGCATATGCTGTTGCTCACAGAACTGGAGATGAAGGTCGAATCCAGGGTATTTATAGAATTGCTGAAGATGAAGTAGCACCTGGTTGGGCCAATCTTGGATGATGTTATGGTTCGAAGCATACAGCGCAGCCTCTATGAAGAATTTGAGGAACTCGGGTTCAAAGCCTTTCTGGAATAAACCCTGGTAGGTACTGGTAGGTTGTGATAAGATAAATTTGTAAGAGTTCTCCTTTTGATGTGAAGGTACGTTTTTCAAATGGGCCAAGGGAAACATTACTGGCTGGTCTACGAAGCTGGAGTGAGAAGTCGTGGCTTGGGATTGATTTATTTCCCCAGTCACTGAAGACGCTTGTTTTCTAGGGAACAATTCATCTATTTCGTCAGATACTTGGGCAGATGCAGTTGGTATGTGGAGTTTGAGGGTTGGGTCCAAGATCGCTTGGAATTCTCTAGGAAGAGAGTCACAAGTTTCAATGGGAATCTCTATCAATTCTTCATTCTTCACTATTTTTGCCTTTTTATTACTTCTAATTTTATCTAACAACTCTATGACGGGCTTATTAGAAGCATCAATATCCAATGCAGTCTGTAGGAATATGGTAGCCTGTTCGAGATGGGATAAATTCTGGCAGATAATTCCACCACGATATAGAAGTTTAACTTTGAGTTTATCTTCAGGTCCCAATTTCAATCCATCTTCCACGTCTTGCAAGGCTTTATTCCAATGTTTTAGGTTGATGTAGCATTGGGCTCGATTGGAGTATAGAACAGGAATTGGCTTCAAATTGAGAGCTTTGCCATATATTTCCGCGGCCTCTTGGTATTTCCCGGCGCCAAAAGCTCTGTTTCCGTCAGCTTTAAGGTCGTCTGCAGATGCCATAAGTAATGGTGATGTAATGAGAATTTGTAGAAAAGCGAAAAGAAAAAAAGATCACTATAATTAATGATTTTGAAAAATTCAGTGCGTGTAATGAGATTTTCAATATGACAGTGCAAGAGCTAGAAGATGAGGTTAGTGCTATTGATGCCATCTACCCTGAGTCCGTAAGCAAGGTTGTTAGCCAAATATACCAGTTCATAATCCCAGATGAAGAAATCACCCTCCAGATGAGCTTTCCTGAAGAGTATCCAGACGTTAAGCCTCATATTCTTCAAGTGACAACCACGAACAAGATGAAGTTTCCTGACGCTGGGTACTTGGAGGACCAGTTTAACAAGGCATTGGACTCGACCTTCAACCTGGGTGAAGTGGTGGTGTTTGAGTTGTTCTCTGAGATTGAGCAGTTTTTAGTTGAGTATAAGCAGAGTCATCAGGAGAGAAGACCTGAGCCATCGCAAGAAAAGGTGAAAATTGCTAAGAAACCAGAAATAAAGCCATCTCTACCACCGACTCAAGTACTTATAGATCCATTGGATGGTTGGGTGCAATCAGATCCAATTGTTGACCGAGGATCAACCTTCATTGCCTATGTGAGAGAAGTTCAATCTGTTGAAGAAGCCCAGGACTATGTAGATGTTCTTGTTACAGACAAGAAGATAGCGAAAGCAGCGCATAACATTAGTGCCTGGAGGATCAGGAAAGGCAACGGAGTACAGTACCAGGACTGTGATGACGATGGAGAGACAGCTGCCGGGGGGAGAGTGCTACATTTATTAACGGTATGTTAGTGAGAGTGTGTTGAGTGACTTTATACTAACTATTTAGATGATGGATGTCTGGAATGTGATTGTGGTGGTGAGTAGATGGTTTGGAGGAATTCACTTGGGACCAGATCGATTTAAGCACATCAACTCGGCTGCCAGAGACGGCATAGTCAAGGGAGGATTTGATGCAAATGACAGTAATAATACAAAGAAAAAGAAGAAAAAGGGGGGATGATGATAGTGGAAGTTTTCAGTTACTGAACTGAGTGTATGTAGGTGGCATCTAGTACCTGTTCTGGTCTGTAAGGTTGTAAATCTGTCTTGGTGAACTTGTGGATTTAATTGACATAACCGCTTTATAGATACCTAGTCAGTGGATTTAATAACCTTTCATTTACCTTAGATTACTGAATCTCTTTTTCTTGTTCTTTATATCTGGTTTGTTCTCTGCCTTTCTCTTAGCAGAGTCCTCTTTGCTCTTTGCAAAAAGCTTCTCCACTAACTCGTTCGTGCCAAATTCAGGCTGTTCTGGCTTTTTTCCTAGCTTCCGTGTTTTTTCATGCTAAAGTTGTTAGTAGAGAAAATACTAAGAAAGGAAAATACATACTCCTTTCGTTATAGAATCTTTTATTTTGTCAACCTCAAGTGGAGCTGGCTCTTCTTTCACTGGAGCCCCCCAGGTTTTTCTACCCACGGGAACAGTGACAAACTCCGAGTCTTCGTCGAAGTCTTCGAACGAATTGATACTGGCATAGCCTATGGATTGGACATTCGATATTGGTTTCGCTTTCGCCTTCAAGTTGTTGGAGTTGGGTAGCACCCATTCGGAAGTGTCTTTGACCTTTTTCTGGCCTCCGACACTGTCTTTTTCCTGGGGTTTTTCATCTGATTTCTGCATGAACTTCATGTTCATGACTCGATTGGATAGTCCACTCATTGCTGTGTGTGTCGTAGTATAATCTTTTTGATCTGTGTAGTGGTTTGGTATTATCTTGTTGATTTGGGTAGTTCTGTATTTCTCTAGTTTGTATGCTCAAAACAGAGAGTATGTTTGTGTAATTTTTCACTCATCTCATTTTTTCAGCTCATCTCAAAAAGTTTCAGCCAAATCAAAAGAACACCAACCCCATACAAAGCCCAGAATGAAGTCTGATTTCAAGCTTTCCAACCTCTTGGGAACGGTATACAGACAGGGGAATCTTATTTTCACCGAGGACGGCACCCAATTATTGAGTCCCGTGGGAAATCGGATCTCATGCTTCAATTTGATCGACAACAAATCATTCACCTTCAGCTACGAACATCGCAAGAATATCGCCCGAATCGCATTAAACAAACAGGGGACGTTGTTGTTGAGTGTAGACGACGACGGACGGGCCATTTTGGTGAACTTCCGGTCCCGCGTGGTGTTGCACCATTTCAACTTCAAAGACAGAGTACAAGACTTACAATTCAGCCCCGACGGCAAGTATTTCGCTATAGCCACCACCCGATTCATTCAGGTGTGGAAGACGCCCGATGTCACCGAGGACAGACAGTTCCAGCCGTTCATTCGGTACAAAGTATATGCCGGTCACTACAACGACGTGCTATCGATTACGTGGTCGAACGACTCCCGGTTTTTCATCTCCACCTCCAAGGATATGACGGCACGGATCTTCTCATTGCATTCGGAGGAAAAAGACGTGGCCATGACGCTTACAGGCCACCGGGACTACGTGATCAAGGCCTTTTTCAACGCTACACAAGAAATCATATACACCGTCAGCAAAGACGGGGCCCTTTTCCAATGGGAGTACTTGGAAGGTGAAGGAGAGGACTCGGCCCAGCGGTGGAGAATCACCAGCAAGAATTTCTTCTTCGCCGAAGGGAAAGTCAAATGTGTGACGTTCCATCCCCAGAGTAACCTATTGGTGGTTGGATTCAGCCACGGAGAATTCCGGCTCTACGAGGTGCCGGAGTTCAACTTAATCCAGTCGTTGACCATGGGTCAGAACGCCGTCAACACCGTGAACATCAACAGCACCGGCGAATGGCTCTCGTTTGGGTCTTCGAAGCTCGGCCAGCTTTTGGTGTACGAGTGGAAGTCTGAGTCGTACATTCTCAAGCAGCAGGGCCATTTCGACCTAACAAACTCGCTCTGCTACTCGCCCGACGGGTCGAGAGTGGTTACAGCGTCCGACGACGGCAAAGTCAAGATCTGGGACGTGCACAGCGGGTTCTGTCTCACGACGTTCACCGAGCACACGGCTGGAGTCACCGGGCTCCAGTTCGCGAAAAAGGGGTCCGTTCTCTTCTCGGCGTCGTTGGACGGAACCGTACGGGCGTGGGACTTGATTCGGTTCAGGAATTTCCGGACGTTTACGTCGACGGAGCGGCTCCAGTTCAACTCGCTTGCCGTGGACCCGAGTGGAGAGATCGTGGTGGCCGGGTCGCAGGACAGCTTCGATATCTACGTGTGGTCGGTGCAAACGGGCCAGTTGTTGGACAGTTTGAGTGGGCACGAAGGCCCGATCTCGTGCCTTGCGTTTGGGGCCGAGAACTCGGTGTTGGCGTCGGCGTCGTGGGATAAAACCGTGCGGGTGTGGTCGATTTTCGGCCGGTCGCAGCAGGTGGAGCCCATCGGGGTGGCCAGCGACGTGTTGAGTTTGGCCATGCGGCCGGACCTGAAGGAGTTGGCGGTGAGCACGTTGGACGGGCACCTTGCGATGTACGACGTGGAGGACGCCAAACAGACGCATTTGCTCGACGTCAAGCGGGACATTGTGGGCGGGCGGTACCTCGAGGACCGATTTGCTGCGAAAAACTCGGCCCGGTCCAAGTACTTCACCACCATTGCGTACTCGTTCGACGGGATGAACTTGATTGGTGGAGGGATCAACAACAGCATCTGCTTGTACGACATCCGCAACGAGGTGATGTTGAAGCGGTTCACGGTGTCGCAGAACATGTCACTTGACGGGACGATGACGAAGCTCAACAGTGGGCTCATCACCGACGCCGGAGTGTCGCGCGAATTGGTCGACACCGCGGGCGAGCTCAGCGACGTCGAGGACCGAATCGACCGGTCGTTGCCCGGTTCGCACCAGGGGGACCCCAGCGTGCGCGCAGTGCGGCCCGAGATCCGGGTGACGGCGGTTGCGTTTTCGCCCACGTCGTCGTCGTTCGCGGCGGCCTCGACCGAGGGGGTGTTGGTGTACCTGGTGGACGGGCTGGTTGTGTTTGATCCGTTTGACTTGGACATCGACATCACGCCCGAGGCCACGGTGGAGGTGCTCGACGAAAAGGACTACTTGACGGCGTTGGTGATGGCGCTCCGCCTAAACGAGCAGTACTTGGTGGAACGGGTGTACGAGACGGTGCCAATCCGAGACATTGGGCTCGTTGCGGCCGCGGTGCCGCCGGTGTATTTGGCGCGGGTGATGGAGTTCATTGGCGCGCGGCTCAACCTGGGCTCGGGCCACATTGAGTTCCACTTGGTGTGGGTCAAGGCGCTCCTTGCGGCGCACGGCCAGTACATCAACGGGCACAAGGCCGACTTTGGGGCCGGCATGAAGCTGGTGCAGCGGTTCTTGGCCCGTGTAGCGAAGGACGTGGTTGTGATTTCGAAGCGGAATGGGTATTTGCAGCTGTACTTGCTGCAGGGTGAGGGCCGGGGCCAGGAACTGGGCCAGGAACTGGACCTAGACGCAGATCTGGACCTGGACCGCGACATTGAAATGGACCCACACTTGGACCTGGACCACCCGCACCCCCACCTGGACAGTGAGGGGTCGGCCGGTGGCTGGTTCGACGCCGGAGACCTCAGGCCCGCCAGCGACGACTCCGACTCCGACTCAAACTAAGTATATCTACATAATTACAGCATATAGACAATCATAAGGTACCGTGCATTACAATAGCACCATTCTACATTCCATACGTCATGCTTCTGCTGGACCTCGTGACTTTCTCGCCCTCTGGTGATTTCTCTCTGGTGACTTTCTCGCATTCTCTGGTGACTTTTCCTTCCTTCCTCCATTCTCTGCTGATTTTCTTGCTCGTTTCTCTGCTGATTCTCCCTGACCATTTCCCCTGACCTGCCCTAATAATTTCCCCGGTCCATTTCCTTCCCATTCTCTGCTGATTTTCTTCCTCGTTTCTCTGCTGAGTCTCCCTGACCATTTCCCCTGACCTGCCCTAATAATTTCCCCGGTCCATTTCCTTCCCATTCCCCATTCGCGCTCTATTCGCCCCATTCCCCCCCGTCTCTCCCCATTTTCCCCCATTCGCCCCTCCCCCCGTCGATCTTTTGGGGAACTTTTCCTCATTGGGTGCGCCCTGGTCTCGTTTTTCTTCTCCAGTTTTTCCCATCTCCTGTCATTATTGTGCACCCCCTCCACCCCCCCCTCTGGGGTGGTATATATCATCGAAGTTTCCCCCCCCTCCCCGAATTTTTTTTTTTTTTCCCTCCTTCTTCCTTCATCTCACTAGTTTCTTTCCTTCTTTCCTTTTTTCTTCTTCCTTCTTCCTTCTGCCTTCTTCTTGTTCCCCGTAATGACCAGAGATATCAAAAACCACCTCCTCTTCGAGGTTGCTACCGAAGTGGCCAACAAGGTCGGGGGAATCTACTCGGTGCTTAAGTCCAAGGCCCCCATCACCGTTGCGGAGTACCGCGAGCGCTACACCCTTGTGGGCCCATTGAACTACAACTCCGCTCAGATCGAGGTGGAGGAATTGCCCGTCAAGGATCCCTACATCAAGGAAACGTTGGACTCTATGAGCAATCGCGGGATTCGCTGGTTGTACGGAAGATGGTTGATTGAGGGGGCGCCTCGGGTGCTTTTGTTCGACATCCACTCCGCCGGCGGCCACTTGAACGAGTGGAAGTCTGACCTCTGGAACATCGCCGGTATCCCGACCCCGGACCACGACCAGGAAACCAACGACGCCATCTTGTTGGGCTACTTGGTCGCATGGTTCTTGGGTGAATTGGTCTACCACGACCGTGAACGGGCCGTCATCTGCCATTGCCACGAATGGTTGGCCGGAATCGCCTTGCCCTTGTGCAGAAAGAGAAGAATCGACGTCACCACCATCTTCACCACCCACGCTACCTTGTTGGGCCGTTACTTGTGTGCGGGCTCCACCGATTTCTACAACAATTTGGCCAATTTCGACGTCGATGCCGAGGCCGGCAAAAGAGGCATCTACCATCGTTATTGCATCGAAAGATCCGCCACCCATTCCGCTGATGTCTTCACTACGGTGTCCCACATCACCGCTTATGAATCGGAAAACTTGTTGAAGAGAAAACCCGACGGTGTGTTACCCAATGGTTTGAACGTGGTCAAATTCCAGGCCGTCCATGAATTCCAAAACTTGCATGCTACCAAAAAGGAAAAAATTAATGAATTTGTCAAAGGTCACTTCTACGGTAATTATGACTTCGACTTGGATAATACCTTATATTTCTTCATTGCTGGTAGATACGAATTCAGAAATAAAGGTTGTGATTTCTTCATCGAGGCTTTAGCCAGATTGAACCACAGATTGAAAGAAGCCGGCTCCAAAATGACAGTGGTGGCCTTCATTATCATGCCCGGTAAAATCAACTCCTACACTGTAGAAACATTAAAAGGTCAAGCAGTTATCAAACAATTGGAAAATACGATTGAAGAAGTCCAAAAGAAAGTCAGTCAACGATTATTCGAACACTGTGCTAGATTCCCTAACCATAATGCCACTTCCAACACCAACGGGCATGAAGTTCCTTCTATCGACGAATTGATCAAACCCGCCGATCGTGTGTTATTGAAGAGAAGAATCTTTGCCTTGAAAAGAGAAGGATTGCCTCCTATTGTGACCCACAATATGACCGAAGATGCCACCGACCCCGTGTTGAACCAAATCAGAAGAGTTCAATTATTCAACAGACCCGAAGACCGGGTTAAGATCATTTTCCACCCAGAATTCTTGAATGCCAATAATCCAATTTTGTCTCTTGATTACGAAGAATTCGTCAGAGGTTGTCATTTGGGTGTGTTCCCCTCGTACTACGAACCTTGGGGTTATACTCCTGCAGAATGTACGGTTATGGGTGTTCCATCCATTACCACCAACTTATCCGGATTCGGATGTTATATGGAGGACTTAATTGAAAATACCAGTGATTACGGTATTTACATTGTGGACAGAAGAATGAAATCAGTTGATGAATCAATTAATCAATTGACCGATCAAATGTTTGATTTTACTCAGAAAACTAGAAGACAAAGAATCAACCAAAGAAACAGAACCGAAAGATTGTCTGATTTATTGGATTGGAAGAGAATGGGTCTTGAATACATTAAGGCCAGACAGTTATCTTTGAAAAGAGCTTACCCTGATAAGTTCAAGAACGGAGCCAATCCATTCAACAATTCGTCGAATCTTAAATTGACTCGTCCATTATCAGTTCCTGGTTCCCCAAGAAGTAAAGTTGGTTCCATGACTCCAGGTGATCTAGGTTCCTTACAAGAAGCCCATCAGGCTCTCAACACTGATGACTACATTGGTTTTAGTTTGGGAGGTGATGAAGATGTGGAAGACGAAGCAACCAGTCACTATCCATTAACTTTAAGAGGCACTTCTGCTCCACCAGATGATGTTAAAGAATAATCTAAACTTAAAATTTCTGTTGATTTCTCTGTCGTTTACTTTCTTTCTGTAATGTTTTACTTAAATGTTATTTTTTTGCTTTTGTCTTGTGTTCTTGTTTGCATTATTGCATTATTTAGTGTCATTTCATAATGTTCTTTTATCACCCTGTAATGCTTTCATCGCCCTGTAATGTTCTTTTATCACCAGTAATCTTCTTTATCATTAAATTGCGTGCGTGGCCCAATCTTCCAACGAAGTTTTTTCTTGCGCCAGCAAAAAACACCCTTATACATAATCTACTCCCCCCACTACGACAATCGACCACCAGCTAAACCTACCGCGATCGCCATGTTACCATTATACTTGTTGACTAGTGCGAAGAACCAACAGATATTGGTTGAGTTGAAGAATGGAGAAACCATCAATGGAAACTTGGTGAATTGCGATTCCTGGATGAACTTAACCTTGAATGATGTAATCCAAACTTTTAATAATGGAGAAGAATTCAATAAGTTGAGTGAAGTTTACATTAAAGGAATTCACATCAAGTACTTGAGATTACCGGAGTTAGTGATGGACAAAGCCAAGGAACAGAATGCTCTTAACTTGGAGCAAAAGCATAGAAACAACCAAAGAAGAAGAGTTGGTGATAATTATAACAACAACAACAACAACAGAAATGGTCATTACAATAACAGGAGAGGCCCTCATAGAGGTAACAACAATAATAACGGTAGCAACAGCGGTAACAACAACAGTAATCGTCGTTATAACAACGGTAGCGGTCAGTACAACAACAGAAACTCCCAACCACAAGCACAACCACAATAATGTTCTAATGACAATAATGTTATCACCTCCTTGAGGTCATATGTATTATGTAACGTTTTTTTCTAGTTTTTTTCTTTTTTTTTTATTTTTTTGGGCCGGAGGTTTTATCAATAAATTGGTTCTTCAATATAAAATGTAGTGCACAAACGGTACCAACACAAATCGAGTTCAAGCTCTGCTGCTATCAATTGCTATATCTCATTGCCAGAATGTCCTATATAATACCAAGAGGCAAGTTTCGTGGCCGTAGAGACTACCGTCCCATACGGTGTCCTACTGGGTGGAAACATCAATACCCTACAATGAGGTGTGAGAATTGTACTCATATGCCTTATGCTCCTTCCAAATTGCGATGGGAGTACATGAACCGGCAAGATTTGAAGCTCCTATCGGGGACTGAAGAAGAAAAAGACGATAGGAAGCTCAGCCCGAGCAGTTATCTGATAGCGGAGTTAACCCAAGGCCTAGACAATTTATTGTATGATCTAAGTCGAATTGAACAAGAAACATTTATTGATGACGTTGAAAACTACGACAGTGGAAGCGAGCGCATTTGCAGCCACGGTGATAACGACGAGAATGTCAACGACGACGAACAGGAGCCGACAATGCAGTTTCCGCAGCAGGTCAAGCAGGTGGAAGAGAAGTCGGTGAAAGTGCCTAGATTGAGAAGGGTTAATAGACTAAGTCAGAAGTTCCGCCAACGTTATACAACGGACTTATATAGAAAAGGGCTCTAGTTACCTAACTAACATTCATAGACGACTACTAGCATATTACGGTGTAGAATTTGGTGCTCTTCATAGTGCATTCTAGATATTCTTCCTTAGGCTTTCACTGATTGCAAATTGCGTGTTATTGCAGCCATTGACTGTTTCTTGCATATCCCCCGGTCATTATCGTATTCAGAAGCCTTATTTCCTACAGAATGATCATTAATTGATGTTTATTTGTCATGAATATATGGTACTTGACCCCGAACTGCCATTCCTCGTTTCGACAGTATGGCCATTTAGTTGATCTCTATTCATAAATACATCGTAACTGGCCTTGAATTGCAGGTCTTATTCACTTCGAAAAGCAGTCAACTAGCTGCTTGTAGCTTGCTTCCTGTCTGCATTTCCCCCTTCATTCCCTTAGCGTAGAAACAATGCAATTTGTGTGAGAATCAGCCTACTCTGGTGTTGTATTCCCGTATCAATCATTCTTCGCAACTTAGGAGAGAACATTTGGATTTTTAATCGACCAGCTTCTCAAATCATCTCGGAATGAATGCTCATTGATCAAACCATTGAGGTCTCTGCTTTCACCGGATTCTGGTTCTGGAGGATGGTAAGAAGCTCCTAATTTCTTACAATACACATTAGAAAAGTCCTTCTCATTTGAACAGTCAAAAAGATCCTTCACACACTCTTCAGGAGAATAGTTCAACAAACAGTACAACTCCGGATCCCAGGTGGACTCTAATAGCTTCTTATACAAGCTGGTGATAATGGGGTCCATAATGATACTTTCATGAACCTTACCATTGCTACCGGTATCTCCGTTGGCACTGGAGTGTGGTTGTGGTGGAGTGTGATTGGTGTCCGTCTTACATGATAGTTTCAATTTTGATAAGGGCTTCTTCTTACTTTCGTCTGATGTCTGCGTCGTTTGCCGGCGATGACTGCTGGAGTTCTTATCTGATTCTGTACTTGAATGGGACGACACCGACAGGTTTTGACTACTAAAAGTGCTCGAGTCGGGAGAATTGATGACATCATTCAAACCACCAAACAACTTCTTTCTCTCGAACTGTGGAACATTAAATTTAGTGGGTTGGGAAACTGGTTTGGGATCTTTCGAGGTTTCTTCGCTCAAAGTTTGGGTGGTGGTACTATGAGAATCGTTAATCTGTAACTGAGTATGGAAGTCATAATTAGAAGGCAATTCAGTAAGGTTTATAGTAAGGGTTAAGATAGAATTCACCTTAGAATCACGAAGTAAGTATTTGGAATTAGTGGGTTCATTGAAATTCAAGTATTCCGACAAGTTGATATCTAATTTACCCAATTCTGACGTGTCATGGCCCACATGGGTACGACTGTTTTTACCAGAAGACAGATTGTCCCCCGACTTGGAGTCATGAATATAGTACACTTTCAAAGATAAGTTCTTGCCAGCAATTAAATTCTCTCTACGTTTGTACGGGAACTTCAAGTTACACGATAAGTTGTAGTTGAAAGTACACTTGAAATTCTGGATTCTCTTCCTAGAAGTGGTTACCGAAACATTACCAGAACTTGTGGTTGTGGACGACGACGAATCTGAGAGATCAGACGAAGAGCTCGTGTGGAGTTTTGACTCCACTTTGGATATTAAATTGCCATCTTTATTGTCGTCATGGGCGGGAGAATGGGTCTTGAATGAGCTGAAGGCGGGCTTGAAGCCTTTTTTGCTATCCCTTATTTGTAGTTCTATGAAACAGTACCCAGATACTTGCGGGATGTTAGTCAACTCATTGATTGTCAAGTCCAAGTTGAACTTGGGCTTTTTCGTGGAAAACATGGCCAACAAGGATAAGTAGGCGTAAAGATATAGATGAAGGCGTCAGAGAAGTTTATCTACACGGGGTTTATCGGATGTGTACGGGTTTATAATGTGTGTACGGGTTTTTTAATGCATTCTGTTCTCTAGCCAGCACCGTAAGTCAGCTGGAGCAAGTCGACCATCTTCGAGGAGCGTCTACGTCTTCATGTCACAATTCATCGCTTTCGTGTAAGAAGTATGTTCATTTCACTTATCTCCAATAAACGGCCCTAACTCCGGCAAATAAGCTACCTTCTTCTATAAGAAGTCGAACGAATCTAAATATTTTACGGTAAATGGAAATTCCCAATGCGGAAATACTTCTTCGTTGGCAGTTTGTGTCGCAAAAAATATCTTGACACGAAAAAATCCTCTCGTTAAGATGTTTAAATAGGCGAGCCGGCTGTGAACCATAATATACATGATATTACACTCAAAAATCCAAAAAAGTAGGGAGAAATTGAGTTCAAAGCTTCTTCTCGTATTGCAAGATTGAAAATTTTTCAAGCAGGTTACTATCAGGATCCCACTTCGGAGGCTAGCCTCACAATACACGTCACCAGAATTGCAAAGTCGAATAACAAAACAGCAGATTAGAGAAACAGAATTGCTAAATTCTAGACAAAAGACATTAACAGAGCTGTAATTGGTAGCATTGAATAGACTCGAGGATTATTATCGGGCGAATCAGACACAGACACGGACACTATAAACACTACGGTACAACCACTAAAGACAAAGTTACATCAACACCACAAACATTACACCACAGACACTGCCACAACCACAGTTACTACTCCACAAACCATCATATACAGGCACGACTCCAGAATGACTGTAGGCGGAACCATGAAACAATCGGTAGAGTCCACCACCGACTCATTGAAGTCACTCTCCCTCTCTGTTACCGCTGGCAACACCACCAAGTATTCATTTATTTGCCTATTTTTGACCCGTTTACTCAACCTAAAAGACCCCAAAACCATCCTTAATGATAACGGCAATCTCCCTCACAAAAGGAAACGTCCTGTAGAACTACTTCCCGGAATCGCTATTCCACAAGACATATGGCTATACCACGAAATCATCATCAAAAACATCAAGATAAAAACTTCGTTAATCCACGAATTCAATACCATGTTAGAGAAGTATCTACTGCCTTCTGGATTCACACTAGAACAAGCTTCTATATTGTACTACCAGAAGCTATTGACAGCATATAAGTTTCTTGAAATGCCCAAACGTGAACCGTTTTATGATAACTACAACACTGAGGATTTGGATCTGAGCTTCAAAGAAGAGGATTTGGACCTGAGCTTCAAAGAAGAGGACGAAGACGAAATGTTGGAGGACTCTTTCGATAGCGAATCCAAAGCTCTTGATCGTACAGACTCTAATGAAACGTTTGATGCATCTCATGAATCTGCCACCATCGATAGTCGTTCTTCTTCTACTTCAATAAGCCCCAATACTTCCTTTTCAACCACTAGCTCCACCGTTTTATCGTCTAAACGAGTATCGTCTCTTTCCAAAGATTTAATGTCAAGAAAGCGGTTTCTGAGTCTACTAGGCCATAAAAAAGCTGGAACCGAAACTCGTGCTGTTAGTGAACCTATGTTAACATCCCAGGGCACTAACTCACCCGATGAAGAACCCAAAAGACAACAGGCACTCAACAGCTTACTAGCCAAATCCCGAATCTACAACAAGATTAAAAAACACCGAGAGCTGTCGGGATCAATAAACTCTGGTGCTTCAAGCCATTCAAGCTTCTCCTATAGCAATCGTAATAGTATCAGTACCACTGGAACCACTGTTTCTTCTAGGAGAAGAGGTAGCGCCTTAGCTTATGAAATCAACGATAAATCGTCGGTGAAAACGGCATCGTCTATTCCCTTCCCCAAACTCAACATACACCAGATATATTCCAACCGAAAGTTGAAGTATGAGTACTATTTGGAGCTCCAAACTCTCAACAAACGAACTAATGAACTTGTTTCTCTGCTTACGACCAACCTGAGCCATAGTATCATTGAATTACTAGAGTTTCTACAACACAATGCTCTTAAGCTTGTTGTGATTGACTTCTCTCAAATGTTAGTGGACTATGCTTATTTCAAATCCCATTACTTATACGCTGTTTAAATACCCGTGATGTCTCTTTGTTTATTCCTTCTTCAAATGTGTTTTAGTACGTTCTGACTTACAAGATTAATATTTGTACAATACCTCGGTCATTAAGTGTATATTCATCTTTAATAACTAATTAAATTAAATTGACGCCTACTGAGAACTTGTATAGGGAATGATTCACCAGTTACATCTTCTAAAGTATCATATAGTGTCCCATATCGGTTTGAATGGGACATGTCCTGTCGATCATATCAGCTTTGCTTCAAGTTGTGATCTAGATCTCAAGACAACCATTTCTACTTACAACTGCTTAACATTTGCAGAATAACTCCCAACAACTGATCGTTCTCACAAGCAGCGGCGACTCTCTCTTTATCGTTGAGCTGCTTGTTCACCTGGTTTTCTGACTGGTGAGTTCCTTCTTTGATCAAGATTTTGATTCTGAATCTTGCTGGCAAGCATCTCTCCAATCTGACTCTAATCCCCAAGCCGATCAACG
This sequence comes from Isabelozyma rhagii, assembly GCA_003708185.3. Lineage (NCBI taxonomy): Eukaryota > Fungi > Ascomycota > Pichiomycetes > Serinales > Metschnikowiaceae > Isabelozyma > Isabelozyma rhagii. The sequence continues at coordinate 281,841 of PPNO03000016.1, forward strand.
TAGCTAAGGAGCAATGAGTGATGGTGGGGGTTATTTTAATGAGTACTTCAGAGATGTCTGTGTGCTTGTTGGCGCCATGGGTCACGGTAATATCCGGTAAATTCACCACAGCTAGTTGTGCAAGGGTTAATGGATGTTCTGGATCAGATATGGTGGAGATGAAGTCAAAGATCTCTTGAGCATCGATAACTTCCTCTTCTTCGAAGATCTCTTCATCCTCTGAGGTGCTCATATCGACATCTTCGACTAGATCTGGTACTTTTTCCGGTAGTACGGCTATATGGTTGTTCTTGCTGTTGATTAGTGATAACGATAAGATTTTCTCCACCAAGTCAGTGTATCTGGCAGGCAGTTTAGACCCAAGTTCGGTATCCAGCCGAGTAGGCAAATTCGAGACGTCAATCACGGTCGGGTTGGCGTTTATAGGATCGGACATTCGAGTAGAAGGGTATATGTGAAAGAAAGAGATGAAAAGATGAAAAAATCAAAGATGAAGGAGGAAAAAAAAATGTACATCTAAATTGCGAAATATATCAACTCTTTTTTTCTTCTGTAACTACTTCTCTTTCTTATCAGACAACTCAGATACCCGGATGGAGTATTTTGATCCCGTTTTCATCCAGCAATTGGCTCCGTTGCTCACGGTGAACCTCCCGTCCACCATTAACTCCGATGTCGGCCACCAATTGAAACTCCAACTAGATCAATTCAACATCTCTAACACAGTCTGGGACAACTCCATCCTCCGTAACCGTATTCTGAGCACCAAATACATCATCAACTACCGTAATACCGATCCCGGTGATTTCCTCACCTCCATTTCTATCCACAGGCCTAACGGCGAAATCCAGCATTCGATTCTATCTCCATTCAATTCCGAATCTGACATCTTTCCCAACGGGATTTTAACTACGAAATGGCTCCAGAAGTACTTGAAAGAGCTCCCATTTGCATTTGTTTCGGTAATGGAGTTACCAGAGTCCGAATCGGACGATCATGCGCTTGTAAATGCGCTTCTCCAGTTAAAAAACCTGCTCGTAAAGGTGAGCATCAAATTTACTGCCATTGTGGTGTCTAATGATCATTGCAGTAATACCGACTCCCGAATTGATAGCATCAGACAGTTGACAGACCTCCCGCGTATAACCGGCCTACTCAGCTTGCATTACCTGGCCGACAACAAGCTTCTTCAGCGAGATTCGGAAATTTTAGTAACATCATTGATATCAAATTTAAAGTCCTCGGCAACCTCATTCTACTCCGCAATTGAACTCCGTATCAAACAACGGAACAAAAAGTACTATACATGTCCTTCTACTGCTGCCATCAGCACGCAAATAACCCTCACTCCCAATTTTCTCGAAACTAGAAATCTCATTAAACAGGCCATCATCACCCAGCTCTCCAATGCCCACAATCTTGACACTTCATTGAAACTTTTGGAACAAGCACATGAGCTGTCTGTGGCCCTATTGTACGAAATAGTCGATATCCTTTCATCCTCGAAGGATATCTCGGACCACGACGCTAACTTGTATAGGCAGATCAGATCTTTGATAGACTTCATTGCCTTTCATATAGTAAGAGGATACCTTTCCATCGAAGAGCCTATCTCTGCATTGAGAAAGCATCTGGCACATATTTCGAACGTCGCCGATGTGATAAAAGCCATTCATTTTGCTCCTGTTGATAATTGGCTCTCAATTCAGTACCAATGGGTAGGAGAGTTGTTGGAATTGGTTCCCGAGTCGATCTTAGCCGAGTTCGGGTTGAAAGCAGCCAAAAAAAGATCAAAGAATATAAAATGTCTTGAGTTTTTCGGCGGAATATTCTTTTTGGACAGTTTCCAGCATGATATCATCACTCATCCAGGGCTTTTATTCTTAAAATCGGCTGAGCTAATTTATTTGAAGAGCGGGAAAATTGGGAAGTTGCATTATCTTGACGACTACTCTTTGAACTTTTCATCACAGCTCCTCTGCTACCAGAAATTTAAGCTTTTACAGAAGTCGAAACTGTGGATAATCAACCTAAGCTCTGGAGACCATGAAAAACACGAAAGTTATCTTATATACATCAACTGGCTCATAGCTGAAGTCTACGCAGCGGAGGAAACCCCCGAGTCGATGGATAAGGCAGTAGAGTATTATACACAAGCATTAGGCGGGATAAACCCACTATTGGAAACCTCCAAACGGGCTTATTCATGGAAGAATCTCATAGTATTACTTTCTCAGAAATTGTTACAAATCTATGAAAAGAAGAAGGATTACGAACAGTCGCTTTTGACAATAGTGAACTTATCACTCGTCAACGACTTGGCATCATTATCCATCAAGTCGGACTGTTTCCAGAACGACCCGTTCTCCACAGAATTGACAAATTCACAGCAATTGTTTGATATCGAAGCACTTCTTGTGAATGATAATTTGAAAAACAGCGGAACATTTGCTTATGATAATATCATTACCCAACTCAAAATCACTCTGAAAGCTAACCTAACCAACTTGAACGGTCTAATCAATGGGGCAACATCTGTTAAATTGTACATTAAAGATATTGACGTCGAATACATGGGAACTTCCAATAACGTTCATTTTCGCCATAATGAGGACTCAGATCCCCAATTCTTCCAGAAAGATCTCTCCATGAGTTCAGATAGTGAATGTGAACTAAACTTATTGTTCTATGACGATAGCATCAACAATCTCCCTCCGGCAAGAATCATCCAATTCTCCAAATCCACCAATAAACCTGGCATTCTTCAAATAACCAGCATCAAATTCAACTCCATCATTGAAATACGTCAAGGGTCCAAAGTAAGCACTCTTTTGAAGAGTGAGATTATCGACTGGAACCACCAAAGCTCCCACTATAAACTATTCTACTCTCCGGCAGTAAAAGCTCCGTCTGCGTACACGGATTTGGTGACCACCTCGGTGAGGACTGATGATAAGTTGCCCGTTGGAATTCGGGTACAATCGTTGAAGCCCGATATCACGGTTACTATGAAATCCACGACGTTGAAGCCGGTTTTGATTGGAGAAAAGGTAGCTATACCATTCGAGATCACTTACCAGAATCCAAAACAGCATAAGGTATACTACGATCAACTTTTGATTTCTGTAAAGGTGAAGCTTGTGTTTGATGACCAAGACTCGGACGATGGTGTTTCGGGGGTGACGATCAGGGTAAATTGGGATAATTTGAAGGACGACGAATCGTTGAGTTTGAGGGAGTTGGTCGATTCTGGAGGAGGAGACTGTCTAAACCACTTGAACATTCGACTCAATAGTTCACCTCAAAGTCGAGAAAATGAGAAGTTCAAATCATGCAGGTTACTTATTGACTTGAAAACAGTCGTTCATGAGGAAGGAGAAGGCATTGACACTGAGGAGAACCAAATGGCCATTTACGATACAGCTTCGTATACTTTACCCATCATCAACAGTCCGTTTGAGACCAGATTCGTGGTTACCCCCAGGTATCGAGAGGAAAACGCCATTGATATGCCGAATCCGTTTGTTCTCATTGGTCCGGCACAGGACAGCCACCACGAGGAACATAACAAGTCGTTGCCCATTGCCAGTAGGTTGTGGTTAGGAAAGCTTCATTATACGGATAACCTTGAGGTGTTTTCAAAGAAATTGGGTGGTGGAAACGGAACTGAATATGAAAATCTTGAAATTGTTCTGCACCAGTTCAGTATCAAGACGAAGAATCCCGGGTTGATAGTAGAGAGTGTTGAAAGCAGTGCTGACAGCAGTAATTCTGGGTCTATTATTACTCAATTGTTCACTACTCGCAGCAAGCATGGGTTCTCGCATAGAAACATCTCGATTGTGGTTTCGGTGCAGATAAAGTGGAAACGGACTAGTGGAGATGCTGTGAATGAGTATGAGTCCAAAGACTGGGAGATTGTGTTGCCGTTGTCAGATCCTCGAGTGCTTCTTTCGCTCACTAAAGACGATGCTAAGGAAGGAAGCAACTATGCCCGATTCAAGTACATTATTGAGAATCCTACGCCGAGAATATTCACCTTCACCACCCACCTCAGTGATGAGGAGAACGACGGTAGTGTTCTGTGGGAATTTAACGATGACCGGAATATTGTGGAGGTGAAGCAGCTGGCATTTCCTGTGCTCCCATTCACCAGACATGTGGTGGAGTACTATGGGAATTACACTGTGAGCAACGACGGGATCAAGTCGGTGAGATTGCCCCAGTTCAAGGTGTACGATGTGAACTACCGGATCTGGCTTCCTACGCTCTCTGTAACGGACAGCGTGAGTGTGGCCGACACCGGTCTCTACTGGCAAAGGGCCACGATAGAGTGAGCAATGCATTGAACCAGATGAGGCTGCGAGCTGAGTAGGAGCTGAACAGATACGGTATGTAATCACAGTCTACGAGCTGAGTAGGAGTTGATGCGATATAGAATTACAGCCTACGACTGGGAATTTTGGACTAAGAGCTGAATCCAGCTACGCTAGAGTAGCAACAAAGACTACGATACGATAGCGGACAGCCAAGCGGACGGAGCCCCGACTACATTCATTGCTGCGGCAAAGCCCACATATATTAAATACACTAGTTGACACCTAATAATTCAACTTCAAACACCAAGGTAGCATTTGGAGGAATCAAACCAGGAAATCCTCTGTCCCCGTAGGCTTCGTGGCCAGGAATGGTCAATCTCGATTTAGTACCAACAGACAACTTTGGAATGGAGATATCCCATCCAGAGATCACTTGGCCAACACCAATGGTACATTGGAATGGCTTACCTCTGTCACGAGAAGAGTCGAACTTCTTACCGTTTTCTAAGGTTCCATCGTAGTGGATAGTGACCAAATCACCAACTTTTGGGTAGGTCTTTCCGTCACCTTCTTGGAGGATTTCAATTTGAGTAGTAGTTGGAGCAGACATTCTGAATGATTGTGAAAAGTATCGCGAGCCAATTGAACCGGTTCTAACGCAATTGATGGATTGTTTGAATAGTAATTGATTGGCACGAAGTAAAACCATCAACTAGTAGAGGAAAAGAAGGATTCAAATGCGGATTTCGGCGGAGACATCATCATTACTTTATTTTTTTTGGTTTGCTTGCCGCGCACTCTCGGTGTTAAAAAACCCGATCCTCCGTCCAAACCTCCAGGCAGTGTTGGGTTTCTGGCTCACTTCCTTTCCCATATATATCTCTCTTTTATCTTACCTTCAACGGCTCTTTCTCCTAGTTGTAGCTGACGGGTGCAGATGTCGGACGTGAAAATCGAAATCGACCGCAGCGAAACGGGCGGAACTTTCACCAATCATGATATCATCAAGGGCACGGTGACGCTAACAGTCACCAGCTCCATAAGTCTCAACTATATTCAGGCCAAATCAGAGGGTATCTCACTGACAGAAATGGCCGTGCCATACGTCACGTCACGAAAGGGCAGAGAACGAGAAAAACTCCTTCAGGACGTTCATAAGGTGTTGTATGATACTAGCATCATTTTCCCTCCTGATAACATCAGAAAAGTGTCCCAGGCTAAGGAATTCACTTTGACCCCAGGTAACTATACCTATCCGTTTGAATTCAAGCTCCCTCTCAACAACTCGTGTGTGAAGAGGAGTGGTATCACCAATATGGTGCAATTCAACAAGAAGAACTTTGACTTGGTGATCAACAACGGCAATTTCAACACCAACGTCATCAGAAACGCAGCTCAGAAGATGTTAGCCGGCCCCGATGAAAGTAACCAGGTTCTTTCGCAGTCTCCAGATCAACAACTGTATCATATAACCTGCCAACTTCCTCCATCGTTATCTGGAGTGGGTCAATTTGCTAAGATCGAGTACTTTGTGAAAGTCACCTGTAAACGTTCGTCGGTATTCAAACTGAATCTCCGGTCTCGTGACCCCTTCATCTTTCTTCCCTTGGACTTAGATAGTCATAATCAGCCTTTTTTTGGCGGCGAATACGAAGAGTATAAAGAGGTGTACTTCCGCAAAGAGTTGGTTTTTCATGATCGTATCCCACAAATAGTTGGCGTCAAAGTCCCCGAGAAAAAGCCCCTACCCTCCACTCCTCCTCCTCCTCCACTCCGGAAAAATGGCTTTTTGCTGAATTTGTTCTCTTCTCCATACTCCAATTCTCCCTCGTCATCGTCCCCTCTGTCATCGTCTTCCAGAGCGAAGTATGCGGAAATCAGTACTAGCACGGTCCCGTTCTACTTCGAAATACGCTTCCGTCACCCAGTATTTTTGGTTCCGACCAAACCGCCAACATTTAAATTGCTCCTAGTATCAAATCTAAAACCTTCCCGATATTCCTTGGCCCAGTATGGTAAACCAGACGAGTCTAATGGACTAGGGGTGATTTACATGCAGAAACTAACGGTAGAACTAACCTCGATAACAACAATATCAGTGTTGGAAACCGATGGTTCGTATCGAGAAATCCATGAAGCTCGACACGAGAAGAAAACCGTCATCATTGATAATACGTATAAGAACTTGAAATTCGACTTGATGGACGGAAAAAAACAGAAGATGTCTAGTAATTCCAACTCAAACGTCTATGAATTGGAAATTCCTCGTGAATATTACGAAAACTGTGTGCTACCGCATGATCTTTCCCCCAGCTTCAGAACATGTAATATCGATAGAAAGTATAACCTCTCTGTGGTGGCTGGTTTCACCGATGAGAAAATCAACCATAATGATCGAAATGATCTCAAACGCATTAGGAATGTGGATTTGTTATGTACTGACGTTAAGGTTTTGAGTGGATTGAATCTCACCAGCAACCTCCATTCCAACTCCAGAACAAGCATACAAAATAGTGGCACTTCCTCATCAAAGCCATCAGCAAAGCCATCGCTAGATGAAAACGAGTATCCCCCCGAGAAGCAGCCTCCTTTGCCTACCCGTCCATCCCCATCGACACCAGAGTCTAATGGGTATCATGAAGATGTTCCCACCTCAGGACAGTTGCCTACGTATGAGGACGTGGTGAGAGAAAGCTCGTACCAGGACGATAGCGAACATTACCGTGCTAGAAGACGCTACCGCCAATGACCAGAAAACCTGCAATGGCCACATATCGGTGAAGTGTGTCACTAATTCCCTCAACTATTGCATCTCAAGAGATTGGCAGTATTTTTATAGCCTCCTATAGTATCTTTAGTTCATATAATTCGATTGCTGCAAAAAAAGAAATCCACCCGTGCACCAACACAACACCCGTGCACCAGTTTGTGCCGTTCGCATTTCATTGGTGAAAAAAAAAAATTCAATTTTTTTAGGAAAAAAAATCTATGAAGGCAACCAAAACAGTTTCTTCCTCTTTTCAGACCCGTTTCGATTGGCTATTTTGTGTGAAGAGGTTGTAGATTCCATAAGGATCAAACAAAATATTTCCGTATATAATGTCAGGTATTGAACAATCGTCATTTTTGGCTAGAAATAAAGTAGCAATTGCCGTTACTGCTTTGGCTTCTGCTGGGGCCATTGGGGCGTACATTTACTACCAACAACAACAATCAAGTAATGGAACTGAAACCAGCACCGACTCCATCAGTAAGAAGAAGAAGAAGAACAAAAAGAGTAAGAAGAAGGCCCGTGATGATTCATCTGAAACTGAAACTCTCACTGAAGAAGTTACCAAAATATACCCCGTTACCACTACAGGTTTACCAAACTTGACCGACGATGTCATTTCCAATTTATCTGATAAAGAAAAAGAAGAATGGTCCGTCGCCTTGAAGGAAGATGGTAATAACGTGTTCAAGAATAAGAAATATGAAGACGCGATTGAGTTCTATACTGGAGCTTTGAAATTAAAGGTTGATCCAGTGTTCTACTCCAATAGATCTGCTTGTTACGCTGCTTTAAACAAACATGACGAAGTGATCAAAGACACCACTGAAGCCATCAAGATTAAACCAGATTACACCAAGTGTTTGTTACGTCGTGCTACTTCATACGAAGTATTGGAAAACTACACGGATGCCATGTTTGATTTAACTGCTTTGACTATCTACGGTGGATTCAGTAATAAATCTGTTGAAACTGTCTTGGAAAGAGTCTTGAAGAAACACTCTGTACAAATCGTTGAAGAAAACATGAAATCTAAAACTTATGAATTACCCTCGGCTTCTACCATCAGTTCATTCTTTGGTGCTTTCGTTACTGAATCTTCGCCAGAAAACATCAATGATGAATCTACTGGTGCAGACAAGTTCTTATACGATGCCATTGCTAACTTGAACTTAAACACTTTAGAAGGTTACGAAAATGCCGATTCTTTGATTAACCAAGCCGTAGAAAGTTATGATATCTCATCCTTAACTGCCGATTCTGAAGCTGCTGCTAAAGCCTCTATTGCTTTAGAATACGGAGCTGCTTTCAAGTTCTTGAAGAATAACCCTGCTGCTGCCACTATTGATATTGAAAAAGCCGTTAGCTTGAAACCTAGACCAAGAACTTATGTTTATCGTGCTTTAATCAACGCCGATAAGGCATCATTTGCACAAGCTTTGAGTGATTTCGATCAAGCCATCAAATTGGATTCTAAATGTGCCGATGCTTACTACCATTTAGGTCAATTCTACTATCTTTCCAGTGACTTGAACAAGGCAGCTGAAAATTTCGAAAAGGCCAAATTGTACAACCCTAGTAATGTTTATTCTCATATCCAATTGGCTTGTATTGCTTACAAATTGGGTAAGATCGAGGATGCAGAAAACAAATTCAGAGAAGCTAAATTAAAATTCACTACTGCCCCAGAAGTACCAAATTATTATGGTGAAATTTTGGCTGATCGTGGTGATATTGAATCTGCCTGTAAGCAATTTGATACTGCTGCCAGATTACAAGCTGCTTTGCCGGTATTTTCCGTTGGTGCCTTACCATTGATCAATAAAGCTACCTTAATTTCCAGAGAAAGTCTTGAAAGAATGGATGAAGCAGAACAATTGTTAATCAAGGCTTGTGAATTGGATCCTAGATCTGAATTGGCTAGAATCTCATTAGCACAAATCAAATTACAAAAGGAGAGTGTGGATGAAGCTATTGAATTGTTCGAAGAAAGTTCTAACTTGGCCAGAACCTTTGATGAAAAGGTTCAAGCTACTTCGTTTGCTGAAGCTACAAAGATGCAAAAAAGAATCAAAACTGATCCCATCTTGAGTAAAAAAATTGAAGAACTCATGAAACAATCATTGGCCTAAACCTTTTGATACGAGCATTTGCTTCACCTATTATTTGTATATACTTGTCTATCTATTGATTCGATTTTTAGTATAGTTGTAGACCCATAACAAAATCGAGAGCTATCTGGCACTGTATCTTCGATGATATCAATGTAGTTCTTGTATAATCGGATCTGGGCTTATCTCGAGGACAAATGAGGAAATTTTTGCAGCCTTTTCGCGTAATTGTGGAAAAGTTCAAAATTTTTGCACTTTTCCCTTTTTGCCGCTTAATCTCCACTCTCTTCTTATGTGGGTGAAATCGTTGATTCGTTCTATCGTAGCATCTCCCAAACAAACGCATTATGATCACGAATTGGATCTAGACTTGGATCTCACATATATCACCGACAATGTTATAGTGTCATCGGGACCAGTCAACCAATTCTTGAAACTGATTTGCCGGTACCCAATTGAAGATTTCATTCGATTCTTAGATCATAACCATGGAAAGGACAATTGGCATATCTGGAACTTCAAATATGAGTCTCAAGACTATCATCCGAAAGACTTTGACGGTAAAGTGTCTTATTTCCAGTTTCCTGACCACCAGGCCCCTACGATGCAAATATTGTACCATTCGGCCGTCGATATCCATCACTTTTTGACTGAAGCTCCAAATAGAGTGGCCATGTTGCATTGTCGAGCAGGAAAGGGCAGGAGTGGAACTTTATGCTGTGCTTATTTGATGTACGCTAACTCCCTAGAGCAGCTTCCAATGCTGGCGCCTCAAGTCATGGATATGTTTACTAGCAAAAGAATGAAGGAATTTGCTGGTGATGGGGTTTCTATTCAGTCCCAAAGACGTTACTTGGAGTATTGGCACCGGTTTTTGACATCATCTCAGCAGGAACAGGACAAGGTGTTAGCAGGAAATAGTGAAATTACCCTCATCAGCATCAAACTCGTAGGAGCCTCGTCAGCAGGTTTGATTTTGAAGAAGAACTTCTGCATCGACGGGTATGCAACCGACGACAAGTTCCAGGCTACCAGCTTAATTCGGTTGTGGAAGCTCGGCTCCCAGTGCCGGGTTGAAACCGGGTCAAACTACGTTGAATTGTATCCCAATATCACCATTTCGCGGCCAGATATTCGGCTCTCATTCAAGTCGGTGGTCTACAGCTGGTTTAATGTGTTCTACTACAAGAAAACAGCGTCAATTGCCTGGGAGGAGTTTGATGGCATCCACGGCAGCAAACTCCGGGGCACGAAGCTATTCGACAAAATCGAACTACAATGGGTATGATAGACTACCGTTTATGTTAATATGCAAATTTTCTTTTTTCTCTTTCATTCGTTAACCTCCACGCTTTTCGGAGTCTAGTTCCAACCAGATTTCCTTCAATGCTTTTTGCACCGGCTCCAAATGCTTTGAATTTGTCGTTAATTGACTGATATTACCCTTAGCCAACGTGTAAGGTCTAGAAGATTTGATTTCATTAAGTAGAATAATATCATTGCCGTCCCATTTAACGTTTTCAGAGCCTAGTTTCTTAACAAACTTGGCGAAAATCCGATTGGCAATTGCAGACTTCACCGGTCTCTTACCGGAGTCGACAAGAGCAGCCTCTATTTCCTCGATCAGAATGTAGTATGGTTGGACCTGGAGTTTGCCGTTTTTCTTCGGTGCTGGTGTAACTACCTGGATGGTTTTGATGAAGGTGGTGTTTAGCACCCTGTAAGTTTCGGGTTTGATCTGGGGCGATTTGCCGGTGTTATTGGTTATTCTCAATGCCAATAGCGCCTGCGACGACGAACATGCGTATATATAGCCCTGGATGGCCTGGTCGAGCAACGTAATCACCTTGACTTTGGCGTTAACCAACAGGTCCATATTAGATAGGGAATGTATGTGAAGCTATGGGTGTTCTATGATAATGGCCTTAAACGGTGAATTATAAGGCTTATGGAGTTCTATGGTGTTCTATGGTGTTTTATGCTGCTCTATGCTCTCTATGCTGCTCTATTCTTCTGTATTGTTAGCTTCACAAGGTAGTCAATCTCCGTAGTGCTGCTTTCTGCTTACATTTCAATCTTGATCTGATTTTCACTGCGAAACCAAAAAAAAAAACTACTCTCACCAAAAGCACGGCTAACATATCTCTCCACACGGGTGAGTTTTAAATTCAATGGATCATGCTGGAGGAGCCAAATCTGATAGACCAGCTTGAGGACCAGATCATCGATCATCCATCTGCGGCCACCAAAAAGCAACTCACTGAATCCAGCCTTGACGAGACCTTTCAGAAGCGGCTAAACGAGAAAGCTAATCAGCTAGGGAAGGCCCTGGGAGTCAATTTTGGGCCCAACGGTAACGATGGTGGCGCCAATAACCCAGTTGGGATGCAATTTTTGATCACCAAGACCCATTTGCAGTACGAGTATCGTGACCATGGAGATTTGGTCCAGGAATTGAACGAATGGTTTGCCTTTAACGATTTCAGTGTCTTAGGCGGTTTGGGCTATTTGACCACCTGTGATGGTGCCATTGACGTCGATTTGTTAGATGCGTTTGCAGATGACTTGAATAGTGACGTCCTAGGCCAGTTGTTAGACCCAATTGTCTACTTCTCCATGGGTAGCTTTAAGGGCTTGGACCAAGAGGAACAGGTGAAGCTGATTAAGAAGAACAACCACAAGTTGGTCAAGATGGGTCTCCTAACGAAAGTTGTTACTTTGTTGCACAAGTTCATTGATAGCCGCATCTTGTTAGATAACAGGGTAGAAGCAAGTGCTGACCTTTCTCTGGTATCGGCATCAAACTACTTCAAGCTTCTCACCTTGTTGTACTTCATGGTGAATGTGATGGAACGTCTGTCTATAGAGGTGAGAAATACCCTTATTGAATCTGATCTCTTATCTGCCATATTTAGGTTCATTGAGCACTGGAAATGGAACAATAGTCACAATTATCGCATCAGATACCTTCTTCTTATAGTCTGGAAATTATTATTGATAGAACTAGGAGGGTCTCAGGAGATCAAAAATACCGATGAGTTTTTAATCAAGATCCACAATATCACCAATAAGAAAACACAATCTTCAGCATTAACTTGTTCTCCTCTTGATTATTTCACCTTTAGAGAAGACTTGAAGGATAAATTTCCCTTATTTAACAACAGCGATGCCCCCTTCAATCTTACCGATTTGAAGACATCCTTGCCCGAAAGTGATGCCAGCTCAGTGTTATCTGTCACTGACAACTACCAATACTTCATGGCAGTGAACAACTACTCCAACTCGTTGTCAAACTTGCTTGAATCCCCCCGTCCCAATAAGGTGCACACAGTGTTGAGCCAATTACCTGCTCAAACCGTCCATATTGCTACGCCAGTCCCATCTCCTCCTACAACCCCGTCTGATTATATGTCTGGGGGTGAAAAAATCAGAAAGCTGTACCATGTCAACCAAGGTATGCCATTCATCTATCCCAATGGGGGAACTGACGATGTGCAAGTTCCATATGCGATTGAAGAAGCAGATAAGATTTTGAAGCTGTCGATATACGAAAGTTACTCGATAAAGCGCTTGTGGGATGAGAGACAGAAGTTTATGATGCAAGAACGGGGGTTTGTCAATGAATATGAAAATGAAAAGGACGAGGATGAGGAAAAAGAAGAGGAAAAGGAGACGGAAGAGGAAAAGTCCGGGTTCGAGTACAGTGAGTCAATGTATGCTACGTACCCCGATAACCATGACGAAATCAAATCACTTCTACGCGTAGAGTCGTTGTATGCCAACAATCTTCACCGATTACATTCTGTGATGCAAGTATTAATTGAAACCATAAAGAGCAATACCTACGACTATAACTTGAATTTTGCCGAGATGGAATTAGACCCAAAAACCTCTTATATCAATCAAATGTTGAACCATGATACAAACACTGCTGACGAAACTCGGGCTAAAATCGAATTCGTTATCATGCAGCAGTTGGAAGTTCAAAAAATCAAAGAAATCACGGCTAAAGCGAGCTCCAGTATCATTCTTCTATTGATTAAATGGTTCAAAATCAACCATGTCTTAAAATACTATTATTTAACGTCGATTTTGTTCGATCAGCAGTTTTTCAACGTATTGATGGAACTACTTAACAGAAGTTTCAATAACCCCAGTTTACAAACTCCACAATTTCGTGATAGTGAAGAGAGTTTCACTGAATACGAATTCCTAACCAGTCAAAATAAACTTATGAATCCCCAGATTAAATTGCCAAAATTTGAATTTTTCAATAACTGTCGGGACCTTCCACTTGATGAGTTTGAATACGAGTTGATCAATAAAGTTCCAATCACAAAATTACCCAATACTTTAGACGAAAATAATGTCAGTAATGTCACAATAACGAAATATAATGAAAACTATTGTTTCACCTTAATTAATATGCTACAAATCACCAACAAAGTCCTCATCAAAAATATTACCCAAAGAGTGTTCATATTGAATGAATCCAAACCATCGGAATTTCTCAAGATATTGCTATTGAACTATGATAATCAATACTTGAAACTACCCATTTTGAAGATCCTTAAGAAATTGGTTCCATATCAGGGCAGAAAGTGGAAATCCATAAATATGGATCTCATATCGTTGATCTATCTCAACTTGAAACTCTCGTTGAAGGATAATTGGTTAAGCGGCAGAGATCTTGAAAACGATTTCAATAATTCGTTTGACCAAGAAATTGCCTTAAGATCGCTATTGCAATTCTACAACGTAAGGAAGTACCCTGAACAGATGGAACATCTTGGATACCAGATTTCCACTGATGACGTCCCCATGCTTGATCTTAATAATGAGGAGTGGTATTAGTGAAATATTTGCTGCTCCAGCTTGATAGAGGTTACGGCTGCAACTGCAAAAGGTCGTGCGCGTGTTCAGCAATTTTTCGTGGTGGAAAAATTTCACCCTCAAAACTACTATAACTAACTGGTTTTCCTCCTTCATCCGCCTACAATCAATCATGGTTAAATTAACTCAAGTAGATGACGAAGTATCGTCTCAATATGAATCTGCTACCACCCAATCCACTACCGAAGCCAAACAACAAGTAGAATCCGACTCCGACAGCGACGAATCTGATTTTGAAGATGACTTTGACTATGAAAATGAAACCATTTACGAGAGAATCGTTGCATTAAAAGATATAATTCCTCCAAGCCAGAGAAGCGCTATTGGCTCATCGGTGTACACTATCAAAGATTACGTCAGATCTGGATTAAGTGCATCTGGTAATTTATTATGGATTCTTTCGTCCTCGGCCTTATTATTGGGAGTTCCAGCTGCATTGGCTATTATGGCTGAAAGTCAAATCCAAGAAATGGAGAAGGAACTTACCTTACAGCAATCTGCCCAAGATGTTTTGGCCCCAGGCTCTGAAGCTGCTTTCGCCGAAAAAAAGTAGTATAGCTTGAAGGTGTCTTGTATATAACGGTGATCTACGGAATAATGAATGTCGTACACTAATGACGAAGTGTAGAAATGTAGAAAATGATGGTTTTCATGGAGATTTCTTGTTGAAGAAGTCAAAACTCTGTGAAAATGCGCAGAATAGCGAAAAGAGTAGAACATATAATAATGAAGTGCTATTGAGAGTTATGCTGCAAGCACATACATAGCAATAGTTGACATCTCTAAAAAGCAATATTTGACACCATTGAAACAGCCATAGCAATTTTTGGCACCTCTAAGAGCCATTCATGAATACTACTTCCCTATTGGCTCCATATTTAGAGTGCTTATGGCTACAAACCAATAACTTTACTCTGGTATACGTACAACTTTCTTTTTGCATTTATTCACTCTATCATCTACAAATCGTATATCTGGCTCTAATTTCACAATAAATAATGTCTAAGCTCGCTTATGTTTGATGGAAAGGGCATAAATATCCAAATATTGGGTAATTTCGGTGATTATTTCCGCCACGAAAGTACCATGAATTCCCAAAGCAATACCAACCCCTAACCAACTAATTGCCATCAACACTGTATCTTGATCGTAGTTATAGACAGTTATCAAAATCTTCGACACGATTAATTGACCTAAAGGCAAGAACATTGGAGCTTGAATGAAAGGGAAGCTCTGGAGGGTCAAATGGGCCAAGATGATTCTTCCCACTGAGAATGCAATGGTACAACCGATAGAAATCACCAAGGGGAATCCATAAACAGTCATCACATCAGGGTAGAAGAAGATGTAAAGGATAATGAACCCATAGTAGGTGAAAAAAGGAAGCAAACCTTTGTAAGCATTATCGGAGTTTATTTTGGCAGTTTTTGCACTTGAGGTGGCAGAATCATTCTGTAATGATTCATATTTCTTCTGGACGTTATTCATGGCGCTAATGATGTTGAAATAAAGCGAAGAGAATCCCACAATAAGATAGGTGATAGACACGTTAACCTCGAAATTTGAACTCAATCCAATTGAAGATAAGTCCAAATCAAACAACTTAGCATGCCAAATGTGAGGACCCAAAATCCCGGTTAAAATATAGAGGGAAACGATCATCAAGATCCCTTCTACAGGACCACTGAAATGCGATAAGAATAAGGTGTGAGTATGGTATTCTTCCCAGGTAGAGGTGTAGAAATTGCACACAGAAGCGAATTGAGCCACCATGAACAAACCTCCGTATCCCAATTGGAAGACTGAGCCAAACACGAAGCAACCAAGGGTAGTGTTGATAGCATCGATGGAGTGGTCAAACAACTCTCCAAGAGGACCACTTTGACCAGTTCTTCTAGCGTGGCACCCATCGCAACCATCGAAGGTTTGGTACATAAACAAGCCAAAAGCATAGAAGAAGTAGCACCATCTTGGGGAAGGTTGATTCAAGTAAGGGTCGTAGTAGAACACCGCAGCCAAATTGAGCAAAATAAACACGAGTCCAAGCAACGTGATCACATTTGGTGCCATCCAAAGAGGGAAGATGTTCACGAACGAGTTCCACCATCTCTTCAAAATGTACCGCGAGATCAACGAGTGATCCTCGGAAGAGTACTTGTAGAGCTTGAGATTGCCAAGTTTATTGGTAGGTATGAAAAGCCCCATTGTTGGTTGGTCAAGAAGAAAACTGAAGGTGATATTAATTTACGATACGAATTTTTGATTCTGAAATTTATTTTGATCCCCATGAAGTGCAAAACAGCAGCTTACTGCCTTCGGTTGCTGGGGCACGGGTCTCGTATCTCGGGTATTACCCGCGCGTGATGCGCCCGTGCACCGGAAACCTAATCAGCCACGAGCTGTCATTGACAATAGCATACAGCCGAGCTGGGGTAAGGCGCATGCGAGCGTTCTTGTCATGCCTGCTATAACCGAGACAGTCCTGAATGAATGATGGCATTGTAGTCCGAAGATGACCTCGGGCCAGGTGGGTCCCCCAGCGGACGATCCGTGTGATTGCACCAAAGAGGTGGGCCCAGGTGTCAGGGCCCAGGTGGCAGGAAATGGCCAATGACGTAATGTAGTTGCATTAATACTGAACGGAATGAGGAGGCTAGTACGGAATATGGGCATGTTTCTTTGACTGTAAGTGACTCACGGCCGACTCTTTTTCATCCACCTGGACCTCCACCTGGGCCTCCACCTGGGCCTGGTATCACCTGGTGGGTATCTGGATGGCCCAGGTGTGCTGTGTAGGTCATTAAAATTTGTTGATGTCAAGGACGAGGCTGATGATCGCAGCCGCATCCATAGTGTAGCCAAGCATTCCCATCGGGCCGTTTTTTCTCATCACCGAGAGAATATAAGCAAGCGTCAATCCCCCAGATATTTCCAATTTTCTGCTGTACTACTTCATAACAACCACAATTAATATGTCCCAAGACAACGATTCATTCGACGCTGATACTTACAAAAGAACTCTTAACCAAGAACCGGCCGATGAGCCTGTTCTCAAAGAACCCCAACCTGCTACTAGACCAGAATACGTCTCGAGAAACTTTGCTAGAACCTACCCAGTTCCCGAGCCCAACACCTACCAAAGTATATTGGAATCGTGTGGTTCTTTCTTTGGGGTCTGGGGGACTTTCTGTTGCTTGTGTTCCAACCCATATAAGGAGGTGCAAGAAGGTGAAGTTGGATTAGTGCAAACGTTCGGTAAGTTGAGTAAATGTTGTGAACCTGGTCTTAATTACGTGAACACTTGGTCGGAAAAGTTGATCAGAGTCAACATCAAGACCAATATCAGAGAAATTCCTGCTCAATCGTGTTTCACCCGTGATAACGTTAGTGTTACCATCACCTCAGTGGTGTACTACAATATTGTTGATCCTCAAAGAGCCATTTTCTCCATTGATAATATCCACGAAGCAATTGTTGAAAGAACCCAAACCACCTTGAGAGATGTGATTGGTAACCGTATTCTTCAAGATGTTGTGGAAAAACGTGAAGAGATCGCCGAGTCCATCGAACAAATCATCGCCAAAACCGCCTTCGATTGGGGGGTTAACGTGGAGTCCATTTTGATTAAGGACTTGCAATTGCCTCCTTCAGTGCAAAGCTCGTTATCCAAAGCTGCTGAAGCTAGAAGAGTTGGTGAAGCCAAGATTATCAATGCTAAGGCCGAAGTTGAAAGTGCTCGTCAAATGAGAAAAGCTTCCGATATCTTGAGTAGTCCGGCTGCCTTACAAATCAGATACTTGGATGCTTTACAAAACATGAGTAAGAACCCAGGTACCAGAGTTATTTTCATGCCATCGTCCGATGCCATCGAGAAGATTGTTCACAATCAGGCAAATAGTGGCACGTCTGTTCCTTTAGAGCTGATTTCGGAAAATAGTACCGGCAACATTACCAGAACCTTGGCCTTGCAGGAAGCATTGAATGATGAGTAGAGCCTGCTCTCTCTACTTTTCTGAAAGTCCATCGATTTAGGTCAATTCTATGCCCCGGTGCTTTTCTGAAAGTCCATTGATTTTGGTCGGTTCTATGCCCCGGTGCTTTTCTGCTGATTTGGCTGCAAATATCTTTTGCCAGCGCCATTTTATTCTTTGATTTCTTTTCTGAATGGGCTGGCTCCTAATTCTGTTGATTGACTAGTTCACTCGCTAATATAGTCACGTTAATTTATGCCTTTGTCTATACTTTTCCTTGTAGTCCTGTAGCTGCTGTTCAGTGAGCTTGCTCTTGCAGTACTGTTTGAGCCTCTGAATCAACTGTGACTGGCTGTCAGTCGAGTCGACATAAGTCCCTCTGCCGATATTTCTATTGTATCTAGTTTTGCCTGTCTTTTCATCTATTCTGTTGTCATCCTCTCTCTCTGTCTCTTTCTCGGTCTCTCTACCATCCTGGACATTCTTCCTCTCTATCTCTGTGTCTACCCCGGTTCGTCTATCAAGTAGATGCCCATAAAAATTGCCCTTATTCTCCTGCTCCTCCGCCTCCTCTGTCCGCAGTAGCACCTTCTCCTTCTGGGCCCGATATGCTTCACTTTCAAACACTTCGCCTACCCTATTCTTCTCTTCCGCCCGCATACGCGACTCCAATTGGTCCTCTTCTCGTTTCCTTTTGGCCTCAAGAATCTTACCGATATACTTGGACTTGCGAACTGGGTCAACTGCCGCTTTCTCCTTATCCAATTCATTGATCTCGTCTTTTAGCGCCGAAGCATCTGTGGATTCCATCTCTTGGCCAATTTTTCGTCTTTTCTTAAGCACATTTGCCATAAATCTGCTCTCATTGTCTGATTCCTCCGAGCTACTACCTCCTCCTCCTCCTCCAAACGCTGATACTCTGGGTTTCACCACCTTTTTCATCTTAAACCCCATATTTAAGAGAGAGAGGAAAAAAAAGAGAGTACACCAACTTTCTAAATTTTGGTGCACTCCAAAAGTACACCATTTTTTTGTCGCAACTATCAAAATTTACACTAGATCATTTTTATTTATTCCAAAAGCTCTACAGTGGAAGGGAACTCAATTGTTAGCCACCGATTGATAACACCTGCTTCTTCATCCATCCCGCGTCTTTGTTCCTCCTTGAAATGAGTGATTCATTTAATTGGTTCAATATCCGCCCTTCACCCCAGAACGACGACAGTTCATCACCGGCTGCCACGCCTCCTCCCGTGTCGTTTGGCTTTGGCGGCAAGACTTCACTTCCCGATCGATTGAACAGCAGCACTGCGTCAATAGCACCTGACAATACCCTCGCGAAGCCAAACTACTTCCACGGAAATTCATCGGCAGACCACTTACCTACGCACAATACCCACATTCAAATCAGCTCCTCTGAAAATGGATCCAACGTGAATACCTCCAACGGACGGAACGAGGACGACCTAAGTATTCCTTTATCACTTACGGCCCAAGAACTTACTCTAGAAGAGTCGAAAACCTACATGAGATGGTACAGTGACATTTTGGCCCGTACCAATTGTCGGACCATTACCATGAACGATGTGTTTCATTTTCTAAATAACTTCAAGATCTCCAACCAGGTGAAAGACCAACTAAATCGTATTTTCCATAAAATTCTACTCTCGATTAATATTGGAGAATTCTTTGCATTATTGAGATTAGTAAGTCACACTCTACAAGGGTTAACTCCAACAAGAAAATTGATTAGAGTTCAAGCTCCAGTTCCAACCCCTCCTTCAATCCTATCGAAGAAACGACAAAATGATGATAATGATGATGACTATAATGACAACGATAACTCCGGAGACCCACCGTCATCATTATCTCAAGTAAGTATTAATGACAGTAATCTGTCAATAAATGAGAAGCCTCTTGACTTGGATGGCTTCACCCAATTCATGTTAACTGGTCAGCGACCGGGCGATTTGGCCGCAACCCCAAAGAAGAAAAGGTCAAAGAAGTTAAAGTCGGTGAAATTCTCCGACCAAGTAGTAACCGATATCCATTCGACCGAAGCCAAATCTCCCACTCCATCTCCCGATACCCAGCAATTGGACTATTCGTTGCCTATGGACCAATTAATGAGAAAATTGTCTCAATCAAACAACAATCTACGAGTACCTCCATCAGCCAATTATCGAGTAGCATCTCCTGATGAAGAGGAAAAAGAGATCCTCAAAGATATGGAATCTCAAATTAATCATTTCCGACACCTTAATTCTGTAGACACAGCATCCATTAATGGTGTCCCATCCCAAATCCATGTGCACTCCAATAACAACCAAGATTTGTTTCTAAGACCCAATATGACGGGTCCAGCACAAATGTCGCAAATGTCTAGCCCTTCACCTAACTTGGAAGAACAAGAGAGACACACGACTTTACAACCCAATATGACAGGTCCAGCACAGATGAGAGAATACTATAATTCGTCTCTCAACGACAATCAGGAAGGTCCTCACCTTCTCAGACCCAATGTTACTGGACCTCTTGATATGGCCAAGCTCTTTTCTCCTCCAAACGAAACGGCAAATACCCCACAAGTTTCGTTGCTGTCATTTTCGGAGCAAATGACGGGTATGACATTAAATAACACTCTTATGAACTCAGGAAGTCCCGAGATCGATTCTTCATCTAGAAGAAATGGCGATAGACCGTTGCCTCCACCGCCGGTACCTAACACCAGAAGATCTCGATCAGTGTCTTCTCCAACGCCAGCCATGAGTCCTCCATTAGGAGAAAGATTGGCTGTTCACAGACCGCCAGTACCTCCAAGGTCGCCATTATCGAGTCTGAACCGTCCGTTGAGTCCCTTAGCGAACGATACAATGAGCAGACCGGGCCCTCCTCCTCCTCCAATGAGAAGAAGAGGGGCCTCCACCAGCGGAATGTCAGCACCTGCAATACCACCTAAAGTGGCACTCGGAGAGGACTCTGGTGCTCATAGTAACAATCCTTATGGCAACCAAGCTTCGAACGATCTATACGGCTCAGCTAACTCCAATAATCAATATAGTGTGCATTCCAATAATCCGTATGGTGCTGACCAAAATGGGAGTCAAAATGGAAGTACAGCCAATATTTTGGATGACTTAAAGGCATTGCAGGAGGAAGTTGACAGAATAAGGGATATGACTGGAGGCTTTTAAATGACCAATGAAGTAGGGGAATTTTCGGGAAGAAACGGAGTATTGAGTGAAAGAGTCGCTACTTAACTTTCTTCACAATGTGCTTGTTAGATAATTCTTCGGTCATCAAGCATTCTTCAATTTCGCTAGACATAAGTTTCAGGGAATTCTCCACGATAGAAGCGGCTCTATCAAGGGTTACTAGGTTCTGGTTCGGCTATCAACGAGCCAAAGTTCTACGGCAATCAGCAAGTCACAGTTCGATTCACATACACATTATACAGTATATAGAAATGCATTATCGACAGCATTTACGGTCCATTTCTTGAGACTCGGACCCAGCACGATTATCACCCTTGCAACTCATTGGTTCATTATAAGTGAAGAGAAAACGGCCAACCAAAGCTCCCAAGATACAAGAAATGATAATGTAACCGTTGTAGTACATGAATAGTAACATGATCATGTAAGACACGGCCCATTCAACCATGAACAAGATTGAGCGAATCAATTGTTCAAAGAAGGAGGGAGTAATTCCTTCCACAGTAGGGCTTATTAACCAGGAATGACCAACAGCATGGAGCAAGGGATTTGGAGCGTAGGTTGGGCTTCTTTCTGAAGGACTTGGAGCAAAAGCAGCACCTTTTTCAGACTCTGATTCAGAATCAGAAAAGGTTGACTTCAAGCTCAATTCCTTACGTTTAACAATTGCCAAATCATATTCTCTACAGAAACGATGCAACCATTGAGAGGCAACAACCAAGAAGAACACCCCAATACAAGAGCCAGCAAACCCACCTCTACTTCTGACATGCCATGATCTAGCAATGAAGCATGTATCTATGGTGTACCAATTCCACATCATTGAAATTTTGCAAGCAGCCGATTGGCTGCTTTTGCTACTACTACTGCCTCCCATATTCATCTTTTAACGAGCGTGAGGCTGAAAGTGATTTGTGGAAAGGATTCATGACATATTTATAGGCAAAAATTGTCGGGCTAATTTAAGCTTCAGTCAAGAAAAAAATGATTGCAGCTACTTGAGCATTTATATGATCCTAAAAAAATGATTGCAGCTACTTGAGCATTTATATGATCCTAAAAAGGTAGTTGAGCAAATTGCAGCAAAAAGTGATGCAGCAGAATGAAAGGCGACGATGCACATATGAGCGAGGTTGCAGACGAAAATGGTTCGATAGAGAAGGCAGAAGAAAGTAGGGTGATATAGGAAAATGTAGGGAAAATGTAGGGAAAATATAGTGAAGTGAGGGAGGAAGATCAACGATTTATGTTAGGAAGAGAAGATCACGATACGATAGCAATAAAAAAATTACAGATACGAAAAGAACAAAGGATCAACGATACGAAAAGAACAAAGGATCAACGATACGAAAAGACTAGATTAACGGATAAAATAACCAATAGGTCATGGATACGGAAGATCAACGATCAACACGAACAACAGAAAATATTGTGGAGAGAAGGCTTAAAAGATCCTGGAAACGATATGCTCAGGGGAGAGAAAATTAACGATACGATCAATTAAAAGATGATGGATACTAAAGAGCAAAGATCAACGATACGGATGCTAGTTCATCGATACGAAATGATGGACTATACGATATATCAGAATGTGATGGATACCAAACATCAGACGATAGATCAGGATATGATGTATATGAAATATCGTTCGATAGATCAAAAGAATGATACAAAAGTATCAATAACCACACTACACTCCATAGTTCATACTATCTATTAATGCAAAAATATATATATAACCGATATGCCCCAAGAACTGAAGAATGCAACGTCGTACACAAGTGGTGTTTGGTATTTTCGACAATGAGCCGGCCTGAAATCTAGACAAACGATTGCCCTGGATATCTCAGGATCTTGTAGTAGTTGAGATCAACGATTGTCTCTCATCCCTCCTCAATTGTTTGTCTTCGCTCATATGACACCCCTTAATAGTTGTAGGTCTTTATATCCTCTATGTCAAAGTCAATGTCCTCGTCATAATCACTCTCTGAATTATAGATGGTTTCCACATTGACTGGTTGAGACAACTCCACGTTCACTGGTTGGGACATGGTAAAGGTATTCCTTGCGACGTTGTAATTCGTCCTATTGACTGGTGGGGAGATGATGAAACTATTTCTGGCAACGCTATTATTGACTGGCGAATAATGTTGGTTCATGGTTCTTTCCATTCGTAAATTGGTCAATTTCTCTTGAATTTTACTCTCAATATTAGATAATGCCATTTTATATAACGCCAACTCATCTAAGTTGAACTGTGATTCCTTTTCTTCTTCCTCTTTATGGAGAATTGGATCCGTACCAAGATGATCAGTAAACACTCGGGTCATGACGTAGAAATGAGACAAATTAATTAAAAAAAAAAAAAGAAAGAAAGTCTAGGAAAAATATAACTCATCCACTTATCTATCTTTACCGGGATTTGACTCTTTTATATTAATCACATTTCAGTCTCGTATTTTTTTGCAGTTGCCCTTTTTTTTTTTTCCGTTGCCTATTGTGTGGATTTTTGGGGGACGTTTCTCTGCCTTTGTTTTAGATACGCAATTTACCTGTTTATTTTTTTTTGTTTTTTTTTTGCTTTTTCTTCGTTGTAAACTTCGCCTCACCTCAAGAATTTGGTAGTGAGCGATAAGAAACGCAATTTAGTTGGCAAGGAAAGAGAAAAGCTTAACTTAATTGTATACTCATGGGATAAATCCGATGCCTAGAGTATTTTTTTTTTTTCTTCTCAACAAATTCGTAAAACTTTTCTCTTTGCTTTCTCATTTTTCTCTTGTAGGTAGACTTTTTCGTAGATGAACTTTTTCTGTTTCTCGTAGATGAACCTTGTCTGTTTCTCGTAGATGCTCTTACGTTAGTTTTTTTTTTCCCTCTTGCCGATGTAATCCCACTATAATACCCCGCGTCTCGTATATCTACAAATGGTTTACTTTATTCCTAAGTTTTATAGTGCTATTTTTGCCCGAAAACAACCGATTATCTCAAATGAAACCCCGTTGCAGTTAGATCTAAGCCTAGAAGCGCACAAAACCACAAAAAAATAAAACCCCCAACTTATCTCGTAAATACCACCCTAGAAAAAATATCAGACAAATGATGTCATCGTGGAGTTTTCTCGTAATTGTAAGGAAATGGAAGCTAGGTACAGAAGGGGAGAAGATTAAAAAGTCGTTGGAAACAATAAGATCCGTTTACATGGTGAAGCAGGGGTTCTCTACTGCATCTTGACACAGGCCAACCCCCGCTTATGTAGGAAGCCGTGGTATATCCGTCCAGATCTCCCGTGCGGAGGTCTGGGATATGAGGCATATTTGCGCACCAGTGCTTCACCGTCGATAGTCTCGTTCTTGTAGTCCCGGTGCCCGTACCTTTTGATCTATAGATCGGCAAATTATCGATCCATTTATTCCTCCTTATTGCAGATCAATAAACAGGGCCTAATTGACCTGTGCGCTTACATGAATATTATGGCTCACTCAGAAAGGGGCTACGGCTACATATAATTCTCGTATCTGACTACAAACTAACGAACTTTTGTCGGCCACGTGTTGTTAGGGTACTAACTCCGCCTCATCGATTTGGTTCGTGAAACGATCGACAGATAGCATATGATCGGTGGATCTATTTTCGGGAAGTTCTGTATACCTGGTGTACGGCTCACCATCTGTTATCGGTGTACAGAGTTATTTTGTTATCTCTCACGTGATTTGAGATACTAAATTTTGGAGCAATATGTCTTCCGTATGTGGTGACCTAGTTGGAAAATCCTGTTCGATTATACCAGTCTTACATCTTCGTGAAATGGCTCATCTAGGTTGGTTGTTCTACACTTGTAAGAGGTTGTGGTAATTCCTGAGATCTCTTATCAACTAATTGCGTGAGTTTCAGATTATGTAATCTAAACCTCATATCTGTTACAGTATGCTGTTTCTAGATATCAAAGATAAGTGCAGAATAGGCAAATGGAATACACGAGGAATTAGTGTCAATAGAAGTAATAAAATAGAACAGCGGCATATTGGAGAAACACAGTCAAATGTACGCGTTTAGGTTTGACTGAGATTACCACAGATGAACAAGAAAGAATTCAGCTAGACTGATACACAAGGAAATTCATATCGAACATGTCAAAGCTAAGCCTGTAGAAGTCCGAGGAGGTGAAAAGGAAATAAGTATGCAATTGAAGCCGAAGCCTTTCGATTGACAAGATGGAGTGACCCCACGTCATGAGACATCGACCCACAGAGTATATGAAAGAAAAAAACGAAAGAATAGAGAGATTGAAGGAGAACCCTATAATAAAGGTCAAGAAGTACAGAAAGCAAGCATGAAAACTGCAACTAAAAGACTATTGTATTACTCACCACATGAGTTGCCTGCTATTCAACAGTTTGGTCTATCTAATAGTGTACGGGTGTATTTTTCTTGCATGATACTCGGGTTTCTGCTTTTCGAATTCCACTGCATGTGGTGCCACATTCAACTGTCCGCCGGAAAGCCCGTTCAACGTGCAGGCTTTGTCACAAATCACTATCATGGTTCTTGCTTTTGCACCTCTACAGACACATGCGCTTTGCAGCATAAGTAACAAAGCCTATGTATTATAAACTCTCAGCGGTTTTTTTATTCATGAGTTCCAAACGCCGGTATCGGTTCACTTGTTCTATTATGATGCAATCCTATCTGATCGTGAAGTATGTGTGAGAGCCGAGGTTTCAAGTCAGATAAGCTAAATAGGATTTTTTTAACCGCTAATGTTAAGTTAGGAGCCCTCGCAAAGGGGTAATTACGTTCCAGGCACTCAGGTGCGCTCTTCGATGTCCTGATCTCTTAAATGATGATTACTGGTGCAGTTTTGTGTTGTACCCCGTATCCCCATGAACTGTCTTTAACAAAAAACAAAGAAGTGTTGGAAGTGCTATAGCATGGTCGATGAGTATTGTCACTTTTCCTGTTTTATGGAACTCGGAACTCAGAACTCGAAAACTTGTTCGACTACTTATATAGCATGATTCCAGAACTACCACGAGGTAATTCTAAAAGCAATGTTTCAATCCACAAACCTAAACTCGACAACTATCCATCAAGAAGCCTTGCACGGTACCTTTCAATTCAAACCTTAATTCGGCGACTTTCAGTTTCAGGAACAACTTAAAATTCGGTAATTACTATTAATTTAAACCTTAAAGCGGTAATTTTGAGTAAAAAGAAATGAAAAAGGTTGAACTTGATTGCACCTGTTCAGTTTCATATCTGATTGTATCTTCAGATAACAACAAAGTATATACTCATTGATAACCACCTGGTATTATATCCTCTTATCACATTGTAACCGAGTAGTATTTTATTACCTCATCACATTGATTCAACTTAGTCGTCCTTGACTCCCTGCAACCTTCCACATATAATTTTTCATTCAATCTACCAACTGAATATTTATGGAGTTAGATAATCCATGTAAACCTGGACGGTGGGGGCTTTTCTTTTTTGCGGCCCCTTCCTTTTACTGGTTACAATTTCATCATGTTTCAATCAAGCCAATTATATTGGCACATTATCTTCTGTGGCATTTTTGAAGAATGCCTTCTTGGAAATGTTTTAGCGGTTATGTTGACAAATTGAAATTGAGTTTGAAAATATTTCGGAAGCCGTTAAAAAATATGCTTCTTAGCAGTAAAAATATTCGACATTGTGCAATGAAAGTTTATCTACTGTATTGCAAATTCTTCCATGAAGCTGAAATTTGCAATACAGAAAGCTTCAAATATGATCAAAGATTTGGATATAAAAGCATAAAAATTTTCCCTATAATTTGGCTAATTATCATATTCCTCATTAACTTCACTTCTCTATTACTATGCTTTTCACTAAGAAAGCTCTCTTATTCTCTTTTGCTACTTTCTGTGTCCTTGGCTTTGCCTTAGGTGCTAAAGCAGAATCCGGTGTTGAACTTCTCTCCAAAAAACATGAAGTTATGGATCAAATTGCGAAGAGAAACTTGTCTACTATTGTTACAAAACTTGAACACTTTGCCTTGAGTGCTGGTTTAACTTTAGATACTTTTATTGAAAAAGAGGCTAAATCTGTCGCTTCAGCTACCTGTGTTAGTGGAATTGCCGAAATTTTCGAGGAAAACTTCCTGGGTATTGCAATTTGTATTGCTGCTATTGCTGTTTACTTAGTCACTGGGGCCATTGCTACTGGTCTCAAATTATTCGGTGTTAAATCCCTTGCAAAGAAAGATGCTGAACCATACTTGGAAATTGAACATTTCGGTAACCAGGTTCGTTATGATAGGGTTGGTGTTGCCTATGAAGAATTGGCCAAGCGTGACAATTCATTGGTTATCGATCTACCAGCTAAATTCGATGTCAAAAATATCAGAATTTACACCAACTACATTGGTGATGCTTCTTTCAACACCATTTCTTATAGCGATGAATTCGGTACCCATTATGGTATTGAAAACCACAACAACATCGCCAACTACTTTAACAACATGGAAGAGTCAGGTTTACATAGACGTTCTGGCGGATCCTCCGTCCACTTCACTGTTGGTAACACTTATGACGCCTCTTCTGATGACAAAGATGTCGCTAAATCTGCTGAAAAAGACGGTGCTAGCATTTCTTCCTTAGCTGACTACTTCACTGATGTCAAGTCTAATTATTGTTTATCTGTTTCAAAGGATAGCAAACCATTAATCAACGGTGAACTTTTCATCGACAGCCAAGGTGACCTTTCTTCCCAGTGTACCACCCAATCTAACTACTCTTAGATTGACTAACTTGGAAACTGTGTTTTAAGGTAAGCTGCTATCTTCAATTCAAAATCAAACAAATTTCAAATTTCAATTTTATACCCTTCTTTCTACGTTTTTTCTTTTTTCTGAGAATCTATATACTTTTGTATATAGGTAAGTAAATTTTTTAAATACAAGGTGTCCCTTTATGCCACACGGATTGACTCTTTTCGAAGTTTGCAATGATTTGCCCATTCTGTGTTCTACAATGGTTATACTTGAAGCCCCATTTGAACACCGATAACAATATTTGAATACTGATAACAAATCGGTATTCAGGGTGCCACATAGATTGACTCCTTTGTAATATTCTTTAAAGGTTTGACAGCGATCAGCAAGTCGAGACCGAAATTGGTTCCTCCTCAGATTAGGTTCAAACGGTTTATTGAGGCATTTCTGATATCTTGAACTTCCTCGGAATTTATTAGAATTTGCTACACAATTAAATAGCCGAATCGGATTTATAGCCTGATTGGCAAGTTGATTGATATAATTTTCGCTAATATGTGTGAATTTCATTCATGTTCTGCACCAACACTAAAAAATAAACAAGAAGCGCAACTGGCGGGAACCGAACTTTTTGAGTGGAAAAAAATGAATTTCAATCCATGACTCCATCCGTCCAACATTTGCATTAGATAAACCGATTTGGTGTAAATTGAGAGCATTACTTAGGTGCAATATGAGCTTAAGCTTACTAATACTTGTAACTTAATCTCCCTACAGGACTACACGAACTCCTTTTTAGTTGCAAATTGATCTTTCAGGCATGTGGGATTTTTTCGTTCATAGAGGATGAAGCAGGCAACTTAACGATAGGAACCTCATTTTTGATAATGGGCCTATATGCGGGAAACAGGTGATTTCAAGAGGTAAGGGCGACTTTATTCAGTTCATTCAAGGTTTTTTCCGTTTCACTCAAGGCTTCTTCCGTTTCACTCAAGGCTTTTTCCGTTTCACTCAAGGTTTTTTCCGTTTCACTCAAGGTTGTTCCGTTTCATGCAGTCAAAGTCAAACTCGCATTTTGACGTAATTTTTTACCATGCGGTCTTCGAATCAAGTTATTTTCCCCACATTGAAGGTTGGGCAATTTTACTTAACTACTTATGACTTAAGCCACGATGCATTCTTGTATGGGTTTTGCCCTGAGATTCTAAATATATGGACGTTGCTTGAGCAAATTGCTTGTGATAGGAGTTATTTTAGAGTCGTACTATTTGAACGAGTCACCACATTGACTCCTATGTTTTAGTAGAGGGCCCTTCCTTTGGCAATGCTTTGGTCATGTATTGACATTCTATGCATCAAAAGGAGATTCTTTGAAAACGAATCTGCATCAATAAAAAAAGCCAAGAAAAACGGGTTCAAGATGAGTTCCCTAAATTCTTTGAATCTTCACTAGAATCAATCACATGGATCAACAATATCGTCTTTTATGAATAACATGATAGAATACCGAGTCGTATAAAAACGCAAAGTTTATTTCGAGTGAGCTGACTCGATCATTAAGTGAAACAAATCATAGGGAAGTCTCCTTAGGTGAAACGAATCATAGGGAAGTCTCCTGTTAAAGTTTCGGAATTTCTTAAAACAACTGTTCATGAGTTATCCCCTGCCACTACCATCAAGGTAGACTTAATATGATTTCAAAATTATATAAATTGATGGATAACTCCTTCGGAAACACTTCTTATCCACTAAGTTCTTTAAAAATCAATCATCAACTTCAAAATGTTCTCTAAACAATCTTTCACTCTTATTGCAGGTGCCTGTCTCTTTGCTTTAGTTCTCGCAACTGAACAAGGCGAAACCGGTGTCGACATTCTTTCCAAGAAACATGAAGTCATGGATCAAATCAAGAGGGGTATCACTGGCACTATTACCCATGACATCACACAATTTATCTTAGATGGTTCTCTCACCTTAGACACATTCGTTAAAAATTACGCTGAAAGTTACGCTAAAGTTGACTGTATTCAAGGACTCTTAGCTGTTTTCGTCGGTCAATTTGATTCTCTTGCTGTTTGTCTTGCTGCTGCCGTTGTTTACTTGATTTCTAGTGCTGTCGGAATTGCCCTCAAGCTCATTGGTGCCAAAGGATGGCACTTCCATTTACCATTTGGTCTCAGAGATTCTGAGCCATACTTGGAAATTGAACACTTTGGTAACAAGGTTCGTTATGATACTGTCGGTGTGTCATATGAGGAATTCACTACTAAACGTGATAACGAACCAGTTGCTATTGATTTACCAGCCTCTTTCGATGTATCTGATGTCAGAGTTTACACTAACTATGTTGGAAATGCCACTTTCAATACTGTTTCTTATAGCGATGAATATGGTACTCACTTCGGTATCGAAAGTACTGGTAATGTTGCTTCTTATTTCACCAACTTGGAACAAGAACAAGCCTTGTCCAAACGTGGTTCTGGCTCTTCGATCACTTTCTCCCTTGGTCAAGTCTTTGACATAGGCGCTGGTGATGTTTATGATGCTCTCAAAGGTACTATTCACGATGTTAAAGAGTTAGGTAAATACTTCGAAAAACCCCAAACAAGTTACTGTATGGAATTGTCAAAGGCCGACCAACCTTTGATCAACGGTGAAATGTTCTTCGGTACCAGAGGAAAAGTCTCTGACACATGTTCCAACTCCAACAGTTACAACAAAAACTAAACCCATTGGTTCAAGAGTTTTTTTCGATCCTCCACAAAAATTTCTTAGAAAAGTAAAAACCTAAAAAAAATCTTATTAAAAATTCTGTTTGCGTTTCAATTCATTCATTTTCGAATCTTCTGGAGGATCTTTTTTTGTTCAGTATATCTTCACAAGAATAAATACTATTTTCTTAAACAAGTGTAGTAAAAAATTGTAGCAACTGCTGACTTCATCGATTTTGAAAACATGTTTCATAAGCTACCAAACATTATTTTAATTTATACTTTTATGATACATCCTATACCCTTTTAATCAAGAGGACAAAACTTCTCTTGACAAAACACGTGTATATGTAGACATTAAAGGGATTTTCTCTAGACTTCCTCTTTGTCCCATAGACTCTTATATTTCTACGAAGCAAGAAAAACATTAACAGCAAATTGATCATATTCTGTTAAAAACCTTATTATCAGACAGCTGGAATATATTGCGTCATATCTTGTATTTTTCATGGAGAAATACAATTGAGATCGTCGAATTCGATAAAACCGTGATAGAAGATAATGGTAGCTATTATATTGGTGTATGGATCTTTGTCTTCGTGATATTATTTGTTTTTGCTTTTATCTCTGCTTTCTTCCAGTAAATGCTCCACTAGCTCAGTTGGCAGAGCGTCAGTCTCATAAGGTGCGAATCTTGTGCAATCTGAAGGTCGACAGTTCGAACCTGCCGTGGAGCATTTGTTTTTTTTTCACTTCCTCTATTACAAAATGTTTGTAAGGCTCTACAATTCATTCTCTCTTTTGTTCATGGCGTCCCTACTATCAGTTGTTACTGGAAGCTTCAATCTCCCGTTTCTCCCTTTATTTGGTTCACAGTTTATGCCGACATATGAACCTGCCAACTTTGTGGATTTGTTTACAAACACCACAATACGCGCAAGCGTAAAAGTAAAAAAAAACGTAATTGCAGCTGAATTGATAGACAATAAAGAGATAACTTTCTTCGTCTTTCTTTAGGTTGCCGTTCCTTCATTTGGATTCGATTAATTCCATTTGAATCATATATTCTCTGCTTCGTTTTTCACTCATTCCTGCCTCACGTCCACTTGTCATTAGCGTCTCCATGGTAATTGTGTATATTTTATGATGCCTTTAAGTGATACGACTCCTGAAAGAGGTCTACAGTCGAGTGAAGTCAGGAAAAGGCATCGCCACCAACAGTTTGATGATGACAACACTTTTATCCCTCCCGCTTTAAGCGCCTATGGTATAGCACTATTGAATGAAAAAGCCACCCCTTCTCCTCGACTCAAGAAACAACCCAAAATATCCGAAAGTGATCTAATGCCCCAAGTAACTGGTATCTACGAAATCGATTTCGCCGATAGAATCAATAACAATTTGAAGTCCAAATTGTCTGTTCATTTTAAAGAATTGTCATCTCCTTTAATGAATGTTGATTCTAATTCTAACTCCAATTTAAACACTCATAATCATAACAACACCTCACTACATACGTCATTTAACTTATCCGCCAATAATCATTCGACGCATGATACTACCTCGGATGACATACTTGATAATTCATTGGAGAATCATTCGTTTAGATCGCAGCCCACCTCAGCATCCGGAAGTTCTGTAATAAGACCTGGTTCATCAGGGATGGCACGTTCGAGAATCTCAAGACGTTTCAGATCTTTAGGGCCTCCTAAACGAGCATCAGAAGTGAATGACGAAAATAACGACAATGATGTTAAGTCTCCGATTACTCCCCCTCAAGTATCCACGTTCTCTCCATCGGCAAAAAAAACCCCAAATTCCAATTCCAGTTCAAAGTTTTATAGAGAATTAGAAAAACTTAAATCCAATACCCCCGATATTAAACTCAACGATTTACAATTCAATAGGCCGTTCAGTGAAAAGCCACCACCCCTAATACCAAATAAACTTCTCCCCGACTCAAAACCCGAGCTCAATCATAAGTTTTCAACAAACCATTTTTCCGTTTTTTCTGATGGTATCAACAAGAAGTCACCTATCACTAACAACAGCCCATTACCGCGAATGCCACTTCTTGAGAAACCAATCAATACTGCATTCACTGACAATGATCAATTCAGAAAGCCTAAACCCCCAGCCCAATCCCATAAATCACCCTTACGTCCATCTGTCAACCCAGTTTCAACTTCACATCAGCCTCCTGTGTCCCACCAACCTCCAATAGTTCATCAGCCTCCTTTAATTCATCAATCCCCTGTGACTCATCAACATCCTATCATTTCTTCTTCGGTAATTCCTTCTCAATCACCCCCTGTGACTCATCAACATCCTATCATTTCTTCTTCGGTAATTCCTTCTCAATCACCCCCTGTTAGCTCTGACGATTCAAAAAAACGTAAAGTCATTACTATCAACGGAAATCAGTACGAAAAACTCGAGTTATTAGGTAGAGGAGGGACTTCCAAAGTCTACAAAGTTAAATCTCTCTTTAACAACAAGCTTTATGCAATTAAAAAAGTGACATTTGACCAATTTGAAGAATCATGTATCCAGGGCTTTAAAGGAGAAATTGACTTGTTATTGAAGTTAAAGCATGCAGACAGAGTAGTAAAATTGATAGACTATGCTATAGGAGAAGGTTCGATTTGTCTTGTAATGGAATGTGGGGATATTGATTTGGCCCATGTTTTCCAGAATAAAGTCAATAGTTCTACCTCTTTGGACCTTAACTTCATAAGGTACCATGCCATCGAAGTCTTCAAATGCGTAGAGGCGGTTCATCAGGCGGATATTGTCCACAGCGATTTGAAACCAGCAAACTTCTTATTTGTTAAAGGCATTTTAAAAATCATTGATTTCGGTATTGCTAATGCTGTGCCAGATCATACTGCAAATATCTACAGGGAATCCCAGATAGGTACTCCGAACTATATGGCTCCGGAAGCTTTAACTGAGGTGAACCAATCGTTAATGGCACCTGATGATGCTATTGGTAAATCACAAACATGGAAAGTAGGAAAACCTTCAGATGTATGGTCATGTGGGTGTATTATCTATCAAATGATTTATGGGAGACCTCCATACGCAGGATATTCTGCACAGCAACGAATTATGGCAATCATGAACCCTCAAGTTAAGGTGCAGTATCCATCTAAAGGACTAGGAGGTTCAAAAGTTCCCACAAGTGCCATTGAATTGATGCAAAAATGTTTGGAACGGAATCCCAATGACCGCTGGACAATCAATGAGTGCTTAAATGGAGATTTTCTCCATCCAAAAATTGTAAGTGATGCATTTGTCAGAGACTTAGTTCATCTGGCAGTTAATTTTGGTCATAATAACCGAAATTCCATAATTCATGATGATGTTTATGACAAGTTATGTGAAACTGTGCTTAAACAAATCAATGAATTAAACTTTGCATAAAAGACATACATTCTATGTACTATAATGATAAAAATGTAACTTTTTCAATAGAGAATCGTAATGATGGTGTAATGTACATATTTTAGATCTATCGAGGACCTAATTTCTCCAACACTCTAGGACCTTGCTCCTCCCATTCTTGTTTCGAGATCCACATATGGTCCTTATCAGCCATGATATTGGCCAAAACTGCACCACCAATGAAAACCATGTGTCTTCTTCTAGGAGGATCTTCAATTCTAACTTTGAATTTCTCCAACCTAGTGGAATCACCGTGTAATACTTTCGTCAACCATAATTGTTTCAATTCTTTTTCCAAACGAGATGGTAATCCTGGATACATGGAAGAACCTCCTGATAACACAATGGCTTTAAAAAGAGATGATCTGACATCAACGTCAGCAGATTGAATAGTATTGAATAATGTTTCTCCAACACCTGGTTGTTCTACATCCACTAAGTTTGGTTGGAATAAACATTCCGGAGCTTCAAACCTCTCTGAACCAACTTTGATCACTCTTCCGTCCGGTAATTCGTACGATTCTACCAAAGTAGTGGTTTCTTGAGCTAATTTTGTGTCCAAGGTTAAATCATAGGAAACGTAACACAATTTTTCTTTGATTTGACGTACGGTTTCAAAATCAGCAGTTCTATTGAATGCATAACCACGACGTAACAAAAGATTAATTAAATTTCTGGTGACATCTCTTCCGGCGACATCCAATCTTCTAGTTAAATGGTTTAAAACAACTGATTCATAAACTGGCACAATATGGGTGACCCCATCACCGGAGTCAACCACCACTCCAGAACTTAATCCTTGGGCATATAATGCCAAGACTGCTTGAATTGCCACATAAACTCCTCCGAAGTGATACTTTTCAAACATCACATCACACATAGTTTCTCTATTCTTCAATGGGTTCATTGGGGGTTCGGTCAATAAGATCTTCTCTCCTGCGGTCTGAATTTTCATCTTCTCATGGAATGCATAGTCCCATAAATGCTCCATATCTTCCCAGTTTTTGATGATACCGTTTTCCATAGGATAAGAGATTTGGAGTAATGATCTAACCTCACTGGCTTCAGATCCACACATGATATCTTTGATTTCAACATTATCAGGAACCAATATATTCCTTTCTTCTGCTCTCAAAATCGGTCTACCCACAAGAGATGGGAAGGTGTAATCAGGGAAATTGGTACCTGCTCTACCAATTTTAACGAAACCTGTACCTTGATCAAGAACTAAGATGATGTTAGTATAGGGTAGAAATAAAGAATTGAGACTATAAACGTACCAATTGGCTGACCACTCATCTTGATGGATTGTAATTGATGACTTATGCCTTTTGAGATTGATAGTTCCGAGAAGGATCGATATAGGAGGTGGGGTGACTGGTGTTAAAGACGGAGTTTTCTCATTATGTCCAGAGGCTTGAGGAATGGGTGGCGCACGATTTGCAACCGAGTGTACGGATGTTTGTCTAGGTGTATGGGTTTTATGTATTAACGGGGAACTAACTGGTTCTAGTTTCATGGGGTAGTGACTGTGGTGCTGATTTTCATGGTTCCCGATGCAGCAAGATAACATGTGATGGTTATAGCTTCAAACTGATGCTAGTGGTAATTTGGGGGTGATTTAATGAGTACGAATAATCTGTCTCAGGTGAACTGCTGCACACTACTTCTAGGAGAGACTTCACACGGTTCAATTTTATATTAATAGCTAATTTAATATCAATGATCAAGTCTGCTTCTATGTTCACTAATGAAGACCTCTGAAAGTATTACTTTCCGGCACATTGGTGCCGTAGAGGCAAAATTCCCATAGTTAGTACAGGAGAAGGTAGTAAGCACATATTAGAAGAAAGTCCCAGAATCTCCGTTTCGATCAAATAATGGAGACGTGATTTATGACCCTACTTGTCTTAAAGTATAACTTTGATTGAAAAGAAATATTTAACAAGTAAATAATTTCGAATTTTTCAAATAATGGACAATAAGCAGGTTGCCGAAGTTTCATTACAGAATATTTAAGTGATTTTTTTTAACTTTTATCGAATTTCACCAAAAATTAGACTTTTCAATACCATCGTAGTTTGTTGCCTAAATTTGAGTTATAAATAAGAGTACATTGGAAATAATCGAAGAAGTGCATTTTATCTCAATCCAAACGAAACTCTTGCTACTGCTGAATCAGTTTGAACGTTCTATGTAACAGGTGATATAATAGCAATCTAATTACTCCCTGAACTACAGAATTTCTCAATATGGTGAGCTTTCCTAATGTCAAATTTGATACTTGATTCTGGTACACTATAAGACTATGAGTTAAGTGCTAAAATATCTGTGCAAGCTAACTTCCCATTGCGCCTCAGGCTGTTTGTTCCTGAACAGACTCAGATTCGTCCTGTTTCTGGGCTGGGGTGAAGTAAGCAAATGTGAGGTAGGACGTATGGGTTTTAATTTCTGGTTCTATCTTCGTAACCTCAGTCCATTCAAACTGTTCGTCTCCTTCCCTTATTCTGATTCCTCTTCCGAAAGGATTGTAGCCTTTAGAGCCACTAGAGGACTCGCTTTCAACATCATCTATCGTTCTCTTGTCACCTGATTTCAAGTTTCTTACTTTGGCTAGCTCAATACCTTGGTTTTTTATGTCTTGAATGCTCTTTAATCTTAAAATGACGTCGTCTAATTTTCTTACCATTTCCTTTCTAGCTTCCCATCGTCTACCTGCAACTTCCACCATTTCAATATCTACCCATCCTTCTTGTTCAAGAGCTCTCACTGTCTTGTCTACCTGTTCTATACACGGGGAGAAACAACATATTCCTACTCTTTGGGTGGTGGAAATGACCAGCTTTAAGTTAGGAATAGCGGTCCACGGCGATGGAAGATCCAAAAACACAACTTCTCCACTGATTCCTCCGTCCAATTGAAAATTTTCCGGGATCTCATCGAGGTCAAAACCGTCATTGCATACGTCTCTATGGGTTATAAGAGTGTTCTGGGTCAAATCGTGCTCCTCCAACTCTTTCTTTGCCTCGAGGTACCTTGGTTCATGGAATTCATAAGTGAATAGTCTTCCTTCCAAGCCAATAGTTCTGGCAAACGAATGTGTAAATGATGCCGATCCCGTTCCTGCTTCTATCACCCTGGTACCAGCATTCACGTTTAGTCTTTGCATAATATATGAGGAATCGTGAGAATATACGATTTGAGTACGATGTGGAAGCGATACAGTCCATAATTCTGGAGTTGGGTGGATCAAATGAATATACCCGTATCCCTTAGCACCTTCCATTTGCTGTCCATACTTCATGCCAATCATTTTATCGTGCTCGAAATGGCCATATCGAGTATTTAGCTTATCTCCAGCCTTGACCCGGATTGGTTTTATGGTGTTACGGCTTATGAATGCCAAAACGAGGTCTCCTTCCTCTATCACGTCTTTATATCGAAAGAATGACATCCGGCGGGTATAGTTTGGTGGATTATTGGTGATGTTGGTGAACTTTTTCGGTCTTCACCTCATCTCAAATCCTGCACACACTGATACGGGGAACTACAACATGAAGAACATAGACGTAAACAAGGTGTATCGGCGAGAGGATGGATTCAATAGAGTCATAGAGCTGTAATTAGTAGCATGATGTTGTTTGCGACATTTCTTATCACGGTTACTACGGTACTTCACGATCAGTTTCAGCATAGGTTGGGTGCAAATGATGCTATTCAAATTTAAAAAATAGAAGGAAAAAAACCAAAAACCGCTCAGAACTACTCTTTCAGTATTATCTTGATATTTTTATTTCTAATTCTGCTTTCAATCGAAGATGAAGGTCCCCAAGCATGGACATTGCTGTTATAATGGTTGTAGATAGGCCTTTCTTCATAAGTCGTGCACCTCCCGTTTTTCACTCAGAAAACCATTCAACGACAACTGTTCTCCCTCTTTAACGCCGGTTCATCAATCAAATACCATGGCAGATTCGATAACACAGCAAGCGCCTCCCGATTCTTCCAGTTCCAACGCCGAGGACTTATACTTGGAGTCATATGCTTTCACCACTGCGGCTGCCATTGTGGGATCAGTGGATAGAAAAGTATATGTCTTGTTAAGAGACGGGAGACATTTATTTGGGATCTTAAGAACATTCGACCAATTTGCTAATTTGGTATTGCAAGATACCATAGAGAGAATCTACTTGGAAGGAGAGCCTAAAAAATTCGGAGAAGCTTACAGAGGAGTGTTTATGATCAGAGGTGAAAATGTGGTCATGCTTGGAGAATTAGACATTGACCGAGAAGATGAACATTTGTACGACTTGCAACAAATACCTTACGAAATAGCCGAAACCGAATGGAAAGCAATTCAAGCAAAGAAACAGAAGGAAGAAAAAGCTAAGGCTAAAAAACTCTTATCCAAAGGTCTTATTCATGAATCGGTTACTTATTAAGGATCATCGTTAATTCATTTCATTCCTTGTATAATATACCTAAAGTTTGTACAGTATTTAGCATTATAAGTTTTTTTTTGTTCCGTGAAGACCGTGTATGTTCAGTGGAGCTCAATGAATATAATGGTCTGAGACACAGCATGAAGCATGGCCCAAAAGACAGAGTCTGAACTGAGTACTGGCCTCAATCTAACCCTTGTTTTAGCATCCAACACCGCATCTTCCGACCTGTTGACGGCAGTTCAAGAAATTTTAATCAAGAGTGGATTTTTTCATTCTTAGGAATATATAATGAAGATATTTCGGGACCAGTCCTCTAGGCGAACTGGGCTTTTACGTGGTACGAAAATACGTGTTCAGCTAAAGTAAGCTTACAAAGTGTAGAAAAGAAAACACAGTAGCGATAATCCAGGCTTCATTTATGGTTCAATAATTATGGATGTGACTCTCTTTCAAAAACAGGCTCTACATTTTGCTGAAAGTTTTCGTAGTTTTCCGATCTACATATACTAAGATATGAATTATCACCTCCAGTGCCCGATCAAAGAAGTAACAAACTTACAACTTGGATACCGAGAAGGTCTTGTAGTGTTCAAAAAAGGCGTCGGCTTCTCTGAACTTCTTAGCGTAGTTTCTTCCCAATTGATTCAAGTGAGATTCATCAGGACCATCAGCTATTCTCAAAGTTCTGGATTGAGCCCATAAGTTAGCCAATTCAACATCTTGAGAGACACCTTCAGCACCGTATACTTGGATAGCCCAATCAATTATCTTGATAATAGTTCTTGGGGTTTCGATCTTAGCCATGGCAATTTCACGTTGGGCCTGTTTAGCGTCAGTGATATCAATTTTATGAGCAGCATTCAAAACTAATAATCTGCATTTTTGAATGTCGATTTTGTTTTGGGCAAAAGCAGTAATAAACGATTCTCTTTGATTGAATGGTTTACCAAAGATAATTCTATGGTTAGCTCTTTGAGCTGCTCTCAATAACGCAAATTCTCCAACTCCAATTAATCTCATACAATGGTGGATTCTACCAGGACCTAAACGAGATTGGATCAATTCAAATCCTCTACCCTCATCAGCTAAAACTGCGTTAGGGGTGTCTTCAGAAGGAATTTCGTAGTTATTGAATTCGATTTCACAATGTCCATGAGGAGCATCATCATAGCCAAATACTCCCAATGGTCTAATTAACTTGGCATTACCCGATGCCAAGGCCTTATGAGCATCTATAAGGACAACAGTATGGTTTCTGTATTGTTCTGGACCAGAGGTGTGATTACCGGTTTTACACATCACCAACCAAACAGCGGTACGTGGATCACCAGCACCAGAAGCAAACCACTTGACTCCGTTCAACACGTAGTTGCCTCTAGAGTTTTTGATGGCAGAACAAGAAATTCCCAATGCATTAGACGAGGAGGTTCCCTTTTCTGTCATGAGGAAAGCAGATCTGGTGTCACCATTAAGCAATGGTTTTAACCATCTCTGCTTTTGGTATGGAGTACCGTACTTTGCAAGTAACTCCATGTTTCCGGTATCAGGAGCATTACAATTGGTTGCTTCGGGTCCAGTACGGGATTGTCCCAAGTATTGTGCCATCAAACCATACTCCAAGTTGGTAAAACCAGGACCTTCTTCATAGTGTTTCGATAAGAATAAGTTCCAGAGTCCTAATTGCTTGGCTTTAGCCTTTAATTGATCTATAATTGGAGGAACATTTTTCCATCTGGTTGCAGGATCATTGGACAATTGTTGGTGGTAAATCTCGTCTGCTGGCAAGCAATAGTCATGAACAAAATCACGAATCTTTTGAATGGTTTCGAGTCCCTTGGGAGATAATTTATCTAAGAAAACAGCAGGAATATCTTCAGCAATCGACATTTGGGGCTAAAAGCTAATAAAACGTATAGGGAAAAACGGATGGTCCAAAGATTTAGAAATATATCAATTGAACTGGTGCTTTCAACTTAAGGAGAAATTCTACAATCGAGTTTTGTCTTGCTCTTGTAATTATCGACTTTTTTATCCGTTGTACCCCGCATAATTTCGGTATACGAACCTGAAAAAAAAAAAATGGCCCAATATGTCAAAATCGGAGCGGAAATAAGGTTATAGGATTTGGCACTGCGAGTTGCTTAGCTAACACTTCTTTTTTTTTTTTTTTGCCAGATCTAGCTGCTGGTGAAAATTGGTCTTTCAACTGGCCCCCGGTCCGAGTAAGCTTGTGGGTTAGCAGGGATTACGGTGGGAAGCTGGAAAAGGTGCTAAGTTTAAGCCTGGCACAACTTCTTTCATACGGTAGAATACCCGCAGTGTATGGTGTATTCGGTAACAAGATTACCCCACGTCGCAGATCGGCGATGAGCAAGAAACGCGACATTGGGGGAATTAAGAGGCCATTGAGTCAAGCCGGATGAGACTGGAGAAGTGCTTACCGGGTGAAGGCCGGAAGTAGCTGCTATGGTGGAGCAAGCTTCAGTTCTATGTGCTTGTGCCGAGGAGAGGGCTTATTTTCTACGACTTGGGACACCTGGTTAGCTGTGTGCCTTGTAAATAACCCCCACACCTGCTGGCATGGGTTCCCATAGAGCTACCGGAAAGAGTATTCACCGAAAAAGCTGCGAATGAAGATGACTACCGGATAAGCTTCAAAGGTGGAAATCCTAAAGGGAGAAGTTTTTCAGTAGTTAATCTTTATAAAAGTAGGGAGCTGAACGGACCAGGGAGCCTGAACCAGACTGAATAAGGAGAAGCAAGAAGCTAGATGGTGCATAGAGCTCATGGCAGAATTTCGGTTTTGTGATTTGTGATTTCGCTAAGCTTTCACTCGATGCAAGTTGAACAACAAGTTGAACAGTTGGAGGTATTATAAATTGTCTTTTAAACGTAAACCTTAGGAAATGAGTTTTCTAAGATAAAAGTTTAGATTTCAGCTTTGCAGCCATAATTACACGTTACCGCACTGTAAAATGTAAGTTTATGGTAAAGTGCACTTTATGTCTAATTTTGCAGTTTAGCACCGCACACTTTATTCTATCGACAAACTGTCGCCATTGAGAACCGCTAACTCAACAACTTCTTCTTCCAATCCTCCACTAAAATAATACTTCAATCATGAGTGAATTCGAATCGGACGTGCCCAAGATCCCCGACTATACTCTATCCGAGAAACAATTCCTTTTAACCACCAACATCGATAGTCGCCACCAGAAACAAATCATAGAAGAGTTGAGCACCTCGATTGAATCCAACGATTTAGCGCCCTACTACAAATACTTAACCGAGGAACTTCCTCAGTACTTCAAATACAACGACAAGTTATTTCAAAGTTTAGCGGCTAAGAATGAAGCCAAGATCTCTGAGTTGAAGGAGAAGGTTAAAAGTGCTGAAGAAGATGATGAAACCAAGGATGAAATTCTTCCATCTACGATAAAACTTGCTGAATACTACACCACTATCATCGACAGACATAACGCTATTAAAACCTATAAAAAAGCTTTGGAATTACCTCAAAGCACTAGTTCAAAGATCGACATCTTCTTGACTATCGCCAGAATCGAGTTTTTTTTCAATGACTATCCATCGGTAGCCAAATATTTGGATCAAGTGAAAGCTCAAATTGACAAAGGAGGTGATTGGGAACGTCGTAATAGATATAAAACTTATCAAGGAATCTATTTATTGGCCACAAGAAACTTCACCGAAGCATCGAAGTTATTAATTGACTCTTTAGCAACGTTTACTTCTACTGAAATTTGTTCTTATGAGCAAGTGGCACATTATTCTATTGTCTCAGGAGTCATAGCGTTGGATAGAGTTGATCTCAAATCAAAGATCATTGATTCCCCAGAAATTTTATCGATTTATTCATCGGCTCCAAACTTAGAACCATTGATTAACTTGACAAACTCATTGTACACCTGCCAATATAACTACTTTTTTCAATACTTATTGGAAACTCACGATAAGTTGTTATTAACCAATAAGTACTTACATCAACATGCTAATTATTTCTTGAGGGAATTGAGATGTAAAGCATATGGACAGTTATTGGAAAGTTATAAATCGTTATCAGTTAAATCAATGGCTAAAAGCTTCAATATTAGTGAGGAATTTTTGGATCAAGATTTATGCAAATTTATCCCTAACAACAAATTAAATTGTACCATTGATAAGGTTAACGGAATAATTGAAACAAATAGACCTGATAACAAAAATAGTCAGTACCATGCATTAATTAAACAGGGAGACAACTTGTTGACTAAATTGCAAAAGTACGGTGCTGCGGTGAAATTGAGTGGTGCTGAGCGTGTGGCTTAAATAGCAATAAATGATTTGTATACGAACTTGTAGGCGAGAGTTCTAATAGGAAGAAGTCAAGGGTAAGACATATATAAATAAAAAAAATAATGAAGGATGCGAGGTTCGAACTCGCGCGGACACCGTCCAACAGATCTTAAGTCTGCCGCCTTAGACCACTCGGCCAACCCTCCATTTCTTGAGAATTTTATTCGTTAATTGATATCATATAGATCCGTATACCATAAAACCTTACATCCTGCTTTGAAACGATCGGCGGATTCACAGTTATTGTTCGCTGTCTTTAACAATGATGGAATGTCTAAAATGGCCGTCGAAGTTGTCCGCCAGATTAGAGAGCTGTCGTATTAGAAAGCAAGTTGTGAAGTCGGTCCAAATGGCAGTGAGATACAATCTACCTCTCCTAGCACTGGATAATAAGACATACGATGGCTGTCAGCAAATTGGTTGCAAATGGTATAAAAATATGATTCTTCTGACTGGTTGAAGTTGCAGGTGCGTTCTCAAAGAACATCTTAAGTGCTGTAATGGATATTAGACCCCCCAGAGACAGTTTATGACGATATGTACTTAGTCGGAAGCAACGATAGAGTGCGAACTTCCTCCTCCTAGTTCGGCAAACTACTATACAGAGTCCCCATACCGGATTTCCAAATTCCCATTCTTGTATATAGATAGTATGCAGTCATTTGTATAAGTTTACCCATATGGATGGCTTCTTCACTAAA
Source organism: Isabelozyma rhagii (assembly GCA_003708185.3). NCBI lineage: Eukaryota > Fungi > Ascomycota > Pichiomycetes > Serinales > Metschnikowiaceae > Isabelozyma > Isabelozyma rhagii. Next base: position 325,531 of record PPNO03000016.1, read on the forward strand.
CATCGTAGTTCAAAACGAGGCAATCCCCTCAATAGTGTAATTTCGCGTGGCTTACTAATCGGTATAATGCGGAGGAAGTATAAATAATCCGCCGCCAGCTCGCAATTGCTTAGAAGTTTTTAGACAGAATCCTACTTCAACTGAGAACAAAATGTCGGCAATCACACTTTTCACCTGTTCCACTCCAAATGGGTACAAAGTATCCATTTTCTTGGAATTATTAGGACTCAAGTACAACGTTGAACCTATTAATATCATGAGCAACCAACAAAAAGAGCCCAAGTTCCTTGCCATGAACCCCAATGGAAGAATCCCTACTTTAGTTGATTCTAGTACTGGCATTACCATCAGTGAAACTGCGGCAATTATTCAATACTTGGCCGATACCTATGATAAAGACCATAAGTATTCCTATAAAGTTGGCACCAAAGAATACTACTTGCAACTTGAAACTTCCTACTTCCAAATGGCTGGCTTAGGTCCTATGCAAGGTCAAGCCCATCACTTCTTGCTTTTTGCCAAAGAGGATGTTCCCTACGGTAAGGAGAGATACCTCAACGAAACCAAAAGACTTTACGGGGTAATTGAGTTGTACTTGGAACGTAACAAAAAGCACGGATTTTTAGTTGGTGATCACCTTAGTATTCCTGATGTCCTCAGTTACCCATGGATTATTCTTTCGAAAAACATTGGCATCAACCTTCAGGAAGATTATCCACTTACCTACAAGTGGGCCAAAACTCTTTCTGGTCTCCCTGCTTTTAAGAAAGGCCTCAGTGTACCAACCGCTAATCCGAAGATACCTGAAGAATTCAGACCATAAATATTTTGAATGCATTTACCGAAAAAAAAGTCTTCCAGAGGTCTTCTCAGTGAAAAAGTATGACTCCAACCTAGCTGTAGTACCATGTGCCCCGTTCTTCCCAACAAATTGAACCTGACGAAGATCATTTGCAGAGGAGTGAATGATTGCGAAAAATGCTGTTTAAGTCTTTTTCACATGCAGTGACGAGACTGTAGCGTATATGTATATATATTGGGCTAAAGCTAGCCAAAAAAAGCTAGTAATACAGACATTATCATGAAGACTCGAGATTCTATAATTGCAGAAATGCGATCTGAATACATTGAACTTTTGTCAATGAAGTTGGAGGTTGAAGGACATGATGAGGCCATTGAATTTTCGCAAGATATGGAGGATATGCCGCAGCAAATGCACTTTATCTTACCCGAATATTCAACCTACCATTTGACCATTTGTTACAAAATTAACAAGCCAGTAAGGAATCTCAAGTATCACCAGGTAGTGAAAAAGCATGGTATTCCGTTCAAAATCAGAAATTTAGATATGGCTAATGGCCATGTTAACTGCGAAGAAACAACTCCGGTGCACTCAATCAAATTCCCTGCAGACTCCGTCCCTGGTGGTGCCCTTATTAGAGGGAAGTATCCGGCGCAATCACGGTTCTTGATGGGGGACCACGAGCTTCTCGCCTGTGATTGGACTATCGAGGTGGTGAAAAAACACCAGAAACCCTGCCGGGGTAAGTAGTAAATAGGTTATATACAATTAATGATCACGTGATATTAAAAATAGTGGTTACAGTTCAATTTCAATATAACCCCAGTGCCGGAATAGCACAAATACACTACTTTATAAAGGTGTCACCACGGCATAAGGATAACCACAACTACTGATAAGACTCTTTTTCTCACCAGTCTTTATATTCACACACCCAACCACCGTCAAATACAGACCATTGTCCTTTTGTAATCATGAGTTCCTCTAAGAGACGCATGGATAAAGATGTCATGGATCTCATGATGAGTGACCATGAAGTAAGTCTTATCGAAGATTCCATCCAAAAGTTCCACGTACTTTTCCATGGGCCCAAAGACACTCCATACAACGGAGGTGTTTGGAAAATAAGAGTTGAGCTTCCGGATCAGTATCCGATGAAATCGCCCTCGATTGGATTCGTTAACCGTATCTATCATCCTAATATTGATGAGAGTTCTGGTTCGGTTTGTCTTGATGTTATAAACCAAACCTGGTCCCCCATGTTTGGATTGCTCAACATCTTTGAAAACTTCTTGCCTCATTTGTTGAGATACCCCAACCCCAGCGATCCTTTAAACACCGTAGCATCCAATTTACTAAATAAAGATGAAAAGAAGTATAATGAAACCATTACAAAGTATGTTAACCAATACGCTCAAAACGTCACCTTGGATGAAGACGAGGAAGGTGATGCCATCAACAATAAGGATGGCAACGACGAAGAAGACGAAGAGTTGAGCGACGTTGGCAGTTTATCAAGTGATGATGATGATGATGATGATTAATTCAGTTTTGGTTATCTTCTTCCTTTTTCTTTCATGCATCTGAGTTTTTAATTGGCACCGGCTCTTAATTGGGGGTTTTTTTTGGTGTGTTATAATGGGTAGTTATGATTTTATTCACGAGAGTCAAGCAGTTGGATGCTCTTCTTTTATAGTTATAGTTGATATGTATTCATTAAATAGAATGATCATAGTATTTGAAAAAAGATATTAATTGGCCTGCAATTAATGAGTAGGGGTAACATCAGCATCAATGTCAACCCATTCATCATTGTCATTTGCAGTGGCTTCGAAGGCAGTTACATTGGAATTATCACTTTTCTCTAACTCGGCAGATTCTGGCATGACCTCCGCTTCCGTGCTTAAGGAAGAACTTTGTCCTTGTAAATAGCTCAGACCAGTGGTAACCTTTTTTCCTGTAGCAGCTTCATCTGTGTCTACATTAGAACCTTGTTCTTCAGTTACAGTTCCAGATTCCACTTCAGTTTTGGAATAAGTTTCTTGTGTGGGGATAACAGTAGGTTTCTCCTCCTCAGTATATGGGCCTGATTTCACTAGTAAGTTTGAAGTATCCTCTGTTTCACTTGTCAGTTCTTCTATTTCCGAATGGTGTAGGACTTTCACTTCTCCAACATACTCTGTAGCTTGTGCTACTTCTTGGTCGGCCTGCTCTGTAGATTCTGCCATATCTTCGTCATTCCTGGCATGCTCTTTACCTTCTTCTTTGTCTTCTTCATTTACAGCCTGATCTGTAACTTCCCCCGGCTCGCTTCCAGCCTGTTCTAGTGCCTCTGCTTGCTCTTCTTTGTTCTCAAGCTGCTCAAAAACTATTTGCAAAGCTAACAAACCTTCACATTCTTTCATTGCCACTTCGACTTGTTCTGGTGGTGTCACGATTGCACTCTTCTGCTCTGGTTTCATTTTTTCTTGCTTCCGCTTTGATTTCTTCTGTTTAGCTTCTCTTCGCTTGGTACGAATCTCTTGTCTCTTGGAGCTTTTTGGAATCTTGATTTCCAAGGTATTTTGTTTCTGATTCCATTCAATGCCTTCGCTATTAATTAAGCTCGATCTATACCAATACTTCTGAGAAAAACCACTATTATCATCTGAAATAGTTAATCTGACCCAATCCGATGATGGTCGTTTACTCATGGTCATTTCAAATGATTCGAACCCTCGAGAATCTGGAGGTCGTGAAATTTGAACAACAAAGTACTCACTTGTCTCAAAGCTAGCCGTTTTGATCAAGTAATACTGAGAGCGGCAATGGAACCAGCTCATCGGTAGGTCGTATTGTAAGCTTCGCTGAAAAACCAAAGGAGCACTGGTGAACATTGGATATGAATCATTGAAGGTGAAGACAAGAGACATGGTTTTTCGCAGCTAAATAAAAATCAAGATAATACTTTTTAGATATAGAAGCTTGATGCTTGAATGAATCTAAGAATCTAAAAGGAACTCTCAACTATGGTGATGTTCCTACTTTTATATGCCGTTGCCTTGTTTAATTGAAAAACCTCATTCGGTGTCCTTATAATGAAATAGAAGACAGTGGAACATTCGCAGAAAAAACCTAGCAGGGATTTCACAGCCATTTTTTCCCTTAACAAAAAAACTTCCATGGAGTTCTTAACATGAGTCAAATATTTTCAGAGAACATATACTAAAGAGGGGAATAGACTCCACCTTTACTGATATAGGGAGCGAAGAAATGACAAGGGTTTGATTTGGCTATAGATCTCTTTTTGAAAAAACTATTCTAGAACGCCACGGAAATTTACATAATTTGTAAATAATTTGAGGCTGATGATGTCAAAGATATCATTTCTCTCTATTTTGAATTCCATTAATACCAAAACAAGCGGTTGTTGCAGTTTAGTTAAAGCTTCGGGAGTAATTCAAATGTCACACCTGTGGTCTTGTAGCTCAGAAAAGGACCCATTAAGAAACTCTACAATGACTAAAGTTTGGCAAGGTCTTGTTACAGTATAAATCAAAAAGTCAAATTTTTAACAAATTTTCATAGTTTACTTTTAAATCCACTGATAGATTTCTTATACTTCAAACTTTTTCTCGCAAATTCACATTTTTTTCAAAGTTTGAAAAAATTTCAAATTGCAAATTAATGTACGTCGCTCACATCATTTATTTTTAGTGAGAGCAAACAAGGCCAAAACACAGTATGATGAAATGCCTCTAGCGAAATGTGTCGCGAAGCTTTGTTGATAGCCAATTTGGTGCCGTAGTTGATCTTTTCGTCCTCCAGTTGCATGATTCTAGAATTAGTTGGTATCCAAAAATAGCCAATAGTTCAATGAGAAACTCAAAACGATAAATATTATGTTGCGTTTGTGTCAGCCTGTCACCAGAAATATTCTCCATGTGGGAACACTCCTCAGAAAAAGTAGCTTAATAGTATGTGGATTCAGCTTGTGTATATTTTAGCAAACAGGACGATCTGCTTACCGAAAAATCTCTTAACCTTAATTTTAATATTCGACTAGTAAGGATGTTTGATCCAAAATCTCTTATCCTTATATGGTACAGCCAGTACTATAGAATATTCTACTATGGGGCTGCATAAAGTCCGAATCGAGCTCGAAATCAATTCTGCTTTTCCATCTTCAATAATAAGAGATTTCATGATGGATATTAAAAGCCTCACCTCTGATCTCCAATAAGGCATGCATGTTGCTATTACCTACTAAGAAGAACGACTGCATCTGCAATCAAAGGACAAATCAGGCGATAAAAAAGATATTTAAGAAATCAAAAGTTAACTTTGCATCCACTAAGTCGTATAGCTGTTTATTTCTCACTACAGTAGTCAAACAGAAACACCTTAAGCTAAAAGCTTAAATTACTGCTTTTGCAATTATTTAAAAAGAGGAAGATTTCGTCGGGTTTCTACTGCATGAAGTTGCCTCGAGAATAGTTAGTCGCCTAAAATAACCTGGAAATTGGAATATGTCTAGTACTGATATTGCAGCCTTATAGTAGATTTAAACTGAGCTCATGATATCTTTCCAGATGTTACTTGCAAGTGTCAAAGCATGAGCATGAACCTTATTCTCGAAATGAGACCACTTTTACGTATACAGTAAAAGAGAGCAGCTTAAATCTTGATGTCACTAATTCAGGGAAAGAAGGGTTGTTGTATTGGGCCAGGTTCTTCATTAAAAAAGTCGTTACCAAAGGATAAAAAAAAGTCCTGGACCATAAACGATCTTACTCTCTCTCTCACGGAATTAGGGACTAGTGGCATAAAATAAGAATGGTGTCCGTTTAGAAGATGTATAGAATAGTTATATGGCACAAACACGGAGAACACGGAGAACACGGAGAAAAACCGTCAAATGCATTCTAGAAGACTTATTTGGTAAAGTAGAGCAGCAGTATCTCTCAAAATGGACAACATACCTCTCTGTCCGGACTCATGCATTTACTTTCCCGGAAAGTATACCTGCTAAAGAATTCAAAAGCGAGAAAGTAACATGCGAACTCTCCAAGAATAGTAAACTTTAATTTTAAGTAATAATAGTCACCTAATGTTTTGTAAGGGCTTTTGGAGCCTTTCACAGGTGCTCCGATTGTCGTTCAACTATCGAAGAATATACATGATATATGTTAACAGCTCTGAATACCTAGGTGACCTTAAGGGTTGCTATGCAGCCATCGTATGTATTTCGCTCCGGGGCATTTTTCCTTGACCCTTGACCATATTTGCCTAATCACGGAATTCTGCAACTTTGGCTGTCTTGATATTCACCGCATGATTAGCGCCCTACTTCACAGGACTGCTGAAAACAGGTACAAACTCTATACAAGATGTCTAACCTTGCCTAAAAAATAGACTTTTAGGTTTGGAGATACGATCCTGCATCATCTAATATTCTTTCAGGCGTCATGCAGGGTTTTTTTTTGCTGCAAACGACAATTTTCTGAAATGTTTCTTCTTTAATATCGAATAAACGATAAAATCTTTATTACTTTCAAAGCTTATGCTATTTGCTTTAAAATATGAGAGACGCGAGCTGAAGAATGTGCGTATACGCCATAAATAATGTGTATTTGCTTTAATGCATTAGTACATTCGCATAAAACTGCATGCTTCTTGGTGAACGCCATCTTCGGCTTGGTGCCTACTGTATTTCCTACATAATCATTTTCAGACCCTCGAGTAATAACAAAAAAGAGTAGTCTCTCCAAAAGAGAGATCTATAAATATCACAACTTCCTCCAAAAATGATATTGATAATTTCTCCTTTTTTGAATATCAAGAAATAATAATGATTAACATTGTCTTCCTCTTCTGGCTATTGTCTGTCGCTACAGCCCTGAAGGTCTACGGTGTCTTTACAGCATTCGACTCAATTCAATGGGTGGGTGGATCTTCATCTCAACCTTTTGTTCCTGATGCTCCTTATTGGTGGGCCATCCTCAGATGGACCATCGATGGGAGGAGGGTTTCCCCAGGAGACACATTTGAGTTAAACTTACCTTGTGTCTTAGCGTTTAACTCTCCAACTACTTCTATGAATTTGAATGTGAATGGTCTTAACTATGCAGCATGTAAATTAACCGGGGGAAACATCGAAACGGTTAATGCGCTGATTTCATGTACTGTCAGTAACTTAGTTAAGCCGTCAACGCGAGCTGTTGGTTCTGCAGGTGTGTTTTTGACTTTCGATGTTGGTGGATCCGCTAGGAGTACCGATTTAACTTGTGCTCAAAAATTCAAAACCGGTTCAAACACTCTTCAATGGTCAGACGGTAACAATACTTTTCTGCAAGTTGTCAAATTCCAGCTTCCTCTGAATCCCAGCTTCCTCTCTAAAAATAACTACAATTCCGGAGACATTTGGCTCTCAGATCGTCAACTATTTCCCTCCGGATTACATGAACATTATTTGTTGGGAGGCTATTGTGGGGGTGGTTACGATTATGGGCATTTGGGTTTCACAGTCACTGGAGGAACAATAGACTGTTCTAGTGTTCACGCTGGGATTACCAGTCTGCTTAATTCATGGAATTACCCCATGAATACAGGTAATAATTTTAAATTTACTTACAAGTGTACATCCTCAACATTTACCATAGACTGGGTAGATAAAATTGCAGGAGGATACCGTCCTTATATCGATGCTGTTATTACTCCTCTGACCACTGGTGGAAACTTTTCTGTCAGTTATATCAACAATTATTATTGCTCTTGGAGTTGGTGGTTCTCGCAAGCCGAGAAACCTGTTCTGAATATGAGTTATGGCCCTTCTAAACTGTCATACCCTCTTTCATTTGGTAACTCTCAAGTCAATATTACTGAAACCTGGACTGGTTCCACTACTAGAGTGACAACACTTCCCTATGGAGTTGCTCCTGGTGAAACAATGACAATTGAAATAGATCTTCCAATTCCAACTACTACTGTTACAACTATGTGGACAGGAAATGAGACCTCAACAACCACTATTAGCGCAGTTCCTGGTGAAACTGCTACCGTCGTTATTGAGATACCAAATCCAACACCTTCCACTACTTTACCTTCCAGTACTTTAGTTTCATCTAGTACTGACGATGGTAATGTTTCTACTTGGACTGGAACTGAGACTTCGGTTACTACTGCCACTGGTCCTAACGGTGACGAAACTACCATCACTTTAGTTCCATCTAGCACTGACAACGGTCACGTTTCTACTTGGACTGGAACTGAAACTTCTGTTACTACTGCCACTGGTCCTAACGGTGACGAAACTACGATTACTTTAGTTCCATCTAGTACCGATAACGGTCATGTTTCTACTTGGACTGGAACTGAAACATCTGTTACAACTGCCACCGGTCCTAACGGTGACGAAACTACGATTACTTTAGTTCCATCTAGCACTGACAATGGTCACGTTTCTACTTGGACTGGAACTGAAACTTCTGTTACTACTGCCACCGGTCCTAATGGTGACGAAACTACGATTACTTTAGTTCCATCTAGTACCGATAACGGTCACGTTTCTACCTGGACTGGAACTGAAACTTCTGTTACTACTGCCACTGGTCCTAACGGTGACGAAACTACGATTACTTTAGTTCCATCTAGTACCGATAACGGTCACGTTTCTACCTGGACTGGAACTGAAACATCTGTTACAACTGCCACTGGTCCTAACGGTGACGAAACTACCATCACTTTAGTTCCATCTAGTACCGATAACGGTCATGTTTCTACTTGGACTGGAACTGAAACATCTGTTACAACTGCCACTGGTCCTAACGGTGACGAAACTACCATCACTTTAGTTCCATCTAGCACTGACAATGGTCATGTTTCTACTTGGACTGGAACTGAAACTTCGGTTACTACTGCCACTGGTCCTAACGGTGACGAAACTACCATCACTTTAGTTCCATCTAGCACTGATAACGGTCATGTTTCTACATGGACTGGAACTGAAACATCTGTTACAACTGCCACTGGTCCTAATGGTGACGAAACTACGATTACTTTAGTTCCATCTAGTACCGATAACGGTCACGTTTCTACTTGGACTGGAACTGAAACTTCTGTTACTACTGCCACTGGTCCTAATGGTGACGAAACTACGATTACTTTAGTTCCATCTAGCACTGACCATGGTCATGTTTCTACCTGGACTGGAACTGAAACTTCTGTTACTACTGCCACCGGTCCTAATGGTGACG